>JAHTLZ010000328.1:3502082-3533138 GCA_023846285.1 Phrynocephalus versicolor
AAAGAAAGAAAGAAAGAAAGAAAGAAAGAAAGAAAGAAAGAAAGAAAAGTAACACAGCTGAGAAAATGCTAGGAGATAGTTGGGTTTCTGGGAGTGCTCCTCTGAAGGCTCTTTGTTTCCAAGGTCTGGCTTCAGCAATGACCGACGTTAGCTCCAGCCGCTGGAGAGAACTGATTTGGCCACGGGTGAGCAGCTCCCATTCTTGGGTGGGTGTTGCCTACCTACTGAAGTTCACCGATCTCTCCTTCTCCGCTCCGAACTCCTTCCTCACCCCCCCCCTTCTCTTGGCTTTCCAGACGCGGAGGCTAGAGGAAAGTCAATTAGTGACCAATCTCTCCCCTCACTCCCCGCGGAGGCTTGGGCAACGCGTTGGCTTGTCAGAGCGTGGGAAAAGGCCCAACCTGTTGGCAAAGTCAGGTGAAGAATCATTTTCGGTGGGTTCTGGGAGGAAGCAAGCTGGCACTTACGCCATTAAAAGTAGAAAGAATATTTCCAGAGGAGAAGAAAAGAATTTCCTGTAAGAGCAGAGCCTGTTTCTAGAGTTTCGTGTGCGACAGAGAAGGAAACGGGTTCTTGAGTGAGTGTGCACCCTTCAAAAAGAAAGAGCCTTTTGTGTGACCACCCAGGCTTTCTCCACTTGACATCGGCCTGGCGGCGTTCTCCCACCCTCGGTGTGTCTGGAATAATGCAATACCTTGAGCCCTCCCACGGGGGTGTCAAACAATGGGCAGGTCGCTCTTGCATAAAGTTGCACCAGCATAAACGAGATCCGAGTCCTGAAAATAATTAATTGAAAGCTCCCTACCCAAGCCCACCCCTTTCAGGTTCCAAAGCTCCCTAGGGCTCCCTTTTGTTTGTTTGTTTGTTTGTTTGTTTGTATTAGAGTATTTTACCCCACCTTTCTCCTTGGAAAAGGACCCAAGGCGGCTTACAGTAATGAGGGATAATACACAGTCCCAGTACAATTAAGACATGTTCAAGTAATTGAGAACAAGGAATTGAGGGACATTTTACAGCATTAATAGACAACATTACATCAAAGCTACAAGGGAACACGAGCAGTTAAAAGGAGAGCTATGTTCCATGTAAAGTTATGAGTCATGGAAGCTAACACTGAAAACATAGTGTCAATGTAAACCCATAAGGTTAAAAGTAGTTATAAACACAAAGTCTATGTGATCCTGTAGGTTCATATAAAAGACACATAATAGATAGTCCATAAGATGTGGCAGTCCTGGCTTCTAGTGGGAGGGAGTTCCAGAGTCTGGGCACAGCAGCCGAGAAAGCCCTTTCATGTGTTTACATGAGATGTACCTGTGAGACAGCCTCAGTAGGGCAGGAAGGAGAAGCCATCAGCCTAGTACCTATCCTGCTGATGACGGTCTGGCTGTGAATGTTGATGATTGATGCCCTCCAACCCAGCATCCTAAGGCTTCCGAGGGCAAAGAGGAGCCCTCAGGAGCCTCGGATGGGATGCTTTCAATTATTCCTGCCATCAGATAGGAGATTTTGAGGAAACACGAGGAAGGCTATCCTGATCACAAGGTCTGTCCAGCTACATAATGGAGGGTGGTGGACCCTCCTTCCACGGAGGATTCCAAACAGAGGCTAGCCGTCCATCGTGCTTTTTGGTGGCCGATACCCACGTTGGTGGCATGGAGCTGGACTCAATGACCCTAGAAGGGAGATCATGTAAAAGCAAAGCAAAGCAAAGTGTTCAGCTTATATACCGCCCCATACCACTTTTAAGTAGTCTCTGGGCGGTTTACAATTTTAATTACAGTGTGCAGGCTACACATTGCCCCCTTCCCCCAGCAAGCTGGGTACTCATTTTACCGACCTCGAAAGGAGGGAAGGCTGAGTCAACCAGGATCCTGCTAGCTGGGACTGAACCCCAGGTCGTGAGCATAGTTTCACCTGCAGGACAGGCATTTAACCACTGCGCCACGAGGCTCTTACCTCCACGAGGAGTTCTGTGGAAAGAACACAGGAAGCCTGTGTCCCTTGTTTGGCCCTTTCTGGTCAACTGGTTGCTGTAAGGTCCTTCCTTTGAACTCTGGACCTCCAGGGCAAACACAGAGGGAGACACAGGAAGCGTGTCTAGATCCTTGGATACCGCTTGACCTGCCAGGCTACAATCCTGTGGCCTCTTGAGATTTGTGGTTGGAAAGGACACGGACACACACACACACACACACACACACACACACACACACACAAGCAGACAGAGATCAGTATATTCTGAGCATTCAGCACCTAACAATAAGGACATCAGGAGTATTTCAGCTTGTCAACTTCCTGGATCCAAGGCTTTTAGAGTTGTTTGGTTGTCTTAGTTGCGGTAACGCTGAACTCAAGGTAATAATAGTAAAAACAGTGGTGTGAATTAGCTCAAAGCGCTCAGAGATGAAATCTCATGGCACGTAGCTCTCAGCTCTCGCTAGGAATTTCCACTGTTTTTCTAAACCTGTGCTTTTTGCTCCCAGGGAGTTGTCAGATCCTTCCTTGGAGATAACGTATGCCTTGATTTATAGATGGTTTGGGGCCCAGCAAATTCCTTGACCTCTGTGGTTGAAAAGGTCGCCTTAGGAGAAATGGGCTCCCCTGCAGATGGTATAAAAGACAGATGTGCTAGGAAGCCATCTGAGATGAGAGATAAAGTGCACAGCTGTTGGAGAGGACCAAGGGAGCTGGCCTAGATTTGCACCCCTGATCCAGCCGCTCGCAGGCCCTGCCTGGGGTTCGGCGTATCTTCCATGAGGCTTCAGGGTTTTTCACAGCTTTGTTGCAGATGCAATTGAGATAGAGAGGAAGCGTCAAAAGTCTTTGGGGGCTACAAGTTCCCAGAAAGTTTCCAAACTAGCTCTGCAGATGCTTCAAAGCTGGGATGTGTTCCAAGGGAGATATGGCCCTCTTTCTCTCCCGCTACTCTCTCTGCAGCAGGACAGACAATGGCAATCGAAATCCCACCCAGGGACAGGCAAAGTGTGTGTGTGTGTGCGCGCACCATTGTGTTGGATGAGGAGAAATGGCCTGCCTCTCCTGCCCAGTCTGAGACTGACTGGGTGCACAATTTGACAGCCAGTCTCTGGAAAGATTGTTAGGGAAAGGGTGGAGAGTAGCAATTCCCTTGCAATAAACACCAACAAATCCTCACCACCGGCAATCTGTTGGTCGACTCTGGTTCCGAAGGGCTCCCAATGGACATTTTTCGGCGTTGTGAAATTCCTCTTTTGTAGCAGACCTAATGTAACACAGTTCATAAGAACATAAGAACATAAGAAGAGCCATGCTGGATCAGGCCAAAGGCCCATCTAGTCCAGCTTCCTCAGGGGCCTTTTTTCCAGACTAAAGAGCCCCAAATGTTTTAGCCTTTCCTCATAAGGGAGGTGCCCCAGCCCAGTAATCATTTTAGTCGCTCTCTTCTGCACCTTTTCCAGTTCCACTATGTCTTTCTTGAGATGCGGTGACCAGAATTGTACACAACACTCCAGGTGGGGCCTTACTATTGTTTTGTATAATGGCATTATAATGTTGGCTGTTTTATTTTCAATCCCCTTTTTGATAATCCCTAGCATGGAATTGGCCTTCTTCACCGCTGCCGCACATCGGGGAGACACCTTCATGGAGCTGTCCACCAACACACCAAGATCTCTTTCCTGATCCGTCACAATATTGTTCCGGTGTGAGATCCTGTGGATTGTAGACTTTGGTTCATAAAAACTCGCACTAAAATAAAATGGTTCGTCTTCAAATGCAGCAATGGTCTGCTTCCCTTTCCTTGTAACGTCTTGCATTTCTAAGGAAGGAAACAGAGATTTGAAAACAGTTGTTTGCTCCTCATCTTCTTTGCCTCACTTTATGCAAATATTTCAAGGTACAGTATTCCCTTCCCCTCTCCACCCCATCCCTGGGACGGAGCTCTGCTTGTCTGCTGCCATAAAAAACAGCAATCCAGTTGCACCTTTAAGACGAGCAAGTTTTACTTGGCATAAGCTCTTGTGGGCCCACAGCTCTCCTCTTCAGATGCCCCCTGAAGATGATCAGGACAAGCAAACCTTGATAGTCTTAAAGGTGCAACCGGACTCTTGGTTTTGATACCCTGTGAGATAGGTCTATGGGAGAGACTGGGAGACTGGGAGAGACTGTAATGGCCAAGTGGGGATTGGATGTCCAGTGCCTCAAGTTCTAGCCCAATGCTCTAACCACTACACCACAGGGCCATAAGAGAACCATTGTTCCATGTTGCTTTCAATGGGCTACTTCAGGGGATGAATGGGTTTTGCAACCTTTGCTTTTATAGATTTCAGGTAACTCAAAGCCTTACGAAGCGAGAAGGCTTGTGATGCTCTGGTGGGCCAGGCCAAAGCTGATCTTTGGCTAAGACGCTCCGCCAGATAGTCAGGTACCAGGCCATGGAGGGTTTTGTAAATCAAAACCAGTACCTTGAACCTTATCTGGGAGGCAACAGGTAGCCTATGCAGTCGAGGCTGCCCATTGCTTCCTGAATAACATTCAAGCTGTTGGTTTTAGTTTACAAAACCCTCCATGGCTTGGGACCTGAATATCTGGCAGAGCGTATCTCCCAAAGATCAGAGCTGGCCCAACCCACCAGAGCCTCCATGGGATTCTCACTCCGGGTGGACACCCCTAGAGAGGCCCGTAAGGCTGCAGCACACAACCGGGCCTTCTTGGTGGCTGATCTGGTGGCATGGAATAAATTGCCAAGTTAGATTTGCCTGCCTCCATCCCTGGCATCCTTTAAAAAGGCTGTGAAGACCTGGCTGTTCAAGGATGCTGTTGTTCCATTGTGGTTTTTGTATTTTTTTTCTTTCTTTCTTTAGATTATTATCATTATGTTTGGGGTTGATTGAGAAATTATTGTTGTTAACCGCCCAGAGTTCCCATTTGAGGAAAAATGGATTGCGGTAAATAAATAAATAAATAAATAAATAAATAAATAAATAAATATCTGCTCACACGAACCACCAATCTGGCCGCCGCATTCTGTACCCACTGCAGTTGCCGAACAAGGGTCAAGGGAAGCCCCATGTAGAGAGTGTCACAGTAGTCTATCCTCGAGATAACCAGCCCTTGCACAACTATTCTCAGAGAGTCACCATCCAGGTACAGACAAATCTGGATGATAAGCCTAAATTGGGGCCGCTGAGCCCTCTGGGCTGCACACCAGACTCAGGCCAACAGCATATTCCAAACGGGATCAGCCTGATTCGGAGCAGTCTGTCCTAAAGGTCTGGATCAGTGCAAAATGTCCCAATTTGGATCTGGGGTAAAGTGGATTCCCAAAGCGATCTGTCCCTGTAGCACGAATTGAATTGGGTGGTGCCCACACCAGTCCTGAGCCCCAATTGGGAGGCGTCTCAAAAGACCCAGGCAACTTTCCAGATCAGATCGGGAGACCTCGTATCGGAAAATGACTGCGGAAACAAGAATGTGTGCGTTTAGATCTATAAATTATCTCACCTTAGAATGACTGCAGGAATGATGGACGTGAACAGATTAGTGTCAGAATTTAAAAGAAGCCTCAAAGAAATTGATAACCAAATCACGGCATCCTATCAAATACCAAAACCCATTATCTTAGAAACAGCAAGGATTGTCTGTATTACGCTAGCTGGGTAGCACACTAGTCTCTCTCTCTCTCTCTCTCTCTCTCTCTCTCTCTCTCTCTGTGTGTGTGTGTGTGTGTGTGTGTTTTCTTTCTTTCCAGAGTCGAACTTGAATATTTAAGCAGGAAATGGAGGTGGTGAAAAATAATGAGCAAGGGGGTGCAGCGGTTGCCAGAGAATTTGCACCTACATGTAAATGTGGAGAGGCAGCCCTTCAGATGCTTAAGCCTTTGATTCTTCGCTCTTTGCCTCTTTCTTTTCTTCTTCCCTACAAGCTTTTCCCTTTTCCGCTGCTAAAGAACTCGCCAAGGACAAGGAGGAACACATGCATTTAAAATGTGAGCACTGACAGTCAAGGACTGATCGAGAAGAAGTCCCTGTTTTAAGAGGGTCGCGGCAGAGTCTGGCTCTCCCTTTTGACTGGGTGGGTTTTGGTTCTTATTATCGGAAATCTATTGTGTGTTGATGGTGGTTCCGAGAGTACTGAACTGAGGGCCACTTCAGGATCAAAACTCGATGTGTCTGCAAAATCTTCAACTCTTGCCCTGAGAAACTGAAATTAGTAAGATTTTTTTTTTAAAAAAAGAGAAGCCATTAAAATAGTTGGGGGATTTTCTTTGGGTCCAAACCGTGCCCTGTTTGCATGGGGTTGCCTTGATTTATCACCATGCACGCCACGGAGGGGCTTCTCCAGGAATATCTGAGGACCTTTGGGTTTTCATAATGAAGGTCTTATCCTGATGTGGGCCACGGAGGTGGAGTGGTTTCCCCACCCTCAGAAAAAAGTAGCCACAGCGTAGTGTCTCCTCACTTTTGTTGGCATAATGAACTGTCCGCCTGGCTCCATGTGCCTCTTTATCCATCCAGCTCCCCAGTAACAAATCTGGTTGGAGGATGATAGCGCAGGATAGTTCTGCCTTGTTCTGAGGCTGTAATAATAAATAAATAAATAAATAAATAAATAAATAAATAAATAAATAAATAAATAAATAAAAGGATGATGAATGTTTGCTGGCCTATACCGCTTTTGGCTGCAGACAGACACCTGCACGCCAAAAGTCAGTATGGGAGGTAAAGGGCATTTGAATCTATATTTGTTTTTGTTTAATGGAATGGCAGTGCATTAAAACATGTCCACAGCAAAGTGTGAAATTTATTTATTTATTTGATTTATACAGTATACCCCTCCATCTGGCCCAGAGAGAGGTTTTCCGCCTAGTGGGGGGATCTGCCGCAAGCTGCATGTGTACAGGGGGTTTTGGCAATTCTTGGCTAACCTCCTTGCTACCCTGGGGTTCTTCTTATCCTGGTTTTATAAGTTGTAGTGACGGGCAAGAATTAAAAATCAAATTGCAACGTTCATTCAGAAATTGCAAATTGATCAGTTTGCATTTGCGTGAATCGGTAATCCCAGACAAATCCATATTGATTAATTTTAGCAATTTTGGGTTTGTTGATCTATACACCTGGAGTATTTCCTGGAGGAAAATTCCATCATAGGTTACAAGCCACAGTGGGCATGTGTCATCTCCAGGCTTAAAACCAGGGTACTTCAAGGACCAGATGCGGGGGAGTGGTATGAGGAGACTAATATCTAGTCTCAGTTGAGCACAATTGAGGTGCCTGCAAATGGGGTGCCCAGAGACCTTTGGGTAGTGGGTGGCACATAAATTGTATAAATAAAAAGAAAAGAAAAGAAATAAAATGTAGAATGATAGGATTTGTAGTCTGAGAAATCTGAAACGCACATCCAGCTATTTGACCAAAACTTTTCCTAAAACCAAGCTGCCTGTCTCCTGGTTCTGTGCATAAGTCCCCAAAGCCTTGCCCTTTGCTTACTGGCTCTGTGTGGAGCCCATTTTGGGTCCACTGCCAGGCTATGCCGTCTCCCTGGATTTTGTGAGATGCTGCTTCGTCTCCTGCACAACATTACCTCAAAAACATGAGCCAAGAGTGGGCCAAATTAAAGCCAATTTTTAATTTATTAAATACTCTCTGTCTTTCTTCCTTTTTTAAAAAAAAAACTGCAGCGTGGTTGTTATTTATAGGCACCTCGGTGATGCTCCCAGGAAGACTCGTAGAGGTTTAACTACATTTTCTCAGCATCACACCCAGCCCAATAAACCGGCGTCCATGTGCATGCGGCACATTCTCACTCCCAATATAAAAAGAGATTTTACGAGAGGGGAAGTTTTGTTGGCTCGTTGGAGCAGAGCAGGCCAAGCTAGGTCCCGGCTCCGTGGCCGCTCTCGCTTCCTCGTCAAGTTGTCAGACTTCAGTAACATTTACAGCTATTTAGCGATCAAACTTTATGTGCGGCGCTGAGAGAGAGAAAAACGTGTCTCTTAACTGCTGCGGTGTCATAAATGGCACTCTGTTAAAGCGTGCCGCTCCAGCCGCTGTTTCGCTACGGCCTCCGGTGGGGTTGGCTGGCTGTCACAGGCGCCGGCGGCCCAAGAGGCACGGCTGGCCTCCCAAGGGGGCTGGATTAATTTGCTAATGCCGCTCGTCTTGTGGGCTAATCCAAGTTGAAATATCATTAAGCTTGTATTACAGGTTGAAACACGCGGCTTACAGCTGAAATCGGCTCGCTGGCTCGCTCAGCCGTGGAAGGGCCATCGGAAATAGGTTTAAGGCCATCTTAGAAATTGAACCGCCAAGGGTCCTGCGGTATTCTGTGATGCCCACCTCCCTCTCTGTGAAGATGCAGAAACATAGAATGGTGGCGTTGGGAGGGGCCGACACGACCGTCCAGTCCAGCCCCACTGCTCGAGGCAGGAATCGAAAGCAAAGCTGGCAGACCTGTTTGCTCTTGAATGCCTCCAATGTTGGAGCACTCCTCACCTCCTGAGGTCAGGGGTCCCATGGCCGTACAGCTCTAACCATTAGGAAGTTTTTCCTGATGTTCAAATGTTGAGACCAGGAACTAATAAAAACACTAACGGATTCAAGTGAACCAAAGTGATGCCATGTTGATTCCTCTTTATGCCTTATTGTGCTTTGTAAGCTGTCTGAAAATGTTTCAATTTTACTGGAATATTTGTGCCTTGGCAAGAGAGAAAGAAGAGCCTGTGTTATATGTTCAAGGACATCAATGGGTGGGGGGGGTGCAAGGAGAATGGATTAGGTGGGTGTCTCTAACAAAGAGCTACAGCTTGCCTAAGGAATGTTGTTGATTGGGGAGGGACATCTCATGCTTTCTGTACTTAAACGTGTACCCTGCCTTTGTTAGTCGCGGTTTTTTCCCTTCTGCTTCAGGGGGGAAAGGTTGACCCCTTCCTTTATCCAGCTGCATAAATGAATGGTGATTTGGATCTCTGCTTGTCTCAGAATTTTTTTTTGGCTAAATTATTCTGATATAAGGAAAAGTTTTGGGTTAGCCTGAACTCAACACAACCAAAATCTGGCTCCCTGAAACTTGAGCCCCCTGTTGCTTGCCCTGCATTGCCATCTTAGGCCTCTATCACACTGCACGTGAAAAGCACATTTTTTTATTTTTTTAATTTGCATCTAGAGTACTGGTTCCCACCGTGATGCGCTTCAAAAAACAATTCATGCCTCTGCCATGACTCCTAAAGTGCGAACCACCACATTTTCCTGATCCTTGGATCTCCGGTGGTCATTTTTCAATCCACAGTTTTGGAGAATAGAAGTGCGCATCAAAAATAAGTTAGGGTCATTGTTAGTGTCCTTTTTTTTTTGTTATTCTGCTCAACTTATTGATATTTTCTTAAATGTATTTGCTCGTTAAAATAAAAAGTGCAGGGGGAAAAAATAGTTTGTCATGTCTTCCAGCAGTAAAACTAGAAACCTGGCATTCTGTTTATGAAATATATATAAAATAATAATATATATAATAGTGAATGTGACAGAGAAAAGAGCTTTTCAAAACAGCAATGTGTTGTGCTTTCGGCCCATGGGGACACAGGAATAGAGCATCAAAGTATGCTACCATGTGGACGGAAAGTGCGCATCAAATATCACATGACTGGTCTTGGAGAAAGTACGCATCGAATCAACATGCACATTTAGTGTGTGTGTGATAGAGGCCTAAATTAGTCAGTTTGGGGGAGCTAAATTGGTTTTGTGGATGTTAAGCAGCAGGATGGGAGACCACCAAGGGGTTCCAAGGGCTGTGCTGTGGAGTGGCCACAGCTCTGTGTCAAGGCCCGTGTTCTATGATTAATCCCCGGGATCAGCAGGTAGGGCTGGGGGAAAATTCTGGCCCAAACCCGAAGTGGAGCACCGGTGCAAAAGGTCCCAGGTTCAATCACAAGGTATAAGGCTGGGGAATTTTTCTCCTCTTGGAATTGAGGACAGGCATTGTTCTCAACAGATCGGCAGGACTTGGCTAAGGCTTGAGGTGAACCCGCTGCGTCCCTGTTTGTGCTTCATGGGTCCTAGCAGTTTCCTCACCGTTCCAGCATGGGGTGGATGTTTTTAATGTCAACAATCATTTTTTTATGTCGGACCTGGGCAACGCTAAGGTTTTACTCCCATACACATAAGAACATAAGAACATAAGAAAAGCCATGCTGGATCAGGCCAAAGGCCCATCTAGTCCAGCTTCCTGGATCTCACAGTGGCCCCACCAGATGTGTTTGGGAGCACATGAGACTAGATATCTGTCTCCTGATACCACTCCCCTGCATCTGGCCCTTGAAGTACCCCGGTTTTAAGCCTGGAGATTACATATCTCCATCATGGTTTGTAATCTGTGATGGACTTTTCCTCCAGGAATCTGTCCAATCCCCTTTTGAAGGCATCCAGGCCAGATGCCATCACCACATCCTGTGGCAGGGAGTTCCATAGACTTACAACGCGCTGGGTGAAAAAATATTTTCTTTTGTCTGTTCTTACTCTCCCAGCCCTCAATTTGAGTGCATGTCCCCTAGTTCTGGTATTTTGGGAGAGGGAGAAGAGCTTCCCTCTATCCACTTTACTCATACTCTGGATTATTTTGTATGTCTCAATCATATCCCCCCTCAAGCGCCTTTTTTCCAGACTAAAGAGGCCCAAATGTTTTAGCCTTTCTTCATAAGTGAGGTGCCCCAGCCCAGTAATCATTTTAGTCGCTCTCTTCTGCACCTTTTCCAGTTCCACTATGTCTTTCTTGAGATGTGGTAACCAGAATTGTACACAATACTCCAGGTGGGGCCTTACTATTGTTTTGTATAATGGCATTATAATGTTGGCTGTTTTATTTTCAATCCCCATTTTTGGGGTGGGGTGGGGTGGGGGGCATATAAAGGGACTTTATATAGGGGAAAGAGACCTACTTACAATCAGAACTGGTATGCTAGGATTCTATGTCGAATAGTTGCAGGAGACACAGTTCTACATCTCCTGAAACATCTCTTCCGGTCATCATTCATTGATCACAACATTGTCCAGGCTGCTTTTCTCCCTTCAGGGAGCAGAGACCGGGCCCCTCTCCAGTTGTAACCTTCCCAGGTGTTCCTATGGTTCCGTCTGTCCTTCTGAATGCTGTTTTTTCCCACTTTCCTCCTCAGCCTGTCCTGTTTCCTCCCTTATCCCCAGGCAAAACCCCGCTGATTTGCAACTTGAGAGGGTGTGAAAGACATTCCCGGATAATCACACCTGCTTTACTGCTTGAGTCTGGAAGACAAGATAATGAGACCTCCTTTACTGTTCCTGTCAGCTCCGCTTGTGATTGTAAAGCTCCATCTTGTCTCCATTAAGGTCCTCGCAGCTGTCAGCGATGGGCTGAGCTGGACCAAGGATTAGACAAAACATCGGAGAGGAAGCCCTCTCACTAGCAGGCCGTTTCCTTTGAAGGTCATCTTCCTTCCTTCCTTCCTTCCTTTCATGATTCTTTTTCTTTCCTTCTTTCCTTTCTCGATTCTTCCTTCATTCATTCATTTCACAATTCTTTTCCTTCCTTCCTTCCTTCCTTCCTTCCTTCCATCCATCCATCCATCCTTCCTTCCTTTCACATTTCTTTATTTTTTTCTCGATTCTTTCTTCCTTCCTCCCTTCCTTCTTTCTTTCCTTCCTTCCTTCCTTCCTAGATTCTTTCTTTCTTTCCTTCCTTCCTAGATTCTTTCTTTCTTTATTTCCTTCCTCCCTTCCTCCCTTCCTTCTTTCCTCCCTTCCTTCTTTCCTTCCTTCCTTCCATATACCCACCCTCAGCCACCACCTTTGCCTGCCTCCTCCTTGGCTGCCTGAGACGGGCAGTTACAGTAACTCGTCAACGGTGATGTGGGAGACTTTGATGGAATATTTCCCTCCTCCTTTAATTTTGCAGAAGGGCATTAGCGAAAGAATGCGCCCCGCTTTTAATGGATTGTCTGACTAATATGGTCTGAAAGGGCCGAGCCGGAGGGAATAGGTTTCTAATGGTCTTGTCAAATTCTGAAGTGAGGCAGGAAAGGAATCAGGCGGGGGGACGAAAGGGGGCCGAGGAGGGGGTGGGAATCTTCCAAAGTTTATAATTCGCTGCAGATTAATGGGAGGGGGCGAGGGGGGAGGAAAGCCTGCACGCCAGCCCTTCTGCCCCCGTTGTCACCCTCTCTTTTTGCAGGAGCCCCCATGGGAATCTGGCAGTGTTTGGGTTTTAAATTGAATCCACCTTTTCCTCTTTGCTGGCTGCTGCTGTCGGAAAGATGGTAAGGTCAGAATGTCCACCGTTCATTGGGAGGGAAGGGAGGCAGGAACTGGGGGGTGGGGTGGGGGCGGTGGAGGACTGCCCGTGGGGCATGTTTGTGGTGGAAGCAAGGACTGGGGTACCCCACCCCTCTGCAGCACAGACCCTCGCTGTCCCAAAGCTTCTCTGTAGTTTTCTGGGTTATAGCATTTCTATGCTTTCCTCCGTGGAGCCAGGCAGCAGGTGGATTTGAACCTGGCTCAGCAAAGTGGCTTCTGGGAGGAAGTCTCCCAGTTTCTCCTCAGCCAAATTGACCAGTGGATTCTGGGAACTAGGTTCCCCCCTCTCCCCAAAAAGTGACTTTTCTAAACTTGGCCCAGGAGGGGGGGAAAATCCTTCACCTGCTCTTGCAAGGAATGTGCAAAGGAGAGAGAGTTAAGCAGCTGGGCTTACAGGCAGACCTCGGCAAGGTGGAGGGATGAACGGGATGTGAAGTAACTGCCTAAGACATTCCACAAGGAGCTAGCTGACTGGTTGAGGCCTGTGGCTACGGAGCCAGAAGACAGGGGTTCGATTCCTCCCAGGGTCTTCTTTGCAGGACATGGACCATCTGGATCATACAGTCCTTGAGGAATGTCTTAGGCAGTTACTTCACATTCCATTCATCCCTCCTTGCTATCCCGCTTGGGACTGGTACAAAAAAATCTTACCTCACGTCCATAGCGTGACAGCAAAAAGTTGTCTCGACCACGCCCCTGGAACCGGGAACAGAGCGTGACAAGCCATACCTGCCCCTGGGCTGGGGAATTCTCTTGTCACAGTTAGTTCCCGGTTCTTGTTCTGAGACAAGGGATCATGTGTGGTAACAACTGTCACGCAACAACCAGGGTCCACCTAGTGGTCAGCGGCTGAAGCGGCATTCAACATTAGTTTCCCTATGGGAAACACCATGCAGTGCAAATGTTTATTAAAGAAAGTAGCATTGACGTGTAAATCCCGGAAGACCAGTAAATCAAAATATTGAAAAAGTTTTATTTATGACATTTTAAAAAAGGGTTAAGAAAGCAAGACAAATTCAGAATTTGTCACAGAACAAGACCGTGAAGTAACAGTTGTCACGAGACAAGTAATCAGGCCCATGTGTAAACGGAAACAGGGACTGAACAGGGACAAAACCACGTGACTGCAAACAACGCTGTCACAGTACAAACATAATTGCGGAACAAGGTTTGCAAAGTTCAGGCGTGCTTGAGGAAGGCTGGTGGGGTCTCCGAGGCATGCATGATGTCCAGGGAGTGGTTTATTAAGGGTTACCTCCACAGCCAAGCAGGGGTGTGTGATGTCAGGTCTAAATGCTGCTTGGTTGGAGGGGGGGCCTCTGGGTCTCCAGCTGCCCCATGGACACCCCGGCCAGGATGACTCTTGTGAAGAAGGGCATTAGGGGCCTTTGGTCCCTGGCAATGCCTGGGTAATTGGTCCTGGGATATATTCCCCCTCCCTCCAGTTATGCCACAGCCCTTTGGGAAGCCATGGTTTGTCTCGGGATAGTGGACGTTGTCAATTAGTACAGTAATTTTTTGCATTAACAAAGCAAAAAGCAAAGCAAAGTGTTCTGCTTATACACCACCCCATACCACTTCAAGTAGTATTTGGGCGGTTTACAATTTAATTACAGTATGCAGGCTACACATTGCCCCCCTCCCCCTAGCAAGCTGGGTACTCATTTTACCGATCGAACCCCAGGTCGTGAGCACAGTTTTACCGGCAGTACAGGCATTTAACCACTGCGCCACAGAGCTGTTTCTTTATTGTAGGATTTCTGAGAGTTGTGGGTTGTTTGAATATTTGGGGGCCTCCTTATAAAAATTTGGAAAATGCAGCACATTTGCTTTTTAAAAACAAGTTATTTTGGTTTTTATTTTTAGAAAAAGAAAGAGGTAAGTCTGTTCCATCTGATTTCCAGAGTGATCTGCAAATTACGAATTTCTCATTTCCTTCTCAGAATATTTCATTAACATGCTCGATTTCATATCCGGGTGTTCTCCTGAAAGTGGGATTTACGGTATTTTATGCATTTCCATTTATTTTGATACAGCCTTGGAATGTTGCCAGGTCAGGAGGTGTAGGAAAGCTTGATAGAGAGAGTAGCGGTTTCCCTGCGCCACTGTCTCATTGGGGAGGTGAGGAGCCGGACATTTCCGAAGACATGTTGCAAGGCTGTAATCCCTCATCTCGCTCTTCCAAATTGATGGCAGCTCAGTATCTTTTAGAATATAGCGTCTGGAGGCATTCCCAGAAATATCTGGAATTTACAAAGAGATTTGCAATCTAATCTATTAAGAGCTGACAAACATTTGCAGGGCAGGGAATATCATCATCATCATCATCATCATCACCATCATCACCATCATGTGAGCCTCATGGTGCAGTGGTTAAATTTCAAAACTCTGCTCACAATGTGGGTTCAATTTCAGGTAGCCGGCTTGAGGTCTAGTTAGCCTTCTGTCTTCTGAGGTCAGTAAATTGGGTACCCAGTTTGCTGGGAGAGAAGCAATATGTAGTCCGCAAAATAAAATTGTAAACCAGCCAGAAAAATCACTAATGTGGCCATAGTACAGCGTATGAATCAAAAGCTAGAAAAATCCCAATATTTCAGTCACATAATGCTCAATAACAAATTCCATCTGTTTTGTGTGAAATTTCTTGACATGGCTCCCAAAGTCCCAAGGACTGTAGGGATCATGGAAGCCTGTTTCACCCACACGCGATAAGTTTTGATTGGAAGGTTTCTGCATTTTGTTAGTTTTTCCAATTCTTTACCTTCAGCTCTTTATTATTATCAAATAATCACACAGTAGACAAGATAACTTTGCTGGATTTTGTGTTACAAATCACTAGTGGAACGCTTCCCAAGCGTTTAGGACTATGTGATGTATCGGCAAATTATGCGAGCGGATCCCAGTAAGGTGGCTTTCTGCAGCTGACTGATGGTGACTTTGTCAACTCCAATTTCTTCTAAATACTTGCATAGCTCTTTAGGCATCACACCCACTGTGCCGATTACTACTGGGACCACCTGTACTGATTTATGCCAGAGTCTCTGATTTTCAGATCCTACTGGGTAATTTTTTCAAGTTGTTTCTCAGTAACTCTACTATCACCTGGTATAGCAATGTTACCAGTTTTTACAGATTATTTTGAGTCCGTGCTTGGCTCGGAACCAGTGTCCAATAATTAAATTCAAATAAAGTAAGGAAGCGCAAACACTGAACTGTTCAAGTCTGATTTATTAAAGCCAAGCCAAAAGTAACAGTCAATGGTCTCACCCTGGATGGTGTGAGTGAGCCCTGAATGTTTGTTCAACATTAGTTTTTATACATACAAACCAGTTCAAGGTTTCCCTCAATCTGCATTGGTGGGTGATTGTTCACAGTTGTATCCAATCTCCTGTGCCATCAAGCTCTTGATGGTCCAAATCCTTGAGTCAATGTTCCATAGATTGGTGTTCTATTGTTCAACTGGGCCCAGTCTGGCAGAGACAGGGAATGTGGAACTTCAGACAATGAGACAATGTCCTGTCCCTCAGGCACAGTTTACCTTGGGGATAATCCCCTCATAGTTTACCTTGGGGATAATCCCCTCATCCAGGTGTTCTGCCACTTCCTGGAGTCATGTACTTCAAGTTAATTTACATTCTTAATGTATTCCAGTTCCTATAATTTATCTAGCTAGAATAAATGTTTTGGAGCCTGATTTCTCATGGTATCAGCAACATCAACGATCCACACTTTTTTCTTCTCCACAATCACAATATCTGGGGTATTATGCTCCAAAACCCTGTCTGTCTGTATTTGAAAGTCCCAAAGTAATTTTCCATGCTGATTTTCAATCACTTTTTCAGGCTTATTCAGGAGTATGATCCCACCAGTTCTTTGCTACAGGCAGATGATAGTTGTGACACAAATTCCAGTGGACCATTTGAGCAACTACATTATGATGCTGTTTGTAATCAGTCTGAGCAATTTTCTTGCAACAACTGAATATATGGTCGATAGTTTCATCCGCCTCTTTACAGAGTCCACATGTGGTGTAGCTGATTTTTCTATTCTAGCCTTAACTGCATTTGTTCTAATAGCTTGTTCTTGAGCTGCAAAAATCAGGGCTTCTGTCTCTTTTTTTTTTTTTTTTTAGTGTTCCATTGGCGAGCCATAACTCATCTACTTTTCCTTTGATTTTTTTCTTCGAGGAACTGCCCATGCAGTTCTTTATTATGGCAGCAATCAGCTCATATTTTCATCATTGTTTTCCTTTATTGACCTTTTGTTTGCTTTACTTTAAACACCTCCTTGTTCTTAACCTCCCATAATGCGGGCTCTGTACTATTTTTACATAATCTACCAATGCATGCTTTTCTTCTTCAGCTGTCTGCTTCACTTGCAAAAGACCTCCACCACCTAATTTTCTAGGTAAATACAGCCGGTCAACATCATTGTCTGGATGTAATGCATAGTGAATGGTCATAAGTTTTTCTTGTTTTCTTATCTAGACTATCAACCCCATATGATCCATCTTGCTAGGGCTTTCCCTTTTTTTCTGTATTGTATGCTTTTTAACTGTAAACCACCCAGAGTTCCATATTGGAAGATGGGCGGTATAAAAATAAAACAAATAAAGCAAATATGAGTCCAGTTTATAATGCCAGCAGTATACCTGATGACCGGTATGGCCCAGCTATTAATGGACTTGATGGTGTTACCACCACTCAGTTTACTTTTTAGTACTTTTCTAACCCTTGGGATATATTCTTTACTGACCACATTTTTCATTTGCCCATGCTTGATATTATCTAATTGCAGTATGCCCAAATGTTTATAGGCTTCAAACTGATGATACTTAATGGCTTGTCCATTTGGCATTTCAATTCTTTCACTCACCGTGATTTTTCCTTTTCCGTTTAGTCCAAACTCAATACTAACATTGGTAGTGAAAATCTGGGCTGTGTTGGTCAGTTTCTGATTTTCCATACAACTTTAAGTCATCCATATACAATAGATGAGAAAATTTCCCTGAATTTTTAGCAGTTTGGGACCCTAAATCAATCTTCTGCAAAATTATTGAGAGGGGAATCGGGGCAAAAGTAAATATCAGAGGTGACAAAGAGTCACCTTGAAAAATTCCTCATTTAATGTAAATCAAT
The DNA here is from genome assembly GCA_023846285.1 of Phrynocephalus versicolor. NCBI lineage: Eukaryota > Metazoa > Chordata > Lepidosauria > Squamata > Agamidae > Phrynocephalus > Phrynocephalus versicolor. The sequence continues at coordinate 3,519,517 of JAHTLZ010000328.1, forward strand.
CTGTAGCTTTTGTCCCTGACTGTTGTTGTTGCTGCTGCTGCTGCTGCTGCTGCTGCTGCTGCTGCTGCTACTGCTGCTGCTGCTGCTGCTGCTGCTACTACTGCTGCTGCTGCTGCTGCTGCTGCTGCTGCTGTTGTTGTTGTTGTTGTTGTTGTTGTTGTTGTTGTTACTAAAAACTACCAGAGGTAGCACAGACAATCAACATTCTAAGATCATTTAATGGTATTATGCAACATACAGTGGACCCTCGTATAACAAACAGTTTATATAACATAAAATTCGTACAACATAAAAAAATCCCAGAGATAGGGGAAATTTGCTTAACCGAATCACCTATGGGGCAAATCTGTACAACATAAAAATGGGATCACTCTGTTTTCAATGCATTCCAATGGGAAATGTGTATAAAGGAAAATTTGTTAACATAATTTCATTTGGAACAAATTAATTCCTTTAAAAAAGGTATCATTGTATATGTTTTTGTTAAATATCAACATAGTATATATGTTGTTCCTAATATTGCTGGGTTTTGTAGCTCTGTTGTTGTTGTTGTTGATGTTGTTGTTGTTGTTGTTGTTGATGATGATGATGATGATGATGATGATGATATCATATCACCATTAGTAGAGCTTTACTGTTTCCTGTTGGAGTCTGGCTGCTGTAGCCCAAAAAAACACATCTTGTCCCTTTTCTCCATTTCCAGCCGTGTTGTGGGCAATCTAGATAGCAGGGTCCAAGTGAGTGCCTCCTTTTCATTGGGAGTTGAAGGCCAGCATGCCCTCTGAGGGCCTGATCCTTGCCAAGGACCTGGACCCTGACAAGATCCGCTCCAGTGGCCTTTGGACGGGGTCACCTCTCTTCCATCTGGATGGCCTGCCTTTGATCAGTGCACCACCAGCTTGTATTGCCATCCGCATCCTGCCGTGTAAGCAGCCCACGGCTCTTCTGCTGCATGGCAGCTGCTTTAGCCCAAAGAGCAAATTCTTGCCCACGCAGGCATAGTGTCCTGCCTGCGTCACATGCCAGACATTACACCAGGCAGCGAGGAATTGCACGGTTCACTCGCACGAGGGGTTGTGAATCCCTGACTTGGTCTGGTGTGCAGCACCGTCATGGAGAATACTTCCACCTCTCCGTGCTTTCACAGCTAATGTGGGGACGACATTGCATTACGGGCTCGTAGTTACGGGACAGGATTTTGCCCAGTGATTCTCAGTTGGTGGTACATGGGTCACTGACGGGACCCAAGACTCTTGCACCAAGAACACCTGTTCTTATTTCGCAGTCCATCAGAATTAATCTCCGCCTGTCTTTCGAGTGTGACATGTTCTGTCCCTAGGGACGACCCAACCTCCATCCATGACTTTGTGGCTTGGGACACTCAGGCGAGGATCCTGTCAGGGGTTTCCTTTGTGGAAGTTCCTCTTGGGGGTGGGGGAGACACACCCATGTGGCAGGTTCTGCAGCCAGACTTCCAAACACATGAAATGGGGCCTCCATCATCTTCTTCCTCATCCTTTCTCCTGTCTTCCCACCAGCTTCCCACACATGGCAAATACAATCACCCAAAGCCTGTAAGCGTGTGGAGGTCCTTCAGAGGAACACAATGTGTTTTCTGTTTCTGTCATGGGTGGGGATTCGGGGCTCTTGGACAGAGTGATTGATGAGACGCACAATATGAACGTTTCAGGACCTCCCCTCTAATTGATTTCAGACCATCGTGACTTCCTTTGCTCCTGTGCAGACTCTCGTTGGAGGGTTATGTAAGTGGATGGCCCAGAGGTGAGCCGTGCGGGGAAAAGACAGTGGCTGGGGAGGGGGTTGAAGAGGAGGGGGACTTTTCCAGATGGTGCTTATCTCAAATGCTCCCTTGCCTTGTAGCTGAGGCTGCACTAAAGCACCTCACTTCAACACATAAGCCTCCCCCTTTTTGTGGCCTCCGTGGCGAACGTGGGACTTGCCTTTCCCAGGCATCTGTCGCTCGCCGGCTCCTCCCAGCTCATCTGGTGCTCCACAGAGATGACATTTGCGCCACTGCCCTGTAAACAAAGCAGCCTGTGCTGCCTGTGGCCTTTTCTGTGTTGGTGACTGAGACCCAGCGTCACTCCGCTGTACTCCAGGGGCTGCGGGCAGGAGGCCAGGGGTCAGTAAAGGCTCCGGTTAGTAAGGCATTCGCACACTTGGACATCACACTGGAAAACAGAGAGAGGCATTTCTAAAATGACATTTGCATCCCTCCTCTTCCTGTAAAGAATGCAGAGCAGTGTCCTTGAAGTCACGTCCTTTGGATAACCTAAAGGCAAAGCGGATGGTGTTTGCTGTGGGAGCCAAAGGTTATCTGGGAACTTCCTGCCGGGATGTGGACCCTGATCTTCCTGAACCAGGTGTGCTTTCTCTCTGTCACCCCCGCTAGATGTCTGCCTGGCAGAAGGAGAGAAAGATAAATAGGAATAACCTTTGAACTGCAGCGTTGAAAGGAACCCTGTGGATCATCCGGATGTTGAATACACGGGTACCTCTGATAACAAATTTAATTCATTCTCCAAAAAATTATTTATCCAAAATGCAGTTTCCCATTGAAATAAATTGGAAACCAATCCACCTGTTCCGGAGGTCCGAAAAAGGCAAAAAAGCTGTTGTTTTTTCAGACCTCTTTATAAAGTGCACTTTAAAGGCATGCAGTGCTGGAACACAGGCACCCAGAACACACACACACACACACACACACCGCAGTGCAATGCAAATATGGAGAAATGAAACCAGCAAGACTACCCCAGCCTTTTCCCGCCAAAAATGCAAACAGACGAACATAAGCAGCAAGAGAAAATCCAGCCCATTTTGCCTGCAGAGCAATGGAAAAGATTGCAAACATGGAGAAATGAAACCAGCAAGATTACCCCTGCCTTTTCCCATCAGAAATCCAATGGGGAAAAAAACGTAAACATACATAAACACAAGCAGCAAGAGAACCCCAGCTGGTTCTTGCCTGCAGAGCAATGGAAAAGATTGCAAACACAAAGAAAAGAAAGCAGCAAGACTACCCCAGCCTGTTCCCACCAAAATTGCAAAGAAATACAGTACAAAGATTAATAAAAGCTAGCTTCCTACCTTTCCAAGTTCGAAAGGTCCAAATCCCTCAGAAAAAAATGTCCGGAAGGGCTCCAAGACACAATGAAAAAAAGTGCTAATTCCTCCACTCTTCCACAAACTAGGAAGGGTGCAGTGCATCCTGGGTAAACTTTTTTTTTTTGCAAGGCATGATAGAAAAATTCATTCTCCAAGGCAGCCCATAGGCAATATTCGCTATCCAAGGCAACCCTATACCCGAAAATTTCCATTCACTATCTGAATCATTTGTTATCAGAGGCATTCGTTAACCGAGGTATTACTGTATTAGAAACTGGAATTATTTTCTTGTTAGATGGAAATGTTTCACTCCTCATTCAAGTAGCTTCTTCAGTCTGAGGGAGGTTGGCAGGAGCCATATTTCAACGATCCTTGTGTAATGGGATTGGGAAGGGCTACAGTGGAGTGACTTTCAGACACACACACACACACGGAGAGAGAGAGAGAGAGAGAGAGAGAGAGATGGCCATTGTCCATCTAGCAAGCCTATTCAGACCAGGGTGAAGTGAAACCAAGGTGAAGGCTGAGGTAGTGAAACGTTTCACTCCCACAAGAAAACAAAAATCCAGTTGCCATGACTCAACTTCCAGATAACGTCACGAAGAATCTTCACAGACCTCTGGATCGGTGAGTCCACTAATGGCATCTGGAGACAGAGTGGGGGAAAAACCCCTTCAACACCCAATTTCAAATGAATTTTGTTTTTCTTGCCAGCTTTCACGTCTCTATACATAGCAGTAGGGATGAATATGACTGTGTGCGTGATCTTAGTTTTGGTCTCCATCTGCACATCTGTGTGCTTACGGATCTTGTCTTATTCTTTCCAAGGTCCCCTTTCAAGTCTTGTCTGCAGGATTGAACTGAGATACACACAATCATAGCAGTTGTTGTCTACCCTTTAATGTCCCCCACCCACCCCACCCCCTTTTAAAATCTCTCAGTAGGTCATTCAAAATGCATCACATTCAAGGAAGATAATTTTGGAATCGTATTCCAATACAGCCTTAGGGCTTGTCTGAATCCCTGGCACAATAAAAGGATGCCCTGAGGTGTCTGCTCCAATTATTAAAGGCTTTAGGTCATCGATTCACCCTCATGACTTTTCAGACCCAAAAGGTTAAGTTAAAGATGTTTGTTTATTGCTGAAATGAAATAAAGCAGTATCAGAATTAAAAATTCACCCTGAGAAAAGATGGAGCAGACACAAGAGGGATTATGTGGGTGGTCATTAGAGAAAATGCCTGCAATAGAAGGCCTCATCGTAAACCGTCCTAGTCCGCAGCATTTATTCCTTCCACAACCCATTTGACAGTCACCTAATTAAGTCTTATTAGCTAACTGGATAGGTCTCTGGCTGCAGATCCAAAGGTTGGGAATTTGATTCCCCACTGGGCCTCCTGCTAAGCAGACTGATGAAGCTGTTTGGATGAGCAGCGGAATGTTTCTATCATTCAAGAAAAAGAAGTCCAGTTGCCATGACTCAACTTCCAAATAAACTCACCTGGATGACTAAGAATCTTCACAGACATATGGCTAAGCAGAGTCAGCCCAGGTGGCCTTGGGCAAGCTGCATTGTAGAACCATAGAAGCATAGAAGCATAGAAGAGTGAGATTGGAAGGAACCTAGAAGGCCATCAAGTCCAACCCCCTGCTCCATGTAGGGATACCACCCCAGGAGAAGGGGATGGTGAACCACCTCTCGACCTAGAAGACCCTGGACAAGATGATCATAAGACAGAACCAACTTGTCAGCAATCATAATAAAATAATTAATCCTTCCTTCTAAAATCATCTTAATGACTTTAGCCCACTTTTGCCCACCTATCCCAGCTGTGGTTAAGCTGTTTACCCTGTTTGCGCCAGTCTTAAAACCATGGGAAAACTCATGGCATAATAAGACAATGATACATAAGGATAAGGACCCTCTGGATCATGGAGTCTGGCTCCTGTCAACGAGGTAGAGGGGGAATCGAACTCCTCAAGATGTGAACTACTGAACTGTCTAGCAATTGTTCTCCTCTCTCTTCAGGACTTCATACAGTTTCTTCACCTTGTGGTCCCCCTTCCCTTGGGTTCCTCTTTTGTGCCCTGACCTGTTCTAGGCTACCCCCAAGACAGACCTGAAATAAGTGAAAACGTGAATTTCCGGGGTCCCTACTGTACTACTGTCTATGACTTATAATCTGTCATCTGTGCCTGTGTTTCCTAGCTCATATTTTTTTCAATGTGTAGCATTACTTTCACTTTATGCTTTAGGGTTCATGCATGATCTTAATTAGTTATGCTTATGACCCCCCTGGTTAGTACTTGGATGGGAGACCACCAGGGAATCCCAGGTGCTGTAGTTCACCTGGAGTAGGAACTGGCAAACCACTCCAGTATTCCTGCCAAGAAAACTCCATGGACATGGGGTCACAAAGAGTCGGTCATGACTGTAATGACACAACACACATACATGAACCTGTAACTGACATCTACCTACCACCAGAGTAGCCATGTAACTAGATGGAGCGGTATATAAATTTAATAAATAAAATAAATAAAATATTTAATTTATTTAAAATATTTCTGTCCTGCCGTCCTCCCCAAAAGATTTCCCCTTAGGGCCTAAAGGAGACCTGGCTGCCCTTTGCAAAGATGGCAAAGGTGGCTTCTCCTGGGCCCTAAGGCAAATTGGGCTTCCTTGTGCAGGGGCCACAGCTTTTCATTGCCCTAAGTGAAGCTACCACTGCCATATTGGAAAGGGGAGGCCCAGTTTCCCTTATACCAATGCAGTCTAGGAGGTGATCTTTTCCAAGATGGTGGTGATGGTGGCAGTCCGCACACCTGTGGCAGCTGCAACAAAGGTAGGGAGGCAGCAGGGGTGCTTTGGAGGGGTCTCTGTGTAACAGGATTAGAAGTAGTTAAGCATTTAGCTAGGCCCAAATGTAAACATTGAGTATTAAGGTGCAGTTAGTCTTGTAGTTTTGCTCTTATCTCAGTGTCTGTGTGAACAAGAGCTACTGAAGATGTCAACAAGGCTCAGTGAGGAAGCAAGAGAATCCTGATTGGTCTATAAATAACATGTGACTAGTTTTTCCCATTCCAATGGACAGTGAACTGAGCCGAGAGAGAGACTTTTGGAAGATGTGAAACGATACGGTTTCTCCTGTGAAGCTTGTCAGAGAGTGGATTATCTGACTGACACTACTCAAGCAAACATGAAAGAATTTCCTTTAATCAGAATTCCTTTTTCCAGTCTTGAAATGGATACTTTTGGACCATTACCAGTAAGCAGCACAGGGAAGAAGTATTTGATTTGTTTCACATGTCCAGTATCAAAGTGGGTGGAAGCGGTTGCTAATTCATTGATTACAGTAAAATAAGTTCAAAAGCCTTTCTGGAGGTCGTTTCACACATAGGATGGCCTAATGTGTTAATCAGTGACCAAGCAAAAAGTTTTACCACTGAATTAATGGCTAAGCTTTGCGAGTTAACGGGAACACAGCAATGCTTCCGCATAGCTTACCGTGCTCAATCCCATGGAGAGAGTACAGCAAACTCTGTTCAAGATGATGAAAGCATTTATTCCAGAACATCAGATGACATGGTCTGACGCCTTACTGTACATTCTGTATGCCTACAGAACTTCTCTTCATGAGTCTTTAGGATGGTATACTCCAAGTGATGTCATACTGGGGAGGAATATGAGAGGCCCGTTGCAGCTACTTAGAGCTCAGTGGGAAGGTTCAGAACCTGACAGGTCTATTCCAGTAGCTAAGTACAGTACATCAGAGACTTGCAGAAGAAGTTACAGGATATCAGAGACATCACAGCCAAACATCCACAAGAAGCTCAGAAGAAATACAAAGCCTATCATGATGCTAAAGTGAGACCTTTAGCATCATGGTCTTGGATCACATAAGACACAACGAGCTGCAAGTGCATTGGTTAGGTCCAGGAGTCATTGAACAGAAATTGGGAAGTGTCAACTTTGTATTCAGAATGTCTAAACATGAAAAGAAACCAAAAGTCTACCATGCCAATAGATTAAAGCCTTATGTGAAGATACAAGCTTATTTGTTGAAAGTGAAGTTGGCTTCACCTAAAACTCTAGAAAATACCAACTCTTATTTGCTACAAGAATTTAAGGAAGCAGGAGATTTGTCTGAAGTCTCCTTAGAATCTGATATTCCTTCATATCAACAAGGAATGTATGAAATCCTGAAAAAGAAAGCCCTGTCAAAACCCCTGGAAGGATCACTGTGAAGGATGACACACCTATCAAGTCATTGCCATATAGAGCTATCGGTGAACACGCCAAGCAAATTGAACAAGAAACGCAAGAGATGTTGGAAATGGGAATTATTCACTGTGGGCTAGTCCTGTAGTGATTGTTCCAAAGAAGACACCAAATACAACCCAACATTCGGTTTTGTGTGGATTATCGTAACGCAAACCACTGACAGTCTTAGATCCTTATCCAATGCCCAGGGCGGAAAATTTAAATGAGAAGATAGCAAAGAAAAGTTTCTTATCTTGTTATACTCTGTTTTTTTAGACAGCCATGGTCTGTGTAAAAAAGCGAAAAAATAGGATGAATAACAAGGGCAAATATTCATCTATTAGTATCCATGGGGATCTCCAAACTCAACAAATATTAAACGAATCAGTGATATGCATAGCGTATCATGACTCATTCTTTTATTTCTCCACATCACTAATGCTTATGTCTCAAAGAACAAAGCTTTTCATAGCCTGCGCCAAGAAAAGTACAAATCCAGTGTCCTACGTATTTTCCATTTGTTTGTTGCGTGGTGCAGTGGTTAAATTGCTGTACTGCAGCCAAAACCCTGCTCTTGACCCGGGGTTCAATCCTGTATAGCTGGCTGGAGGTTCACTCAGCCTTCCAGCCTTCTGTGGTTGGTAAAATAAGTACCCATCTTGCTGGGTGTAGCGGGGGAGCAATATGTAGCCTGTATAATTGCTAGTAAACACCCCATGAGTGCTTTAAGTGCTGTAGAGGTGGTATGGAAGCAGCAGCAGGCTTTGCTTTTGCATGCATATGAATGTATTTATTTGGTGAAATGGCAAGGCTTCAGACCTTGTCGCCATCAAGCTGGAAACAGTCCACCAGGCCTTCTTCTAAATGGAGTCTTGCTCGGGTACTTTGCATGAAAAATACTGATTTGGTTCCAGGCGCGATGGGGGCAGAGGGAGTCTGGGACATACTAGCTGTCCATCTCTTCAGCAGTATTCAGATACACAGGTGAATGAGATGAGACCCCATGCAAAATGTACCTTCCAGACTCCTGTTGTGGTGAGCTAGGGGTTATGCAGTTCTGACGTGCAGCTTGGCATGCCCCGGTGGTTCACCGCGATCCGTGTCATGTTGTTGAAATGAGCCTATAGCTCATGCATGCAAGATCATGGTTGGTTTGGACTTTTCAAAAAACAAAAACCCAATCGGTAGTATTTTTGGCACTCCCCGAGAGCTATTGTGGGGGGAATTTCTCATCTCGAGTATTTCCATATTTATGAGTCTTGGGAGGCGTTTCGGGGGTATACCGTGTGCCCCAAACAATATGCATATTTTGAGATGCAAATGGCTGAAATGCATGCAGTGGGTGAAATGGGCCCCAGCACACTTGAATCGATGGCGCTGGAGGTGTGTGCGCAGAGAAGTTGAAATATGGAGATAGGAGAAATGCACAAATCTTTCAGCTCAGAAGAAAATCACTAAATTTCATAGTAGGACACAAAATGAGACTAGGACTCAGAGCAATGGTTTCAAACTACAGGAAATATATTCCATTTGAACATTAGAAATAACTTCCTAATGGTTAGAGCTGTTCAACAGTGTTTGCACACATTACTGCTCTGCAGTGAGCATGAAAGTGGCGCCAAGAATGTTGCCTAGTGCTATCTGGAGGCCCATTGGAAGTGTCAGAGGGACTTACCTGGCATTTACTAACCCCTCTCATTCTTGGGTAGGGCAGGCCTCATCAGCAGAGGGAGGACACCCGTTCCATTCTCTGTCACATGCCCACAGAACTTTGAGGTGGACCCTCCATGTCATAAAAGATGCACTGTACCCCCCCACACACACACATGCATTTATAAGCTGCCTTTCCCCCAATAAGGGGATCCAAGGCAACCCCACAACATTAAAAATAATAGAATTAAAAGCACAGTGAGATATAAATTCAAAGCAATTAAACTACATCACTGATTAAAGTACATTGAATAATTAATACAGGCAAAACATTGAAATATTTTTGAGGCTCACAGAACAGGTGGCAGTGAGATAGGGTCTAGCAGGAAAATGGCAGGAGGTCCAGGAGGCAGTCCAATCCAGTTCCTTTCATGAATGACCAACAAGCCGGTGTTGCGTTGTAAAATTCTAAATGAGTGGTTTAATCCCCTGTGTGAAAGGAAAGGAAGCCCCGTGTCATTGTATGCACAACAACAGAAGTGGAATCAGTGGCCAGGGGTTCTGCTGCTCAGGGTGGTTGTGTGTTGGACTGTCTCAGAAGGCGTTGGACTCTCCTTTGCTTAGAGATTGGATGGAGAGCGGTCATAGAGAGAAGATGGAACTGTTCAGGGATAGTTCCGCTGTACATTCCTTCCTCGGCAAAAATTCTGTGGTTTTATTATATTTCATTGAGTTCCATAGAATCATAGCATCATGACGTTGGAAGGGCCTGTGGCGCCATTGAGTTCAGCCCTCTCTTCTATGCAGGAAGACAACTCAAAGGATACCAGCCAACTGGTGCTTTGAGGCACCCCGTGTTGAGCAGGTATCCTCAGCTCAGTCCCCATGAATGCAAGTGTCTGGAGGCGGATCCAGATGGATTCCCCCCAAAATGGCAGGGCAAGAGGACCCTTGGCCAACCACGTGGTGTTCCAGCACTGTGTATGGAAGGTCCGAGAAAGATAGACATGAAATCCTATCCATCCTGCTTGCCTGGAAGCAAGAGGCCATGAAATGCAAGCCATCTGTTAATGACCGGTCTAGTATTACAGCACATCAGCGCTGTTCGTGGAATGTTAGCACTGATGAAGACAAGGGGCAGCCAGAGAAGCTAGACAGGTGGATTGGTGCTTAATTGTAGTTTTGTTATCTGCTGAAGGATTGTCTTGGAGACTACTCTGATGAGAGAAAGTCTAGCATGCGTGCGTTGGTTCGGGTGGAGAGAGAATGTGTCATATGGGCTTTACTCTGGGAAGCACATCCAGGCTGCAGTAATGACTTCAGAATGCGCCCTTGGATTGTGTGGACTTCAAAGTAACTATTTACAGGTTTTGGCTGCACATCTAGCATTGTTTCATCCTCTAAAATTCAAAACAGTGTACGTTGCATTCAAATATAGATTTATTTATGTATGGATTTTAAGCAAGGGAGAAGGCAGGTGGGTTAGGTTAGGGATTAAGGTGGGGACTAGAGATGGGCACGAATCAAAAAAATGGCTTGTCGTTTGGAGGGTCTGTTTTGGTTTGTTTCCGTTTTTTGTGAATTTTTGCAAAAAAAATCGTTTTCGTTTTCGTTCATTTCGTTACCATTTCGTTACCATTTATTTCATTTTTTGTGATTTTTTTTTAGGATTTTAAGCAATTCACTCATATTGCAGTAACGGAAACGAAACGCACAACAAAATTTCCGGTGTTTCTGTTTGTTTCGTTTCATTTTAGAGACAAAATTCGTTTGTCGTTTCGTTACGTAACGAAACAAAAAAACAAAAACAGAAACGAAAAATTGTTCGTTTCGTGCCCATCTCTAGTCGGGACACCATTAGCATTGTTCTGTAGCAGAAGGCTGAGCCTCACTGAGGCACTTGGTAGACCTGGCTAGGCAGCTTCAGTGGATCCAGGGGCGATTTTCACCTTACAGTACTCAGGTAAGTTGGGAGTGGGGGGATATTGGATCCTAGAATCGTGAAGTTGGAAGGGCATCAAGTCCAACCCCCTGCTCCACGCAGGGATACAAACCAAAGGAGATCTGCCAGATGGCTGTCCAGATTTCTCTTGAATGCCTCTAGTGTTGGAGCAGTCACCACCTCTTGAGGGCATTGGCTCCATTGCTGTACTTCTCTTACAGTTGGGAACTTTTTCCTGATATCCAGATGAACTCTGGGTTCTCTTCGCTTGAGCCCATTGCTTTGTATCCTGCAGTCTGGGATGATCGAGAACAGATCCTGCTCCTCCTCATATATCAGGCCTTCAATATTATAGCGTGTGATCTATTGCCCCTCAGTGGTCTCCTTCTCTCTAGGCTAAACATCCCTGTTCTTTTAGTCTTTTCTTTCAGGGCTTGGTTTCCAGCCTCCTGATCATCGTTGTCACCTTCCTCTGAACTTGTTCTGATTTGTTAGCATCTTGAATAGCAAAACACTTTTTCTGTCCAACTTGGAGGCCAGTGGGGCATGAAAAGTCTCTTTTCTCCTTTAAAGGCACCATTTTTGCTTGCTTTGAGCCTGTTCCTCCAGTTCTTTGTGTATAAACAAATTTCTGCCCTTTGAAACTGAACTCAAAGTGGATGCTGTTCAACTGGACTGAGCTTGGTTGATTAGTTCTGAAGTTTATGAACTGCACTCAAACTTTTGAACTCTTATCCTAGACTCATCCTGTAGCCAACACTGAGTCTGCACCTCATGTGTAGGCAGGCATTTCCTTGAACCAGGCCTGCAAGGTAGGGCTAAGACTGACTTGTAAGCCTTTCCCAGAGCTGGGATTAGTCTAAGCATCTGCTTAACCTTAAGGTTTTCTATGACCATACAGGATGGCTGTGCTAGAATAGAGCTGTTAAGAGCCAGCCACCAGTTTGTGTTGAGTTTTTGCCCCCTTGGGACTTGTGATCCTGGAGTATAGAACCCCCCTAGAGGGTTGGTCTCTTGGAATTCAGCTCTTTTTTTCTCCTGAACCCTTGTTTTAGTTCCCACTGATGATGGATAAATGAATTGATGATATATGGGAATTAGATTGGAAGCAGAGCTAGACACAAACCAGACTGCCTGCTAGAAAAACCAGCAAACTGAGCAGGTTCACGGTTCAGTTCATGAATCAGTTTGGGGATCCCGTTTGGCCAAAGGTAAATGGAGCTCCACTCCCAACCCACCCACCCTCAGCACTTCCTTTTGTTTCAGCAATCTGGGAATGTCTTCTTGCCCCCTCCCTTTCTGGGCCCGCTGCCTGTGAGATTGGCACTGGTAGTCTCCAGCAGCTCGCCCTCCCCCACCGCCCCAGAAAAATGAACCTTAAGCTTGTTCTCCCCAGGGGCGTTCTGGTGGTTCACCATCATGAACCACCAGTTTTCTGGTTCATGTCCATCTCTGATTGGAACCAATACATCCCAGGGGCCGTCCTTTGCGTCTTACAGCTGCATCCCTTCTTGTTGCCCAGATGGCTTCCTCCTGGGGCTTCCTCCTTCCCAGCATTTCCTGTGGAACTTGGGGAGTTCTGTGTCGGCCAACTGTCTGCACCAGAATTGTCCAACCTTGGGTGGCAAAGTCCTTCTCTGTAATCATAGCGCGTCCTTCCAGCTGGAGATCCAAGGGATGGGAGACCGGCTTCTCCATCTGTGGAACCAGAGTTCGGGACACCAAGGTGGATCCCTCTCCTGCTCCGTGTCTGTCAATGTGCTGAAACCTCTTTTTGGGACTGATGTTTTGCCCTCGTAAAGGACTAAATTCCAGTTGTGAGTCCTATCCACTGGATCTATGGGATTTCCATAAGTCAGGAGCCAGGGACGTTCTCTTGAATGAAAGGGACCAACAACCAGAGTTTTCGTGAAGCATCCTCACCTCTGTAGCACCCACTGCCTCCAGGTCCTTCCTATGCTGTATCTTTTTTTCACTTCGGGTTATCCATAGGCAGCTTCCGGTTACTGGTTCGTCAGCCAGATCTGGACGGATCTCATGGAAGTGCACTGCACTGGCTGCCAATTCCCTTCCACATTGATTTCAAGGTTTTAATAGTGACATACAAAGCCCTAAATGGTTTAGGACCTTGCTCTTTGACAGAATGACTCCTGCCACAAAATACTGCCCATCACACCTGATCATCTCAGGCAGGGCCTCTGAGGGTGCCATCGCTGAAGGAGGCCCATTCAGTCTTTGACAAGAAATTGGGCATTCCCAGTGGTAGCTCCTTGCCTCTGGAATCAACTTCCCCCTGAGATTTGTTTGGCATCTTCCCTCCCAGTCTTTAAGCAACATCTAAAGATGTGGCTATTTAAAAAAGGCTTTCCCTGGGTATTAATATATGCTATGAAGGATTCGCTGTTATTTTTGGTTTGCTTGTTTGTTTTTAGGCCATCTTGCTCCTGATTGATGCTCAGATAGATATGGTTTTATTCCTTATTATGTTTTTATTATTGGATTGTTTATTTACTGTGTGTCTTGATTGATATTTGTGCAACTTTGTAAACCGCCCAGAGTAGCCGTGCAGCTAGAAGAAGCGGTATATAAATTTAGTAAGTAAGTAAGTAAGTAAGTAAGTAAGTAAGTAAGTAAGTAAGT
>JAHTLZ010000328.1:3533148-3543974 GCA_023846285.1 Phrynocephalus versicolor
AGTAAGTAAGTAAGTAAGTAAGTAAGTAAGTAAGTAAGTAAGTAAGTAAATAAATAAATAAATAAATAAATAAATAAATAAATAAGGTAGTGGAAGGCCTCTGAGGTAGGCCTGGCAGACAGGCTAAGTAAGGCAAGCTTTGCGTGTAAAGTGCAACTATAGAAAAACTGGTGAAAAATTTCTCATCGGAGATCATTTAGAAAGCATTTTCTCCATGAAGGAAAGACCTCACCAGTAAAAAGAAATCCTCCTTAAGCAGGTGTTGCTGGGGATAAGGGCATTTTAGGTCAGGGTTGGTCTAGATGGGCCCCGACGCCCTTTCCAGCTCTTGCAATGCTGTGCTTGCCGTCTCCCTTCCGGGTTACACTGCCCAACTGCTGACACACCTTCCAGAAGAAAAACACATTGAAAATCCGCCTTGTTCTAAGCGCCTGGATGAGTTCATCATCCACAGGAACAGATGCCGCTGCATCCTTGATAAAAGAAATTGCCTTTGTAAACGTGAGCAAAAAATGCTTGGCCCTTTTTATGGAAAAAAAAAATCGCCCAGCTGTTCCCAGCCAGTTCTCTTATCGTGGTTTCCCATTCACCCCGAACATAACACTGCTTTTATGAGTTCTGTCTAGATTCCTCCATTTGGGCACTTGCAGGAGGGAGGCAGGGGGGCTGCCCCAACCCACAGCCACAGCTCGAGGGAGATTAAGTTGCAATTGCACATGAAATCCAAGCTGAAATGTCAAGACAGGCTCTAGCAATATTTCAGGGTATTCATATTTAAAGGAAGCAGGAAGCAGGAGTTTTTAAAGCAGAGAAACACAATCCTTACAGTTGGATCAGTCTATCTCCTTGGTGCAGAGTCAAGCCTTGGGGTGTTGCTAATTCACGCCCCATTCCACATGCAGGGAGACAGATCTGGGGGCAAACAATGCTGGGGGGAAAAGACTGAATTTTGTTTTGGAGGTGGCTTTAAAAGCCCCTCTCCTCTGTCAAGTGATGGCAGGCCTCAGCAGTGTGCTGCAAAGGGGTTGATAGGCCAGGAGTGAAGGCAATGTTAACCCCACTTCCTATGAAGGGTCACCTCCTGTGACCTCACAAGGACCCATCCTCTGGTCAAAGTTTCAGTTGTGGTGACACATCAGGCTCTGTCAGTGGTACGCACTGCATTTATTGACATCAAAAAGACATGCCACTCTTGCCATGCTTAAGTGCCCTCTGCAGAAACTCCCACGTTTTCCCTGCACTCTTTTGCTCCCTCCTGCTGCCTTCAGCTTGCTCTGCCATGGGGAGGAGGAGTAGACGGCTCGCTGTCAGCTTCTCAGCTCCGGCCTCGTCCCTGCTCCAGCAACAGAGGCTGCTCCAGTGAGGGGACCTGTTCCACCTAACTAGTGTGGGATGCAATGATGTCCTCGCAGCGGATGCAGGGGGGAGAGGGGGGAGTGGTAGTGCTAAACCAATGCCACTGGAAGTACAACATGGAAGGCCGACTGATCAAAAGAGATGCAAACAACCCATCCATTGCTGCTGCCTCTGCTAGTCTAGTAAAGAAGACAACACCTCTAGCACTTTGCAGTAACAAGTCTCTGAAAATTCTCATTCATCCAGGTGAAGTCACCCAAGGAGCTGAGTCATGGCAAGTGGACTTCTTTTCTTGTGAGATTGAAACGTTTTGCTGCTCATCCAAGTAGCTTCTTCAGTCAGAGAAAAGTTGGTGGGAGGTTTCCAGTTTATATCTCACCTTGGATTCACTTCACCCTGAATAGGCTTGCTAGATGGACAATGGCTGGGTGTTTGTGAAAGTCACACCTCTGCAGCCCTTCCCAACCCTGTTAAACACGGGCCGTTGAAACATGGCTCCCACCAACCTTCCTCAAACTGACAAAGCTACTTGGATCAGCAGCAAAATGTTTCAGTCCTACAAGAAAAGAAGTTCAGCTACCAGAAGGCTCAACTTTATTTATTTATTTATTTATTTATTTATTTATTTATTATCCGCCCACCTTCCTGAAGGAACGCCGGGTGGTTAACAACAATCACATCAATAAACACAAATATCCAACACATCATTCAATATGCTATATCTGAAAAGTAAAGTCTTGCAGTGACAAACTCCATCTTAATTGACGTTGATTGATTGCTTTCCAGGTGAGTGCATTGTTTTTGTAGAAACTTACCAAAATCAGTCTTGTCAAAAAGCCCAAACAGAGACCTCCAGTTTGCTTTTTTGCTTTTAGCATTCTGCTTTCTTTTCTTTTTGAAATTGCTATCATGTAACTTGGAGGGAAAAGAAATGTTTGTTTCATTTCTCTACAAAGACAAAACAAATCAGAATTTGGATCCCTGACACAGAGTTTGTAAAACTGCCCCTTCTTGGATGAAAACTTTAAAAACAATTTTAAAAAAATCTATGGCCAGTGGATTGGAGGGGGAGGATTTAGGTTTGGCATTCAGGGATAGGGTAGAGGCATCTTCAGTTCAAAAGAGAAAGTTTTTGATGCCTGGCTTTCCAGCTATGCCCGGGGCTGCCATCAGTGCACTCCGTTTCCGAATGGAGTATCTTTCTTTAGAAAGCAGAAAAGTCTTCCATGTGGCCCCGGCTTGCTGCAGTTTGGTAGAATCAACTTGGGGCGCTTTTACACGACCTCTAAAATCCACTTGCAACTTAAATTTGGACCAGAGATCTTGGGGGTTTGTCGCTCTTCCTGTGTTCCCACCCATCCGCACTCCATTGTTCCTGTCTGCGTGAGGGGAGGGAGAAAAAAAAGGGAGAAAAAAATGCAAGCTCACCTCCGTCTGCCAGTCGAAAGTGGTCCCGAGCCGCCCCGTAGTGATTCCTGTCTCTTAAAGGGGCAGCGGGGACAAAAAAAAAAAACAAACAGAAGGCGAGGGAGCCTGGCATTCACAGCTTTACAATTTATTTATTTATTTTTTATTTATTATAGGACTTATATACCGCCCGTCTTCCTGGTGGGGAACTCCGAGCGCATCGGAAGTTTTTTTTACCTCCTGGAGGCCAGGTACTTGAAAAGTGCGCTGGGACGTGGGTCATGCTTAATTTTTTTTAAAAGTCTGGAACTGGTGGGAAAACATTTTTAAGCTCCGGATCTGGGAACCCTTGGCCTCGGATTTTAGGGGTCGTGTAAAAACACCCTTAAGGAAACCTTGGTGGTGGACCTATCTGCACCTTGATAGCACCATGTCCTCCTCTTGTGCCATTTTGCCCTGTTTTGTTTGCCTTTGGTTTCCTTTATTCTTGTTTTCCTTTATTCTTGTCCGGACATCAGGGAAATGGCTGGTGTTTGGATTTTAGCACAGCGGTTGGACCCTGCCTCTCCCGCCTCGTTTGGGCATCCCATCTCCTTCCAGAGCAGAGGTTCTCAGCCTGTAGGTCCCCAGATGTTCCTGGACTGCAACACCCAGAAACCCCTTCCAGCACAGCGAGCGGTGGAGGCTTCTGGGAGTTGCAGTCCAGGAACATCTGGGGACCCACCGGTGGAGAACCACTGTCCCAGAGGCATCGAAATCTCTGTCGCTCGCCTCTCTGGAAACCCTCAAGCCTCCTCCAAGGCCATCATCCGCACCACTTAGTTCCGCTTTGGTGTGAAACCCTGTATAACCCTTTGGGTCAGGTTTTTTTAGTAGCTTTAGTGTGATCGTATTGATTTTGTCTCAAGGCAAGGTGTGGTTGCAGAGGGTAGTTGTTTGCTTGGTCTGATCCAGATCGATAACTCTGGTGGGCAGAAACAAGTATTATAGATAAAAAACCCTCCTTAGAAAAAGAGGATCCCTGAGGTGGTATGGTCCTGTGAGCCTCACAGCAGCATCTTCTGTTCATCTCTGTGATTGTGTGTGTGTGTGTGTGACTTTTAATTTAACAAAGAAAAAAAAGAAATTAAAAATTTCCCATGGAAAAATGAAGCGCAGGAACTTTTTTCAACACTGGACATTTTATTTTAGTGATCCATCTTTTGCCTCACATTTCTCTCTCAGAGCAGACATGTCCTCCCATCTGCAACTTAGGCCTGTCGTCTTGGTACCAAAAAAAAGAAAGAAAGAAAGAAAGAAAAGAAAAGGAAAAAAAAGGGAACTGCTTTCCCCATTATTCATCTCAAAATACACACACACACACACACACACACACATATATGTACACACTCACGAACAAACACACACCATCCATTGTGTTTCTGGAGGCTGAAAGCCTATCTCGAAAGCCTGCTGTACCTCCTGGATGTTGGCGGTGGGTCTTCAGGGAGCCTCAGGAAACACATTTATGATGATGGAGCCAAGGTGTGCCGCTGCTGCTGCTGCACCGGGGGACAGAGGTCAGGTGAGGGCAAGAGCCAAAGGCAGGCGGGCTCTGGCTGAATTATGTCGCTCCCGGGGCCTTAATGGGCGACAGGACCGTTATTAGCTGAGCAGTGATGCTGTCCAGATGCGGGGGGGGGGTCAAAAAGACACATGTGGGGGATGCCGATGGCAGAGGCTGCAGCGCCCTACTACTGTATGCTGGGGTCGTGCTGGGAGGGGGCAGAGGGACCTTCTCCTGGAGAACATCTGGCTTTGACAAGAGGGGAAAGGCAGCCCTGCCTCCTCCCCCCCCCCCGCCCGCCGCCTAGAGGTCTCAGCCTTGCCAAAACACCTTCCTAGACATTTCTCCAGTTCTAGGCTCTCACCTTGGGAAAGAATGCAGAAACATAAATGTTTTGCAATGTCTGGGAGAGTGTGCCTCAGCATTGAAGAGGGCTTGTGTGCGCGCGGGGGGGGGAGAGGTTACGGGGGGGGGGTCCATGCATTGGGAGAGGGTCTCATCCAAGGGATATGAACCCTTGGAGACCAAACTCTCTGGGACGGCCAAACTGAAAAATTATTATTCCTGCTGCCCCATCAGAGAGGGTGAAGTAAACGTTTGAGCAAAATGGTGCTGGTAACGCCTGCTAAGCCCCGTGGGGTCTGGCGGTGGGGCAGGGGCAGGGATGAAGCAGAACAAGAACCCCGGGAAAGATCCTGCTGCTGTTTTTTTTAATTAAAGCTGTTTTGTTCTTTGTGTGTGTGTGTGTGTGTGTGTGTGCACGCGCGCGCGCGTGCATGCACCCCTTTTCCTGGAGGAAAAGTCCATCATCACAGGTTACAAACCATGATGGAGATGTGTGTCATCTCCAGACTTAAAACCGGGGTCCTTCAAGGGCCAGATGCAGGGGAATGGGATCAGGAGACAGATATCTAGTCTCATGCGCTCCCAAATGCATCTGTTGGGGCAGCTGTGAGATACAGGAAGCTGGACTAGATGGGCCGTTGGCCTGATCCTGCATGGCTTTTCTTAGGTTCTTATGAGAAAGGATGCTGAGATTTGCACAAAGACAGTGTGTGCAAAAGCCAGAGATCTTGCCAAGCAAAGAAAAGAAATAGAGTTTTCTGTCTCCCTCTCGCCTGGGATCTTGTTGGTTGGGAACTTTATTTTATTTTATTTTATTTTATTTATTCAACTTATATGCCACCCACTACCCAAAGGCCTCTGGGCAGATTACAGTGGTACCTTGTTTAAAGGAATTAATTCGTTCCAAATGAAATTATGTTGAGCAAATTTTCCTTTATACAAATTTTACATAGGAATGCATTGAAAACAGAGTAATCCCATTTTTATGTTGTACAGATTTGGCCCATAGGCGATTATGTTAAGCAAATCTCCCCTATCTCTGGAATTTTTTATGGTGTACAAATTTTATGTTATACAAACTGCTTGTTATACAAGGGTCCACTGTACAAATAAAAACGAACAGTTAAAACATTAAAAAGGCAATGGACAATTAGAAACAATAAAAACATTTAAACACAAAACACTAAAATTGCCACCAGGACCCAGAATCTATATTACGTCAGTTAAAAAACTTCTCAGTTTCTCCCTTGTGTCAAGAGAGCTGAAATCCGTGAGGACAAATCATTTAGCAAATCTTTAACCTCCCTATTTTGTTCTGCTGTCCTAAATGTTCCTGCCGAGCAGATACACTTAATTAGCATAAGCTCATCCTCAAATTCTTATTATTATCACCCCCTTCTGATTTTTCCGTTTACAATAAAAATTAAAAGGGCTGGAGGATTGGAGATTTTTCTGGCTTTGATGTTTTAGGTGGCTGTTTCAGATACTAATTTTGAGAGGCAATGGGTTTGCTTCCTTTTAAAAAAAATAAAAAGCTTACCTTCAGCAAAGAAAGAAAGAAAGAAAGTACAGTATATCTCAATTTTGGATTCAGAATTCCAGAGTTTCTCTGAAATGCTGGTTAGTGTGGGGATAGTTTCTTCACCTACTGTGACTTTATTATAATGTTGATTGTATGAATTGCTTGGGTAATTTGGTCAAAACTCTTTGAGGAAAACATGATTTATGGCTAAGTAAACACTGATCATTTGGGGGTGGGGAACAGAGCAGAGGACAACGCCCTAATGATTCAACCAGGATGAACAAAAAGCAGCAATTCTTTAAAATCAGCCAATCATGCTTTGATTTTTTTAATAATCATTTTTTAAAACTTTAATTTCAAAAATCCAATTTTAAAAATTGAAATATATGATTTATATCAGTTTGAGAGTCCCACCTCTTTAGCTACGCCACTGACGAGAAGGGAACACTCCAGGAAGCTTGTTCTCCCCAGTTTAAGCAGTCAACTCTAGCATCGTTTTGATCTCAATCAAATCCGCCCTGGCAGGGTGGGGTGGGGTGGGGCAACTCACAGCAGATTTGTCTTGCACTTGAAATGGAGTGGACCATTAAGAGGCATTAGGTTTACAAAACCTCTGTTTTTGCTGAAGATGAAGCTTTCTTGGGGATGGGCACCTGCCGTTCAAAGTTTTCCTGTCCCAACACAGCAGGCACCCCCAGCCCTTCCACCTTGCAAGTCTGGAATAGAGATGAGGACAAATCCAAAGATAAATTGCAATATTAGAAATTGTTGATTTGTTTAAAAAAATCACTGCATTTTTGTACAAAGTGACAACCTCAATTAATACCAAGTAGCAATTCAAGTGGTATTTTATTAGTTGTCTTTGTGTACTTTTTGGGTCAAAAATGTTGGCCCAATTTGAGGGGTGGGGTTAGTCTCTTTGGGGGGGGGCTTTTGGTGTGTGTGTGTGCAACAAACCAATGAACTGATTTGTCAGTGGAAAACTTACAGTATTTTTCCATGTGTAAGACTATATTGTCTAAAAAATTTAAAAATTGAGGATCATCTTATACACGGAAGTAAGCCAAGGAGAGAACTGTAAGGTTGTGAAACTGTAATTTTTGTTGGAAAAGGGAGGGTCGTCTTATACATGGTGGCATCTTATGAATGGAATTTTTTGGTATCTGTCAATTGTAATTCATTGACCTTGACAAATTACAAATCCCAGCAAATTTCCATTTTTGCAGTGTGTGCCCATCTCTAATCTGGATGATTAGGGAGCCAATTCAGTATAAAGATTCTGAGGTGGGCTTCCGTACTCCCATCTATCCAATTTCATGCAAAAGGGAGCCCGGTCGGTCTCCTTCTGACTACTCCACTCTGGCAGAGAGGCCAAAGGTCCTCCTGTACAGAAGACTTTGAACATACACACACAACAGCCACACCCCCTCTGTGAAGAGCCACCCAGTCCATGAGATATCAAAAACCCAAACAGTGGGGGGCATTTTCCCGCCTGGGGTTAGTGCTGGTGATTCAGCTGCAAGGATGCAGGTGGTCCCTGATTTCTAAATTTGGACCTGCTTTTTACCGGCCCCTTCAAAGGAGCAAATTGCAGCATCCTTGAAGGACCTATGAGAAAGGATTGCCTTAAACTGTCCCCTCCTCCAGGGTCTGCCCTTCTGAGGTGTGCAGGGATGCTGCAGCTGGTTTCCTCCAGCAGCATCGGCCTGACTCCGTGTTGCTCCACTGACCTCTGCCCTATCCCTGTGGCAAGGAGTTCCAAAGGCTCTTGGAGTCTTCAGGGGATATGCTGCTTGACTGGCTCCTTGTCTTTCCTTTCAGGTGAAGCCAGGATGCTTCTTCCGTGAAATAATTACAAGTGCCCGAGCCGCTCGCTGGTTTTATAGACTTGCCATCATGCTTCCTTCACCACTGCCACCCTTAATTTGGGCTTCGCATCTTCAGTTGTCAGTTGGTGGGGTTTAAACCATCAGTTATTTACTCATTTTGTTTAACCAGAAATGGCACGTCGTTGACAGAACGCTCCCTGCCAG
Source organism: Phrynocephalus versicolor (assembly GCA_023846285.1). Classification (NCBI taxonomy): domain Eukaryota; kingdom Metazoa; phylum Chordata; class Lepidosauria; order Squamata; family Agamidae; genus Phrynocephalus; species Phrynocephalus versicolor. Next base: position 3,541,358 of record JAHTLZ010000328.1, read on the forward strand.
ATGGGCAGCCCATGGGCTGGCAGCTGTCGCGCTGATGCTCTCCGCATGCCAGCCGCAGCTCGGGTCAGCTGTGTGGCCGGAGGCCATGTGCTAGCCCATCCTCTTGACCTCAAGCTTCCAAGGAAGGCAAGGCGGTGTGGGTACCCGGTGCCCTAGAAAACCAGTGCGGAGTCGGGAAAAGATGATTGTATGCAGCAGGAGGAGGCAGGGCTGACGTGACACACACAGATGTGCTGACCAGTAGAGATGGACACAAATCAAAAAAATGGCATTTCGTTTGTCGTTTGGAGGGTCCGTTTCGGTTCGTTTACGTTTTTCGCGAATTTTTGCAAAAAAATTGTTTTCGTTTTTGTTCGTTTTGTTACCATTTCATTACCATTTATTTCAATTTTTGTGGGGTTTTTTTAGGATTTTAAGCAATTCACTCATATTGCAGTAACGGAAACGAAACGCACAACAAAATATCTGGTGTTTCTGTTCGTTTTGTTTCATTTTAGAGACAAAATTCGTTTGTCGGTTCGTTACGTAATGTAACGAAAAACGGAAACGGAAACGGAAAATTGTTCGTTTCGTGCCCATCTCTACTGACCAGGGTGGTTCTGCAGCCACGGCCTCTTGAGCCAACTCCCACTTCTGCACCACAGCAGCGCCGGAGCCTCATCCTCTTTGGCATCTGGCCACCTTCCTCTCCCAACAGATGAGGCAGCAGTGCCCTCCCCTTCCTGGCATCATGCAGCCCCTTCCCTGTATTGCACCAGGAAGGGGTGTAGAATTAATATTTTTAGAGGCACCACAATTTCTGACATTTCTGTAAATGTTAATTTCCACTTAGCCAGTTTCTCTGTGGCCCCTCGTGTCAAGGCCAGAACAGCCCCCAGCCACAGCCCCCGGCCCTTTCTGACAGAAGGGACCTGCTTGGGACAGGACAGGACAGGACCCTTTTTCCAGCGTTTCAGCTGAACTGGAGCAGGAAACCAGGTTGTGGAGATTGACCTTGAAGTGTGAGCTTTGTCTTCGGAGAAGCTTTTGTCAAGTCGACAGCTGTTGCCTTGATTCTGGTGGTGGACTGGAGGGGGGGGGGCGTGGTATTGTTCTTTTTTTATGTCCTCCTCAGCTGTGGATTTGGTCTTTGGCAGTGGTGATTTTAATAAGTGTTTGGAGCGGTCTTTGCTGGTGGTTGAGAAGACAGGAGGATAAAGCCTCTCTCTTACGTCTCTCATGTCAGCCCTTCCCTTCCAGGCACGAGCTGTGGTTGTGCATGTTCCACCTCTCCCCGTTCTCAACTGGAGCTGTTTTCCCTGCTGGCTTCTGCCTCTTCCCTATTTTTAATCTTTGGAATGAGGGACTGGCAAGGGGAAAAAGCCCAACAGAAATTCTTGCAACTTCCTTCTGAAAAACAGCTTGCAAGCAGGACGGGGTGGGAGGGTGGGTGACATTTTTCTGCTCCTGGATTCCTGGATTTTTCCAGGAGTGATGATCTGGCAATAAAACGGAATACACAAAACTCGCTCTGTGAACAGAATAATAAGATGGAGGCTTCCAGAAACTAAGAGTGTTGACACTTTTCTTGGCTTTTCTTGCAGTGTTTGGGAAAGCTGGTCTCCTTCAGGCCCTGTGTTAAGCGGATGTTCCCTCCTTCTGTTAGGTGGACTCGTGGGGAGGATCCTAGCCCGTCAGGGTTCCTGTCACAGAGGTGACAAGGTTGCCCCCTCGATCAGACCTGGTCCTATGAGGATAGGACGTAGAACGGACTCGGACTTACAGCGATAAGCAGGACTATGAAGGAGACCTGGTAAATGAAGAGTGCCTAAAAAATGCTGATAATCTGGGGGTTGGGAAAATGATAGCTGCCCAAGCAGCGATTTTTGTCACCTTGGGAACCATCTGGCAAAGCCCTTTGTAAAATAAGCCCCTACCTGGACGAGCGGAGCCTCATGACAGTTACGCATGAACTGGTATTGATTACTGTAATACGTTTTACGTGGGGCAGCCTTTGAGGATGGTCCGGCAATTGCAACTGGTTCAGAATCGTGCAGCGTGGCTGGTTAGTGGAGGGGCTGCCAGGGACCATATCACGCTGGTTCTATATGACCTACATTGGTTACCAGTTGTTGCCCGAACCCAATTCAAAGCGCTTCTTTTGACATATAAAGCCCTAAACGGCTTAGGACCTAGATACCTGAAGGACCGCCTCCTTCCATATGAACCTACCCAGCAATTAAGATCTCTCCAGGGGGCCCTCCTGGAAGAACCGTCCCTTAAAGAGGTGAAAGGGATGGCTTGTAGGAACAGGGCCTTTTTGGCAGCTGCCCCCAGGCTATGGAATGCTCTCCCAAGTGAGATTCCCCTGGTGCCAACGCTGATGATGTTTCGGAGCCAGGTAAAAAACTTTCTGTTTCAGAAATGTTTTAACTGACATAACATAGATTGTGGGTCACGATGGCAATTTTTAGTGTTTTGTATTTAAATGCCTTTATTGTTTTAATTGGCATTCTAATGCTTTGTTGTAATTGTTCATTTCTATTGTAAGCCACCCAGAGACCTTTGGGTAGTGGGCGGCATATAAACTGGATAGATAGATAGATAGATAGATAGATAGATAGATAGATAGATAGAT
>JAHTLZ010000328.1:3548677-3566714 GCA_023846285.1 Phrynocephalus versicolor
GATGATGATGATGATGATGATGATGATGATGATGATGATGATGATGATGATGATGATGATGATGATGATGATGATGATGATGAATTTACAGCACCAGTTGAAATATTTAAGCTATGAGAGAGAGAGAGAGAGATTAAACAACATGTTAAAATCACCTTGCAGACTGTTTAGATGCATGGAACTGTATAAAGAACATGGGTTGACTCCCACTGCCCCACAACAATGGCACCCAGAATGGTTGGTTGTCCAGTTAAGCTGAAGGGAAGGGGTGTTCCGTTGACCAATGGAAAGCGGTGGGCTGCCCTTCGCTGGGACCTTCGCCATTAGAGTTGGTGCTGATGGCCACTTTTTGGACAAACATTTGGTGTTTTTACCTTTCTTTGTATGGTTGCATTGGCAGTATGTTTTCAATGTTTAGTTTCCACCCCTCATAACTTTAGATGGTCTACCTTACATGATTACATTGACTGACTTCATAAATACACCTGTGTTTTCGGTGTTAGTTCCATCCCTCATAATGGAATTTTTATTTGTTTCTTTAATGACATGCATTCTGTTTTAGCTTTAATGTTGCCTTTTAACATTGTAAGATGCCCCTCAATGCCCTGCTCTTAAACTTGAATATACCTTAAATGTACTGGGCTGTATATTGCTTCTCCCTTACTGTAAGCCTCCTTGGGTCCTTTTCCAAGGAGAAAGGCGGGATTAAAATACTCTAAAATAAAGATAAAATGAAGCCTTGGCAGTGGGTTGTCATATGTTGACGGGACAACCCTTGGGACCCTATCCACCTCTCCTGTTCTAAGATTCTGTGGACAGTTGGACACTCACTGTGGCCTTTTTCCAGGTAGAATGCAAATGAACAGTCTAATTCGCCATAAATTCTGCTTCTCAAAGGCCCGAGTAGTGTCTGGAATGCTACCTATAATTCATTCCATCAATCGTCAATGGATTCCCCAAAATGAACATTATTGTTAATATTCCTGGGGAAAATCACTGGTGCATTCTAGTACAGATGTTATGTGATGGTCATTTAACAATAGAAGAGATAGGAAGAAAGGACCTTCATTCTCCCCCACCTGGTCTGTTCATCTCAGCACTTGGAAAGGTCTAAGGTGGGTGGGTGGGCTTGGGCTTCAGATGCAAGAGTCCCCCAGCCTGCCAAACCACCGGCCATGCCTAATGAGGGATTCTGATCATAATGGACAATTTAAAAAGAAAAATGAAAGATGCAACTTTTGAAAGTTCTAGTATTGTCTGGTTTTGGCCAAAGATTTCAATCAAGAGCTTAGGAGTCACCTTGCCCTTCTGACAGAAGCATGTAAGACCAACGCCCAAACCACTTCATTGGGCCTCCCTGCAGAGTCCGGCGTTTCTGGCTTCTTGTGGAGATCGAAGCTGGGGCTCAGGCCCGCCGTGAGGTTGGACTGATCTCAATCGTTTATCTGCTTTTTTCCAGGTTTCCTTCTCCGTAATTGAGTTCTCCCCGGGGCCCCGCATGCCTCCTGCCTTGCCTCTTGATTTCTCTATTTTTAAAAGAGTAATTCCCCTTTATTGATCAACACCTTGGCTGAATTAACTCACGTTTAAATAATAATTATATTTTCTCCCCAGAGAGGAGTCATGGAGGGAGATAAACACCCCTGGAAATGAATGAGATTGTTCAGGCCGCAATGCCGAAGTTAATCTGTTGACGGGTGCCTGAGCCCCCACCGTCCTGTAGCTTAGTAACCAGGAATAAGCAATTAGGCTCAATCATGACTCCGGTGGGGAAGAGAAGGAGACTTGATGTCCCCCCTCCGACACCTCTTCCCCTCTTCCTGATGTGCCATTGATAATACACTCTGCTGCCGCTGCCGCTGCCACTGTGCCCCACAGGGGTTAGAAAACCCTTCTTGCTGTGGGCAGGATGAGGCCTCCATCTTCAGGACAAGGCTTCTCAGGGTGTCAGGCTGACTCACTGCCATCTCTTTTCTGCCGACTCCTCCGTGCTCTCACTTTCAAGCTTCATCCTCCGATTAAGGAGAAGAACCGTTGTGTGGCACAGACATCATGGGGCCGATTCCGAAAGGAGCTCCAACTGGGGTCATCTTGTTCAGAGCTTGCAAAGTTCCTCTTAAAAAGAACGGATGAAGTTGATCCACCAAAGCCATCCGTAACAGAGCAGGGAGAAGGATGAGGCTCCCGGGTCCTCCTCAGCTTCAGCGCAACATAACGTCTGGTCCTCATTCTGAACTCCGAAATGTAGGAAAGTGGCTAATACCCAACCCAGGCATTCATCTTTCTAGCTCAGCTTCCGAGGGAAGGCCCTTGATTCCTCACTTCCTATATGATCTTTTTAAAATGAATGGGGGGAGCATGTAATCCAATGAAGGTCTGTACGGTACAGTCCAAGTACAGAATTTGTCCCTCAGTGATAACCGAATCTTTTTTTCATAGGATTTTCTCAGTGTCTATTGGGTTGTAGCCTTCTTTATTTTCTTTATTGCTTCCTTTTTTTCATGTCTGTCCTGCTTTTTCATAAAAGTATATGGCACTCAAGGCAACTGAGAAACCAAGTTAAAAAGAAAGAGAGAAGAAAACAGATTAAAAGCAAATGAAATAATGAAACCGGTACAATCGGCACTGTAATCATAAAATCAACACAATAAATCCCTTGCCTAAAGAGCAAGTGTAACTGACTTGGGGTAAAACCAGCAATGAAACCCAAAATGCCCAGAAAGTCTCATGGTGTCTTAAAAATATAACTTGTTGTCTGGTGTCTCGCTTCCTCCAACATGGCCTGCCTCTTTGAGATGATATTGGAAACTGACATTTTAGCTTACAGCAAGTGTTTGTGGCAAGGAGGGCACTTTGCATCAGGGATGGGGAAGATGGCAGAAAGATGGGTATAGATGCCATAACTGGAGGCATAATCTTAGAATTGCCCCCATAGTTGAGGCGTGCAAAATAACTGCTCACCGATTCCAGCCACAGGGTGCTCTTTGTTGACCACCTAAATATCTTCTTATCAGCTGGAGCCAATGGTTCAGACTCATGTTCCCTTACTATTGGAACGCTTGCCGATTTCCGGGTTGTCACTGACCCTGCCAACGGAGAATCCTGGGGGTCCTAATCCCTCTGGAAGGTGCTGAGCAAGGTGACTCGCACAGTGCAAGGGGTTTGCTTCTGCCTTCATCTTGGCTGTGCAGAATGAAGGTGATGAGTGAAGGTGAAAAACTGAGGATGTCAGGTGGGGGAAATTGAATTGTTAGGTTGACTTCACTCGATTCCAGCATTATTTAATCCCACCACTTGGCTCACGGGCAAGCTTCAAGGCAGCTGCTTGTGAAAAGGAAGACAGCAGTACAAGAGTCTTCAGAAACATCTGGGCAGCCGACCTGAAGGAACTGCCCAAGCAAGTGTCCAGGTTGGCCCATGAGAATCTTTGAGACCAGGCACCCTACCCAGTTCCTCCTCTCTCTACTTCCGCGCCTATGGATTTGAAGTTGGCTTTGGGACAAAGAGCCGGTGCTGGTGCCCGGGCCTCACCGGTGGGTGCGTGAGCCCCTTCAACTTCAATTTATTTATTGTCATTGTACATATATACATAGTATACACACGCAGCGAAATTCATAAAACATTAATTTAAAAATGCCAGTCTCTGGAGTGCCAAGCTGCTGCAAGTACTTGTGCCACCATCTTGCTCCCCCAGTGCTGTCGCTGTGGCTTTGTTTGCAAGTGCTGGCTGGTTCCTGCCAGCCATGTAAACAAAACACACATGTATATTTTAAAGGCAGAAAAGAGCCTTTGGGCTATTCTGTTGTTTTTCTGCCTCTCTGATACTGAATAATGAAATTCCCTCTTATGTGTCTTTGCCAGCGGACCAGAGGGGAAGGGTTGCCGATCACGGGCTGGAATTCTTCTCCCTGAGATAACACAAAGCAGCCTGGAAGCCGACTGCCTGGGGCATGGGAGGACAACTCATGAGGATAGGCTAGCTCATAGAATCATAGAAGAGTTGGAAGAGACCTCGAGGGCCATCCAGTCCAACCCCCTGCCATGCAGGAACCCCCATCAAAGTACAGTGGTACCTCTACTTGCGAGTTTGATTCGTTCCGAATGCATGCTTACAAGTCAAACAACTCATAAGTAGAGCAGCTGTATCTAATAGATAGATGATAGATAGATAGATAGATAGATAGATAGATAGATAGATAGATAGATAGATAGATAGATAGATAGATAGATAGATAGATAGATAGATAGATAGATAGATAGATAGATAGATAGATAGATAGAGAAGAGAAGAGAAGAGAAGATAAATCTTTATTGATCCCACTAGAGCTACCACTGTACTCCTGACAGATGGCCATTCAGCCTCTGCTTTTAGGGCAGCATCTTCCACTGGTGGACAGCTCTAACCATCAGGAAGAGGGCAAGACCCAACCTACTATCTTAGCTCTATAGAGCACTGGGTTGATATAAGGATAATATTTATTTTTTGCCACAGTGAAAGAGCTTTGACTTTGGCCAACTGCATGAATCACATAGCCAAATAATGGTACCGGCTGCCTTTTTTTTTCGTGTATGTTTCAAAACAGAAGCCCTGGATGGTTTGCTTGTGTCTTTTTGAGCAGTCCTCCAGTCCTCCTCTGCCTTATAAAAGGAAATGATTGGACACATTCAGCAGATGGTCAACAGGCAAATCAAGCCACGGATGAACATCACTGTGATAACCACCTTTGAGCCAGGGGAGGCAAGAGAAAAGTCATCCATTGGTTGATGTCTGGTGGGCTGCCACATGCCCGCTTGCCAGTAGGCTGCTTGGAGAGAGGGAGTTAGTCTCTGAGCTGACTCAGGGGGGCCCGTCTGGGGCCCCATGGCAGTGAAAGGTCGCTCGTTCCTTTCTCAGGATCTCTTAACTGAAAGGGAACGACTTACCAGTTTAGTGATTCCCTATCTTGGGTCTCCAGATGGTTTTGGAATACAACTCCCTGAAGCCTTCTCCACGAGCTGGACCAGGATTTCAGGGAGTTGGGTTCCAACAACCTCTGAGGACCCAAGATTGAGAACCACTGCCTTAGTGACTCTGAGGTCCTCAGCAGGCTTCCTGTAAATTTGGTGCTCATTGCCCGATGGCGGGATGTCTTCCATCATTGGACAGAGACTGGGAGTCGTTCAGCTTTTAGGTAATTTGATGTAACCAGTAGGCTGTCCCCTCTGGTGGAGAGCAAGCAGCTTTGGGCTTACCCAAAGCCCAAGGACGCCTGCCGCCTCTCCTGGCTGTGTTTTCCGCTGGGGTCTAAGCAGTGGCCACCGTGGCCCTTCTCCTCCTGGACTATATCTTTGCCCTGCAGTAGAGGCACAGCTGTTCATCCTCTCTTCCCACCCCACCCCCAACCTGGGCTTTAAAAAAAAACTTTTCCACTCTCCCCAAGCCCCCCTGACAGCTGATTGGTGTGGGGTAGGGGAAAAGTTTTTTCCGCCCACCCCAGCGCCCATCAGGTGGCAGGTGGGGCTTGGAGGGAGGGGAAAAAGTTTTTTTAAAAAAGCCCAGGGCTTTTTTTTTTTGAAACACACACACACACACACACACACACACACACACACAAGCCAGTGCAACAACCATAAGGACCATTTATAATAATGCTAACATCATAACATTAATTTAATTGCAATTGATTTTAAACCTACCATAAGTTTCAATGTCAGATAACAATGCCCAGTACCAATAACATCAACATTATAATGTCATTAAGCAGTTCAAATTAAGAGACCTAACAATAAACTACTTTACACAAATTATGCTTCCACAAAATGGAGAAGCAATGAACCAAAATAGCAGCTTGGCCTTCAGAGAACCCTTAAGATATCCTGTATATCACCCTCAGATAACAGCGTTTGCAGCAGATTTTGGGGTTTGGGGTGGGGGTGCATCCATTTCCCCCAGGAAGCCCCTTGAAGCATGGCGTGTGGTGAGGTGAGGTCACTCGCAAGGGTGTCATGGGGATAAGATGTCTGTTTTTGTGCCAAAAACAAGGGTGGGATTTTGGCCTCCTGGTGCTTCTACCTCCTCCCTGAAAGGGTTGGGGGAGAATTCGAACCGGCTGCCTTGAAGGCCCATATCTGCTGAGCAGTGTGAGCCAGCTGGCTGGGAACAATGGGGGCTGCAGTTCACAGCAAGAAAACCACTGTTCCTCTGAACTCCTGATGGGATTTTCCTCTGGAGCTGTGATGGTGCTGCTTTTGGCTGCCTCCTGGGTCAGTTTCATCTTGGGCAGGGCCCCCAGCCCGCAGGGGTAGGTAGATGTGAGGGCTGTGGGACGCCAAGGCTCCCTTTGCTCCCCGAGAAGACTTCCCCTGGCACGGCTGGGAGAGATGGCCCCCGGGCGAGATATTCAAGCCTACCTAGTCAAAATGCAAAGGTGTGCATCTCAGAACCCCTCGCCTGAATCCAGACGGTGTGGTCCCCATCTCTCGGCCACCTGCAAGTCCACCCTCACCTTCTTTGTGGCTCTTGCTGACAACCTGTGGTGTGGCTCTTGATACAGACCTTCATAGGGGATTATGGGTACTAGGCCCCCATAAGTTCACTTTGCGATAAGCAGGGAAGGAGCCTCTCCATCCCCCTTGGAGGCAGTTTCTGTGGGGTAGTGGACCATCCTGACGAACTGGGCAGCTCTGGGTGGAGAGGCTTCTGAGCTCAATCTCTTGCTCAGGAGTAGAACACCTTGGCCTCCTCCATACCTGATGCGCTTGGAGAGTCCAAAGCCACCAGCTTTTCTGTGTGTTGCTAGTGGGACTTGTCGGCTAAAGGTCTGAAGGACCGGCCATTGTTAAAGTATATAACCCTTTTAGGAAGATAGGGATGTTTTAGGTTCAAGGAAATATATAAACCACTAGCAGAGATTAGCAGCGTTGTGGAAGAATAAACACACTTAGTGATTATGGGGCTAGGAGACAAATGAACAAGACAATAGAACTTAGTTCAAAACTTATGTTCCATATGTACACATGACAAAGGATAATATACAATAACAATATACAAAGCACAGCATATAGAAAAAATACAACAGAGTGTGGGGAAAGCAGCCTCTCACCTTAGGCAGTCCCAATTGTCAAAACTACAATCCTTGACAGCCATTTACAGCCTTGGCCGTACTAAGGATTGCCCTCCCCCGCAGAAGGGGCTACAAGCCATAAAGTTTCCCCCAGTCCCCACAATCATTGGGGGGGGGGTGTCGCAGTCGCAACAGGTGGGTCATTATGAGAAACAGGTAGCTGTTGGTGATCAGTTTTTTTCTGGATGGGTGGCGAGGAAATGGGAGGCCAAAGGGGCGACAACCAACCTCCCCTCCCCTCCCCACCCCATACCCAAACCCCACAACACCTTTGTGTGAAGGAGTGGCAGTGGCCCCCCTCCTCACCATCTGGAGAAGAAGGGCCTCCCAGGAATGAACGCTTTGGAGGAATCCTAGTCAGAAAGGTAAAAGGTAAAGGCCCCTCCCCCGCACACACACGTTAGGGTTGGTGATCATCTCCATTTCCAAGCCAAAGAGCCAGTGTTGTGCAAGTCAATGGCCACGTGGCCTGCATGGCTGAATGCATTTCTGTTCATGGAACAGTTTACATTCCCACTTTTTATGATGTTATCTATTTATCTACTTGCATTTACATGCCTTCGAACTGCTAGGCTGGCAGGAACTGAGGTCAACAGCGGGCACTCACTTTGCTGCCTGGCATCCGGGGTTCGAACTGCCGAGCTGCCGACTTTGCAGCTGGCAGTTTCAGTGCTCTAGCCCACTGAGCCACCACACACTCCAGAAGGAAAAAAGGTCCTGGATGAACATAGAGGCCAACTCAAAACTTATCCCCTCCACCACCACCACTAAAAAAAGAGGTCTGCTGCAGAATATCCTAAACCAACAGGCTCGTGCGGCATCGTGCAGATTTTTCTGGTGGCACCGAACCGTGTGATGGCTAGGACCTGACTCAACATGCATGGCCTGTCTTCTCGGTCGGTGGTCCTATTTCTCTTCATAAATAAATGAAATAGATTTGATGCCTGGAAGGAGCTACCTTTGACACCTGGGAAGGTTGGCCCTTGTCTCAGGCTGCCTTGCAAAGAGATTTCTCTTTGTCTTCTTGAAGGCTCAACCTCCCTCCAAAAAAAACCCTCACAACAGCTATGACATTTCTCTTTTTTTCTCCTGCCCAGAGAGGTGTGTGCCCCTGCTTGCATCCTTGAGGTTTTGATTCTGCCAGCTGTTGCAGGGAGTAGGGTGATGAAGAGGTCTGGCATGGCATCACCCCCACTGAGAACTGGTGGGGCCAGCCCCAAAGCTTTTGCTGTTAAAGGGCTGGCTTAGTTTGTGGTCTGGCAGGATCACACCCCACACCACGCTGGTGGCCTTTGACATGCCCTTCCAACCCCTTCCATGGCAGCCACATGTTTTAGCCGGGCTTTTTTATTTATTTAAAATACCCCCCCCCCCTTTTTTTTTCTCCTTGGAAAGGACCCAAGGTGACTTGCAAAAAAAAAAACAATGTGTTCTGCTTATATACCACCCCATACCACTTCAAGTAGTTTCTGGGCAGTTTACAGTTTTAATGACCATTTGCAGGATACACATTGCGCCCCCCCCCCGCAAGCTGCGTACTCATTTTACCGACCTCAGAAGGATGAGAGGCTGATTCAACCATGAGCCAACTACCAGGTCGTGAGCACAGTTTTAACTGCAGTACCGTCATTTAACCACTGTGCCACGGGGCTCCTGCGCCATTGAAGGGCAATATCCAAAGTTGGAGGCAATGAGTGTTGAACCGTTAACAAGAAACATTAAAGGCAATATTCAAGGCGAAGAGCAATGGTTGCGAAGGGGCACCCTACATCATTAAAAAAGCAAGATTAAAGCTAAAGACAATGAGTAAACAAATAAAAGGGTAGAAGTTCCACTCAGGGATAGAAAACACACACAAAAAATGGAACAGCACAAGGAGTACTAGAGAATTCCATCGGAGCCGCAGAGGCATCAGCAGACGGTACCCTGCCTAAATTGGCAGCCAAGGAGCCGCCCTTTGCTGGCCTCCCATGCTGGAACGTTGTTTCGCCACGGCCCAGCCTGGCCCGCTCTTCACCGCCAGCCGAGAGGAAGTGCGGGTTAAGCGATTTGTTGTGGTCATAATTGCAGCCCAAATCCCAAGCCTGAAAACACTTCCTCTGCTTTGTTCCTTGGCGTTTTCTCTCCGGGAGCCAGGCTGCGGCTGAGGTGCAGAGTGCTAGATCTTCCAGACGGGCGAGCGGCATTTGCAAGAAGCGGGTGGAAAGGCAGGCATGGCGGTGGGGCGCAGGTGGGGAGAAGGAGGGTCGCCTTGTGGGGAGCACGTAAGAGGATGAACCCAAAGGGGGGGGGGCGCCCTGCAGAGCAACCCCCCCCCCCCCAGCAGGCAGGCCAGGTCATCAGCACACACATTCACGTACTGTATGTGTGTTTGTGTATATGTTGTGTTGTGTCTGAGGCCATCGATCCGCAATGCCAACATTTTAAGCTCAGGTGCAGAAAGTTAATTGCTCTTTTCAGTTTCTTTAATGGGGATGCCGCAGTCAGAATTACTCGGCAGGAAATTGGTTCAGCTGTCAGCTTGGCACCGGGGCAAGGCGCGCGGGGGGGGGGCTGGCAGCAAAGGTGCACCGGGAGGCAGCATGGGAAGACCGCTGGTGCTTGTAAAGGGGCTGATCTTCCTGCCGCGACCCAGCAGGGGGTTGGATGTGGGGGGTGGGGTGGGGGGGCTGCTCCAGATGCCAGGAGTGTTGGCAGTTTTGTCATGTAGCCCCACAGCCACCAAAACGTACTATTTTTAACAAAAAAAAAAATTTGCCACTAGATGGTGTGTGGTGGATCCTTTCTGTTACTTGCACTCAACACCCACACACATGCACACACATGCACATGCACACACATGCACATGCATGCACACATGCACGCGCGCATACATACACACACAGGTGCAGAGTACAGGAGTGGGTGCATCTAGCCAATTCCAGATTCTAGACTGTTCCAGATTCTCCGGGACCCTTTGGATTTTGTGCATATGTCCCTCCCAGAGTTCTCACCTTTTGTGAACTGCTTTGATGGGCCAGCTGTAAAACATATTTTAAAAAAACTGTCCAAGAAGTCCATTCTGTGAACCTTCTTCTTCCATTCCGTGGGTGACTTTCCGCAAAACACAGACGGCTGCTCCGTGGGACTGAGGCCAGTTAGTTCGAGATGTTAATTAATTAACATTGATCGTGCGTCGCTTTAAGCAGTAAGGAGGGATCCATAGCAAAATTGGGCAGTGAGATGTGATAGAGTGTTACTGGATTATCTGTAATGGAGATGCTCAGTTCGTTACAGAGAGGGAGGGAGGGAGGGAGGGAGGGGGAATTAATAGGTGCCCTGTATCCCTGCCTCTTTTCTCTGCAGAACAAGCTAGTCCAGAAATGTGAAGTGCAGCAGGTGGGAGCCATGGCGCAGGGCCCACCGTTTTTCCCGGGCACCTGATCTCTGCCTGGACTCGGTTGTGTGCCTCTTCTAGTGGGGATGCGTCTGCCATTAATGGCCAGATGTTCCCCTGCCGGGGTCTGCGGGATTAAAGAAGGCTTTATTTCACAGTAACTTGGGTCCAGGAAGGGAGATGTTCCACTCCTTAAAGCTGTCCTCGGACAAACGGTTTTTGGGTGGGAGAAGCAGAGGAAGGAAGCCTTCGGGTGGCTCAGCCTCTCTGACTGCGTCCCGGTTCCTCTCTCCAGGTTTTTGCAATTATATTTTTGGCAGCTGGAACGGAGATGTCCATTTAGTGGATCCAGCCCTGAGATTGCGGACTCGTGCGCCTGGGAGTCCTGTATCAGAATTACCGTGGCAGGCATAATCCTACCCCCTGGGCCCAGTCCTGGAGTGAGAGGGAAAGGCGGACGGCTGCCACTCAAGCCAGACACATGGCGTTTCCCAGGTTGTGGTTTCGGACGATGGTTAATCATAACTGGCCACTGTCGTTCGGACTGAAACTCGAATTCTGGCAGTCTTTCCTTCTGGAATGTTGTTTTGGAACATGTTTTCTCACTTTTTGTTTTAAAAAAGAAAAAGAAACAGGGTGGCAGCCTTCCATTGCCAAAAAAAAAAAAAATCTCATGGTTGGTTCTCTCTTCTTCCATTGAATGCACAGAGCCATCATTGAGAGTGGGGGGTTATTTGGCGACTTTTTAAAAGGGCTCTGATCCTCTCCAGGACATTACCAGGATCCCCGGAGCTAACATGGGAGGAGGACCAAACCAGGGGAACAGTTCTGTCTGCTCAGATGTGCCTCGTATTGAGCTGAGTGAGTCTTGTCCCAAGGTCACGTTGCATTTGTTTGCAGCACTACGTAGAGGTTATGTGGAAGTTGAGTCATGACAAATGGACTTCTTTTCTTGTGAGATCAAAGTGTTTCCACTACTCATCCAAGTATTTCCCTCTCACCAGAAAAGAAGTCCAGTTGCCATGACGTAACTTTTGGATAACCTCACCTGGATGACCGAGAATCTTCACAGACATACCTTGAGGTTAAGTTCCACAGACCCCAGGATAACTTAGGCCCCGGTCTCACGATGATTTTGCTGCTCTTTTTGCTGCGAAAGACTGCGCAGCAAAAGATCGTGCCTTCACTCCGAAGAGCAGTATTTTGGTACCTCAGCCAACCACGCCCCCGGAACCGCACTTTAACTGCAGCATTTTGTACCACCGCTAGGGGTTGTGTTAAAATACTTCTGTTATTGATGCACACTTTTTAACGCCTCAAACAAGGTGCGACCCCAGGAAATTCGCACCAATTAGATTTGTACCCCCCTTTTGCCCACTTCCTGTAGTTCTGCCTTTGTAATCATTTATGCTACTGAATTGGTGGCATGCTGGCACAATTTTTACTGGCTTTCTGCCTGCAATTACAATCGATTTTAAGAAGAAAAAATCCTACCTGGCTGAAACGCAGGTATTCACAACAAGGGAAAAATAGGGGAAAGATATGCAGTAAGCAAGTTGGGACAGACACAGAGAAGCAAAATACTCCCCTCACATCGAGGCACTAACTTCGCATCAAACGTCACATGACTGCCCCCCCAAATAGTATGCATCATATTAAGTTGCACAGATAGCGGTAGTGAGACCGGGACCTTACTTTTGAGCAGAAATGCCTAGAATGGCCTTGGGAATCTCAACGCCTCTGAAGATGCTGTATTTGGGGATGGAGCAATTCCTCCTTCTTGAGGTGCAAATGGGTGTAATATTGCCTTAGCAGCTGCATTGGCCTTGTATTACAGGAACAGCTTCAGGTGGATGGATGAATAAGATCACGTGTCAGTATTAAATCACCTACACTCTGGAGCCGGAATCTTGGTTGGGAAATCATTAGTATTTATTTTTTGGAGAAGGAGAAAGGACCTTGGTGGATATGTGAGAAAGGCTGGGTCTCTAGAGCCAGACCCGGTGCCCCTGTCTCCTGCAGGGGTCTGTCTCTGATCCACAGGTAGGCAAACTGTAAGCAGCAAGACGTAAGAATTTGGCCCTGTGCTGGGGTTGGATCTCAGCACCTTTTTATTCACAGATGGTCCAATGAAGCTGTTTGGATGAACAGCGAAACGTTTCTGTCTCTCAAAAAAGAAGTCCAGTAGCCATGACTCAACTTCCAGATAAACTCACCTGGATGACTGAGAATCTTCACAGACATTTTGGAAGCAGTGACTTAGGCGGTTACTTTTTTGTTCTGCGACTAGTTTTGCACCATGACAGCGTTGGTCGCGATCACGAGGTTTTGTCCCTGATTCAGTGCTCCCATGGTTGTGATAACTTGTCTGGTGACAATTGTTACCTCAGAATCTTGTGTCATGACAAACACTGACTGAATTTGTTTAGCTTCCTTTCCCCTTTTTTGGAGGGTTTAAAAATTCTTTTTCGATATTTTGCTTCTAAAAAGGCAAAAAAAAAACACCACAGTTTTCTGAGAGAAACACATGTTTTGTTGCATGACAGTCGTTACTGCACGGTGTCTTGTCTCGTAACAGAAAGCGGGAACAAAGAATGACAAGGGAAAACCCTACCCCAGCACCAGGTACAGTATTGTCGTGCATAGCACCCACTCCAGGGGCATGGTCGAGACAAATTTTAGTAGTTGCGCAACAGACGTGAAGTAACATTTTTTTGTACCGCTCCCAAGCGCAACACTAACAGAGACAAAACGGACGTGAAGTAACCACCTTCGTGTTTCCACTGACCGCTCTGCCTGGGTGATTCAGTACGCTCCGTGCCTCCTGGCCTCCCAACATGAATGCTCTCTTGAGCTGCCATAGATAGTAACTCAGTCGTGTGCTCCATGGTGGGTTTGGTAGCCGGGTTTTATGCAGTTCCTCTCCTTACACAGCAGAAGGGCCATCCCCTGGGAATCAGAATTAAAAGCAGGTGTCCAAGCCAGCCTCACTGCGGTCCATAGTGCAGTAATCACTCAGACCTCATTTCAGGGTGAAAAGAAAGAGCTATGCGTTACTCACTATTTTCTATAGATTTCTCAGAGCAGCAGAGGTTAGTAGATGGAAGAAGAACAAAAGATTTGGGAAAAGTTAGACGGATTTCTCCCTCAGCCGACATGGCTGAGATAATGGCGCATCCTGTACAGAGATGCTTCGCAAGCATCTGTGCCCTCGTGCATCCTGGCAACGAGAGCACTCAACTCAACTCAACACTGAACAAAAGAGTAGTTAAAGCGTGTTAATTAGAGCAAGGAGAGTGGAGTGGTGTTCATGAGCCCCGGGAGAAAATGCTCAGTTAGCGGGTTATTGCCGAAGGGTTGACACGTTCGGGTGGGAAAGCTCCCCCTCCCACTAACTCCCCATATTGGGAAAGGGGCTTTGCATGGGAGGTTGCTTTAATCTCCCAAAACATTGGGTCCCCAGAGCTTGGGACATTCTTGAAGTTTCAGAGAGAGTAGCCGTGTTAGTCTTTTCAAGAATTGTAGGCAAAAATCTTTCTGAGGTCTGTCTTTTGTTTTGTTTTGTTTTTCTTTGATTTTTGCCTGCATTATCATTGTTCTGACCAAAAAAAATAATGTGTTGCCTCACTTGTCGTCACTCCGTTGATTCTGCGCCGGCACAGCAGGGATATAAAAAGAGGGATGTGCTCTGTAGTTCACTCTAGTGGCTGATTCTGACATTGCATGCTGCAAAATATTTAAACAAATGTAAAAGGCACCAAAAATTATTTTGCTTACCACTTGGGACTGATGAGGAAAAGTCATACAGTTAATAAAAAGTCCTGTCAAAATCTCTCCAAAATGTATTCTCGAAGGCTCAAAAATCTCTCCAAAATGTCTTTAAATACCCTTAACAAGTAAATGTTGTAATTATTTAGAAAATGTTGCTTGCTATCCTTGAAAAGCCATGTTGTAACTATGTTTCCATTACTTTTACTGAAAAATGGTAACTGCTTGAAATTACTTGTTGCTGAAAAGTAACTAGTTCCAAGTAACTATTCCACATGCCTCTAGTCTGACTCTCTGGGGTAGGGCAGGCAGCTTTTCCACCATTATACCCATGGGGCCTGAAGAGGAGGTCTAAAAAGTCTTGGCAGGGTGCAGGACTGTCAAGGGCCTCTATCACACTGCACGTAAAAAGCGCATTTTTATTTTTTAAATTCACATCTGGAGTACTGGTCTCCACTGTGATGCACTTCAAAAAAATACATGGCTCTGCCTCCGAATTTTCAGAGAATAGAAGTGTGCATCAAAAGTAAATGAGGGCATTGTTAGTGTGCATTTTTTTGTTAATCTGCTCAATTTATTGATATTTTCTTAAATGTATTTGCTCTTTAAAATAAAAAAGTGGATTATTGGTGCAGGGAAAAATGTTTGTCATGTCTTCCATTAGTAGAAACCCGGCATGCCAGTAATCAAAACCTATTAACCAAAATACATATATAAAAAATTGTGATGGAGAAAACAGCTTTTCAAAACAGCAATTTGATGTGCTTTCGGCCCATGGGGACGTGTGAATAGAGCATTTAAAAAATGCTACCGTGGGGACGGAAAGTGCGCATCAAATGACACGTGACCAGTCTTGGGCCTTTTTTACATGACCCCTCAGATCCGCTGGTCCCTTAAATTCGGACCAGAGATCTTGAGGGTTCGTTGCTGTTCCTCCGTCCCCACCCGCTCCGCACTTCCTTGTTCTGTCCGCATGAGGGGAGGGAGGGAAAAAAAAGCCTTAAACAGGGACAAAAGAAGAAACCCTTACCTCCCGTGCGTGGAAGCTTGCTCCGAGCCCCGGTCCTGGTTGCTCTTAAAGGGGCGGAGGCAAAAGAAAAACAACAAAAAGAAGCGAGGAGAGCTCAGGCACTCTCCGCATCAAATATTTTTCACCTCCCAAAAGCAGGTACTTGAAAGGTGCGCTGGGTCGTACTTAGGTGGGCGGGGTCGATCTTAATTGTCTGCAAACTCCGGACCTGGTGGGGAAACATTTTTAAGGTCTGGAGCTTGCAGCCCTTTGCCACGGAGCTTAGGAGTCGTGTATAAATGGCCTTGGAGAGCGTACGCATCAAATAGAGGCCAAGCAGCTGGACAGGATGGTGCCACATAGTCCCATGCGGTCTAATAAGTAGGTTCAGTGGCATCAGGAAGCTCAGCGCTTGGGGTGGCAGGAGGGCATGGAATGGAGCGTACTGGGAAACGGAGTGGTTGGCCATTTGCAACCAGGAGCACAGGTGTGGCATGCTCCTGCCACCTGTGGGAGGTCTGGCCTGGCTCATGGGCTTGTCTCCACCTCCTTGGAAACCATCTCAAAGGCCTTGGCAATATCTCGTAGCCGAGAGTGACAGAGGCATAGGGCTCATCCGCATGTGGTTTTCTCTCCTTGCCTGATTCCTTGTGTTGGGTGTGCGTTTTACAAAACAAGAAGTGTCACCACCGGTGTGGTCCTCTTTCAGAGTTGGGAGCTGGTGGGGTGGGGTGGGAGAGAGAAGAGGCAGCAGCTGCCCCTAAAATGCCCTAGACTTTTTTTTTTTTTTTTTTTGGAACTGGGAGTCGGGTGTACTCCCAACTGGTTTTGTGAATTGTTTCAGGTCCGATGCTTGTTGAAACATGGCATTGCCTGGTGCTCAGGAAGAGCCTTCTGTCTGGCCTGGATATAAAGCGTTTGGTCCAGTGTGTCCAGCGGAGCCCCTGCCTAAATGCCCCGGACTTTGCAGCCCTGCCGTGTTTGTGTGTGTGTGTGTGTCTGTGTGTGTGTGTGGTTTTTTGCTGAACGGAGGGATTTTCAGTGCCAGGAAAACAAAAAAGGGAGGCCGAGAGGGCCGGTGGATCTGGAGCCTCTCAACGCTTTGGATTTATCTCGCCTTGTGTCAGGAGGGAGACAGAGAGAGAGAGAGAGAACATCTCTGGAACTCTCATTTGGAGCCTAGAGAGCATCGTATGAAAAGACACAACGGCATGTTTTAAAATTAAACACCAGGAAAGAAAAGGATCCCAGAGGGAGCCGGGGGCGGGGGAGCGAAATTCCCTGACCAAACGGACCGTCTCACGGCAGAGCTGCAGCCTTCGCTGGCTGCCTTCATGTGGCTGCCTTTTGTGGTCGGGCTCCCTCGTCCGTGCAACACTAAGTAATTAATTTTTTTTAAAAAAAATTATATGTATTTTGTTTCCTAAACGGAGTGTGATTGCATTGGGGGTCGGGAGAGAGAAATTCTTGGCTTGGGTACTAGCAAGAGGTGGAGGGCGTGCAGGGGGGGCCGGTGGGGGGGTTGGGGTGGGGAGAAAAGAGAGAGAGAGAGAGAGAGAGAAATCTTGAAATGAGACTGCTGTGAAAAGGTCGTTAGAAGCAGGAGAATGCAGATGGAGTAATGAATAATAAGAAAGCGGCTCCTGAGACGGAGGGAACAAAACCCAGGCACAAAAGCTGCTGCAGCCATCAGAAAACCATCCCTGGTCCCCAAAGTGGGAACGCAGTCGTGGCGGAGTGGGGCTGAGGGGCTGGGGAGCCTCTCCTCTCCCTGGGTTTGCATCAAGGCAGATCTATGGGCCGATGTACAGAAAGGCACCCACAGAGGGAGACCCCCCTGCTCCTGCCCCCCCCAGAGGCCTTCAGTAGAGAACAGTCATTTCAAATCTAGTAGCCAAAAAAGAAAGAAAGAAAAAGAAAAGCAGCCATGCCCTTGTGCCAAGAAAGAATCCAGCACTTCAGGGGGCTTTTGTTTTAAAAAATAAAAATATACTCTGCAGGGAACAGAACAGGGGAAACAGAGGGATCTTTCCAGAGCCTGCCTTGCAGGTGGCAAAGGATGCAGCCCGGCGTTGTGCAAAAGAAGCAGACCTGGAGGATGGGGTTTAGGGGCACAGGGGTGGGTGCTGACTGTTTGCTGTCCTATGAGTGATGAGCTGCAAACCGGCGTGGGTAGGAGCAGCAGCCGGGGCCCTCTGGGCATAGTAGATGACTGTGGTGCCCATGTTGTGTGCCCAGACGTAGTCTGTGCCTGCCTGCTGGAGCCAAACAGGACTCTGGTGTTTGAGTCAGCTGGGGCAGCACACAAACACACGTGTGGGGACACACACACACACACACACACAGAGAGAGAGAGAGAGAGAGAGAGAGAGAGAGAGAGAGAGAGACCATGCCCTAAGGTTGGAGGTTGGGTGTGATGGGAAGTGCATTACAGCACCTGCAGAGTCCAGTGGGAGGCAGTTTGCCCCAACCTGTGTTAAAGGCCGACTCTGCAGGTGGGCTTTCAGAGGCCCCTGGCCAAGACCCCTCTGGCTCTGGCTTTTGCAAACGTGCAACAAAAGAGGCTGAAAATCGGAAGGCAGGAGGGTCGCATCCAAATGGGTCCCACTCCGAGAGCTTCCGAGGGGCAGCCCAGGGGGTGAAATTCATCTCCAGGTGGAGGCAGGTCTCGGGGCAGGCTGTGCGTGCCTCCTTGCTGCCAAAAACAAAGAGCCCTGCCCGGTGGGGAGGGAGGGTGTGTGTGTGTGTGTGTGTGTGTGTGTGTGTGTGTGTGTGTGTGTG
>JAHTLZ010000328.1:3566724-3577924 GCA_023846285.1 Phrynocephalus versicolor
AGAGAGAGAGAGAGAGAGAGAGAGAGAGAGAGAGAGAGAGAGAGAGACATGCTTCTAACTTCTGATGATGGTCTGCCGCTCCCCCTGGCTGCCCATCTATTTCTAACCACAATTCAAAGCTCTGGTTTTAACCTACAGCCCCCTAAATGACTGGGGTCCAAGCTATCAAAGGAGCCAGAGTGACCTTGCCAGCCACACGGGAGGTATAAAAATAAAATAAAATGAATATTGTGATGGGGTTCCTGCATGCCAGGGGGTTGGACTGGATGGCCCTTGAGGTCTCTTCCAACTCTAGGATTCTAGGATTCTATATGATTCAATGAAATATCTCAAACACTGCCTCTCCTTTTATAAGCCTATATGGAGGTCCTCGGGAGAGCTGGAAGTTGAGTCACGGCAACTGAGGTTCTTTTCTCTTGGGATAAAAGCATTTCTTCAGACTGACAAAGCTACTTGGATAAGCAGCAAAACGTTACAATCTCAGAAAAAAGAAGTCCAGTTGCCATGACTCAGCTCTCGAATATACAGTGGTACCCAGACCTAAGAGCAGCTCGACTTAAGAGCGGAAAACTCTTGGCATTTTAACTGCTTCCTTACAAATTTTAGATATGGTCTGCTTGACTTACATTTTTTTTTCATTTTTTCATTTTTTAAACTTTTTTTTCAATTGTTGAGATAGGTACCCTGACTTAAGAGCAGTTTGACTTAAGAGCATGCAATCGGAACGGATTAAACACGTAAGTTGAGGGGCCACTGTACTCACTGTTGTTAGCTTTAGCTGAGGAAAGATGGGAACTGCAGTCACACGACAAACAGAGGAGCACCCGTTGCTCTCCTAAAAGGTGACAGCCAGCAGAGCTCGTGGGTGTCCCCCCCCCCCCGGGAATGCAACCATACTGTCAGAACGCAGAACCTTGAGTTGCTTAAAATGTTCCCTGTCTCCCTCCCGCCCCTCCTCTCTCTGGCCTTCAAAGCACACATGAGCACAAATGAACCACTTTCCCAGCTGGGCCAGGGAAGTCACTCCGCTTTCATTGCCAATATCTCTGACAATTAAAGATATCCTGGGGTGGATTCTGGGGGGGAAAAGAGCAAAGTAAAGCATGCTTCTATACCACCCCATAACGCTTAAAGCACACCCTGGGCAGTTTACAGTTTATTTATGCAGGCTACACATTGACCCCCTCAGCAAGCTGGGTTCTCATTTTACCGACCTCGGAAGGATGGAAGGCAGAGTGAACCTGGAGCCTTCCGCCTGGGATTGAACCCCAGGCCGTGAGCACAGTTTTAGCTGCATTAGAGTTGTCTAGCCACTGTGCCACGAGGAAATGCCACCCCTAGGAGGCTCAGACTGTATGCCCCTCTTGCCCTGCCCTACTGCCACTTGTACCCCTGGTAAGAAGGGGACCGTTATTCCGGTATTGATCAGGATGGACCCAGGAGCTGTTTGCCTCTGCCATGGCCTGGGCTACTTTTGTTGTTACGTTGTTACATCAGTTCATGATCCACTGCTGACACACCATTGTGGTGTTACACAAAAGGCATCATGTGCATCGGCGGGTTGCTGTGAGCGGAAGAGGTCTCCCCGGGCTCTCTCTGGGGCAGGCCGGGTGGCACAACTCAGGGGTGAGACTGAGGAGGCCTACCCAGATTTCTTAACTTTTACGACAGCTCACTGCTGGAAGTTACGCTGTTGGCGTAACTGTGCAAGAGGATTTTGGCCAACGTATTCCTGGCTTCTCTCTTGTGCTGGCCAACTAGGTAAAAGGCAGATTGTTTTCTTTTTCCCTAGGGCGAAAGCCCGTTATCCCGGAAGGCACCTCCCTGGCTAAGGGCGGGTTGAACCCACCCGGTGGATTGTTGTCCTGTTGCATCAGCCTCTGAAGAAGCTTCCCCCCTCCCTTCATTTCTCTTCTGGCTCCAGATCTCCCATTTGTTGGTCTAGTAAAGGAGGAGGTTCTGTAGCCTTCCTTTTCCAAGAGCCCAATGTCTTCCTGTTTATAAGGGATGAGACTCCTTTCCCCTTTTAAAATGGCTCCTCAAAATAAATATTTTCTTTTCCCCGACCTAATTGTCTTGCTCTGAGCTTAATGGAGATGCGTACCTATTATTATTTGGGGAGGGTTTTTTTAAAAAAAAATCCTGATCTTTAGTAAGTGACAAAAACACCAGACCCAAAGCCAGCAAACAACCAGGCAGCCAGGCGGCCCAGGGGAGGGATTTTAAAAGCAATTAAGCAAACCCAGGGAGGGGGGATGGGGGGAGGTTGGGAGAGGGATGTTAATTCTGTGTCATGGTTAAGATTTCACACACCCAAGAGCCACCGAGCGAGCAGAGCGCTCCGGCCCTCACAAGGCGGCCATAATGTGACCCTGCGCAGGCGGGATGGGAGGTAGACCAAGAGCAGAAAACACCGAGGCCAATGGGCCACGAGGGGGACCGTGCTGGCTTGGCCGGGAAGAGTGTGTTTTGGATGGGACCCAGTAGATCTTTTACACTTTCTCTAATGCTGCGATTCTTTATTTGACTTTCATTTTAATGTCCTCATAAAAAAAATGATTGCATCCACAGCCCATATTGTCCCCAGGAGGGAGGGAAGGCACTCAGAATGACTGTGTGTGTGTGTGTGTGTCTGTGTGTGTGTGTGTGTGTGCCCGCGCCTGCCTGCACATGCGCACACATGCATCTCTGTGTTAGCGAAATGTAAGCAGGCAGGTGAATGATGTCTATTCTCAGCGAGGGATTGTTAGCATTCTAGAGCCGTAGGGCTCCGAGGAACCCTGTGGGATCATCTAGACCAGCCCCAAAGTGCACATCGGAAGCCATCTCCTGCCAAGGAAAGAAGCCAGCCACCTTTCCACCTTTCCATGGAGCCTCGTGGCGCAGTGGTTAAACAGCTACACTGCAGCTAAAACTGTGCTCACGACCTGGGGTTCAATCCCTGGTAGCAGTCGGCTCATGGTTGACTCATCCTTCCATCCTTCCGAGGTCAGTAAAATGAGTACCCAGCTTGCAGGGGAGGGGGCAATGTGTAGCCTGCACGCTGTAATTAAAACTGTAAACTGCCCAGAGACTACTTGGAGTGGTATGGGGCGGTATATAAGCAGAACAATTTTGCTTTTCTTTTCTGGAACAGCTCTTAGTCTGCCCTGAAGCTCTTCAGTTGGATACCATCTGTGTGGGCAGCCTCACGAGTGTAGGAGGCCCTCAACACCACAGGAGCTCTCTGGGGCGAGGATGATGGGCTGGCAACCTTTTGCTGTTTGTGCCATTTGTGTGCCCATCTCTGTTTCTCTCTGGCGAGTTTCAGGCAACAGACCTTGTGACTGGTCCCACGGGGGGGGGGGGGGGGTTGTTCAATCTTTGATTGTTGTTCAATCTTCTGAGTTGTGTACGTGGTGGTCCGTGTGTCCAACCAGTGGGGCTAGGATAGTTGCAAGGTATTTTGCGATGTTATAAGTCACTGAATTTATACTGCTGACAATCGGTCTGAGGGGGATTCCTTGCTTGTGTATCTTGGGAAGTCCATAAAAGCAGGGGACTGTCTATCTGCTACTTATCAGGCTGTCCTTTCCACAGTACCCAGGCAAATCAAGGAGCCTTCACCACCAGGTCACAGCTAACGACCCATTCTTGATGGGTTTCAGCACCTTAGGCCATTGTTTACCTTAAGGCCATGGACACTAATGTCTCCCTAACGAGCCTATTCAGGCTTTGTTCATCTTATGAGCCAATCAGACCAGGGGACAAGAGGTCAAGCTGACTATAAGGAGGTCTCTTGCACTAGCTACACTCAGACCGATGAAGCTGTTTGGATGAACAGCGAAACGTTTCTATCTCTCAAAAAGAAGTCCAGTAGCCATGACTCAACTCCCAGATTCAATCTTTGAGTTTCATGCCCAGTTGGGGCTTTGAAACCAGCTCTCCTGAGCCTTCAGCCAATAATAGACAAGCCTCCATAGGGGATATCTAATAACCGATGCAACAGCACCACCCCCCACCCACCCCCAGATTTTGGGGGGAGCTGCCCCCAATTTAGGTTCACAGTCTGCCCCTCTCCCACACTGTGGGATCTAGAGAAGACATGGGGCTCTTCTCTCCCTCCAAACAAGGTACCTACGCTGACCAGACCCACAACAAGACGGGCAGTGAGAGACCAAGGCCTGCCTTCACGAATTCTTGAGCAGAAGCTGGAGCAGAAACAAAGCACAGACGGCCCCACCGGTTTGGTCATTCCAGAAAGTCAGTCCCCCAGATCTCTTGGGTCAACGTCGTCGCCACAGGCCTCAGGGGTTGTAGCCAATGCCAACAGAGACCATTAGCCTGCTAGTCAAGGGATTTCTGTGCCCAGGTCTCAAAAAGTCTGAAGAAGGCGCGCTCTGGCAAGAGGACTGGGACAAGAGGCTGAAAACGTTTCACAAACCCAAAGCTCGGCAACAGAAGAGATCAGCAGCAGCCTCAGCCACAGCACCCAAAAAACAACAACAACCAGGAACAACCGAGGAGGGACCAGCAGAGCTTGCGTGAGCGTCCCTGCAGAGAACACCACACAGTTAACAAGTCCCGGTGGCTCCGTGCCAGAGGGCAAACTAGGGGTGAGTGCCTCCCTTCCAGTCCAGGAAGGGAACACTTTGCCCTTCATCTCTCTTGGAGAGCCTGCCAAGAAATATTTCCAAGAAAATGTTGAGCAAATGGGGCCATTAAGCTCCTCATTCAGTAGACATGCTCCAAGCAGGAGCATTTTGATGTTTGCATAATGTGATGGGGGTTGGTCTCAGCCAAATTTCAGGAATGTTTCTTGCTCCGTAGATTGGATGGAAAGGATCTTTTCACTAAAACATCTACGTTGTCATCTTCTGTTCGCTTTATGACTTCTGCAAAGCTGTCATTGAGTTCGGGAACGTTGGTCTTCTTTGTTAGCCATATTCAGGCGGCTGTGTTTCCAACATCATATGAATACAGTTATGTTATTCTTTTGATTTTTATGTTATTGGTGTGTGTGGGTGTGGGTGTGTGTTTGTCTTTGAAAATGCACTGAAGGAGGCTTGCATGTCCCTAGGGGTTCTGTTTTTATCCTTTGTTCAGACTGCCATTGTTTGGTGGCTTCCTGCCTCATCCCAGATAGACCTGCCTGACGAAACCCATCCTGCCAAGCCCTTGACATCTAAGATGAGCCTTGTGGCAAATTCCATCATACCTTGCTTGGACTTTTGGTACTCATCTTGAAGAGGTAGAATTTCTCCATGAAAGCTTGCAATGATTTTTAAAATGTTTTTATCAGTGGCCCGCCAAGATGTCCCCTTCAGCCTAGTCTTAAATTCCCCTTATTTTGTTTCGGTTATGTGCTCACCTCATCACAGGAGAGTTGTTAAGGAGCAAAGGACAGAACAGCTGCCTCCAGGTTTTTAATTGTCTTGTGGGAGCATCCCTGCTCCTTAAACATCTCCTGGTCTCATGAGCTGAGTGGTGTGTTTTTCCAAACCACTTGAAGGGATCCGTGTTTTTCTGTGTTTGCTTTTTTTAATCTGTCTGGCTTCAAGGAAAAACAACTTTCATTTTAAGATGCCAAGGGTGTCGAAGGGAAGAGACTCTGATCCATTGTGGTGACGTTGTGTTCACCACCACCACCCCAGCAATGGCACCTTTGTCCAGAAAACAGGTCTCCTGGTTCACCTCTTCCTAGTTCTGATCTTGTGCTGTGAGTTTGTTCCTCTCCTGGGGGTTCGCCTCACCCGACTAGGATTCTAGAAAAAGCATGGGTGAAGGAGCATTCTCGCCACAGCCCTGAGGGAAGGGGGGAGGGGAATCTGGGACCTGTAGTCCAAAGGAGATTAAGTTGTCCAGGCTCCGTGTCCAGTTTCCTGCAGGAGCTGCCCGGGAATCTTTGCGAAAGCCTCCTGGCAGGGCTGAAAGGCAGGCGTCCTCCCCTACCGCTTGGCACCAACAACTGAGCAAGAGAGGGTAGACTCCCTCTGAACATGGCAGGTCCATTTTATGTGGTAACAATTGTCACACAACAACCAGTGTCCACCTAGTGGTCAGCGGTTGAAGCAGCATTCGAGATTAGTTTCCCTATGGGAAACATTATGCAGCGCAAATGTTTATTAAAGAAAGGACTGAAAATTCTGTAGCGTTGACGTGTAAATCCGGGAAGACCAATTAATCGAAATATCGAAAAAGTTTATCTCACCAAACCCCACCTCCACCACCAGTGGCTGCTTCTTTCCCACCTTTTCTGCTCCACCAATGTGGAGTGTTTCTTCTAGTTTCTTTCAATTACTTTCTTTCTTCTGCTCCTCCCTTAAATGCCTGTTCCTTGCTTCTTCCCTTCTCTTTTGCTTTTCCCACCATTCTTCCCCGTCTTCCCTCCTCTGTGTGGGTGGCACTCCTGTCGGGTGAGTCCTCTGACCACCCTCGTCTTCACAGTTCTCCTGACCTCCTGGAGGACGCCAGGTTGGGCGTGTCCTCCAGGAGGACACGCCGAACCTGGCGGCCTCCAGGAGGTCAGGAGAACTGTGTCCAGGCTCAAGGCGAGGGGACCTGGTGTGTCCAGGCTCAAGGCGAGGGGACTGGTGAAAGGCCGCCTACGGCAGGCCCTTTCCATGCAGCCGTGCCTGAAATGGATGGATTAGGTAATCCAGGGGTGGGTTTCATGGCTGTTTCCTACTAGAAACCCAATCTCTCCAGACACCCCCCTTCACTCACAGCCAAGGTGTAATTAGACACTCGGGCCCCGTCAACAGGTCCGAAATCCCAGCCGCTCGGGGGACAGCCTCGCCGGGGAACCTGGAGGTGTTTGTGAAGAAAGGCACAGAATGGGGGGCAGCTCCGGGTCTGGTCGGCTTCATGTGCCGTTTGGTTTATGGCTTCCTTCGGCTGGGAAGGGAAACGGGGCTCTGGAGGGGAAAGGCCAAAGGCAGCTGCTGCCGGCCTCCCTTCCAGATGTGGAACGCCAATCGAAGCCTGGCTCGCTCCGGCTGGCTCCCTTGCTCCCTCTCTCGGAGCAGAGAAAGAGAGGAGACAAAACACAGGATCACCCAGAACCGCATGCAAGCAGGGATCAGCCCCCCCTCCCAACCCACTTTGCCATGCACCCTCTCCAGGCTTTAGGAAAAAAGGAATCCTCCCCTCCGGTCGACCCTTTCTGACCCGGTGAACTTCTGAGAAACCACCACGGGTCTGGGGCACCATCAATTAATTAAAAACATTGTACCCCACTTTTCTCTTTGGCTGCTACTTGATTGGTTCTTTTACTTCCAGCATCGCTTAGAGGTTGCAGAATGTGTAGCCTGGATAATTAAACTGTAAACTGCCCAGAAACTACTTGAAGTGGTATGGGGGCAGTATATAAGCAGAAGTCGAACACTTTTTCCTTCCCGTTTGCTTTCTGTCCTGTGTGTTATTTCACCTTCTTGGTTCCCAGATTTGTTTTACTCACGGAGTCCACTGCTCCTGAGGTGGCCCTGGCTTCCTCAGCCTGAGAAAGGAGGACTGAAAATATTCTAAATTAATGAATAAATAAATAAAATAACCTGCCTGCATTGTGAACTAAACCAGCGTTATTCAACCACTGTTCCGCGGCACACTAGTGTGCCGCAAGATGTTGCCTGGTGTGCCGTGGGAAAAATTGAAAAATTCTAAAGAAATTCAACCCAGGTCCGGCGGGCGGCCCACAGCTGGGAGGTGCTAATAAATAGCGTCCAAGGGCCAGCTTGGCTCCTCCCCCCGAGGCCCGCGGCTCTGATGTCACTTCCTGGCCCCGCTCATTCTCTTTAGTGTTTGCCCTGTGCTTGCCGCCGCCGCAACTCGCTCGCTTCCCTCTCCCCCCTCCTTTTTTTACCCTTTTTTTCCTGGGGGCTACCAATGGACTGAGCCGCCCGACAGCCCGCCCACCGACACGAGCCGGCCCGGGAGCCCCAGCCCAGAACAAACGACCAGGTGAGGGGAAGGGGAGGAGGGGCGCCCGGCTGCCCCACGAGCACCGCGGCAGAGCTGCGAGGAGGAGGGGATGGAGGAGGCCTCCGCCGGGCCTGGGCTGAGGAGGCGGGCAGGTGGGGGGGGGCTACTGGCACTGCTGGACGGCCGGCCTTTAGGGTCCGGGAGGGGAAGAGCCGTCTCTGAGTGGCCCCGCGATGGGTTCCTCATCGGTGTGGGGCCAGTGCTGACAAGCTCTCCTCTTCCTCCTCATAGATTGGGGGGGGGGAACGGTTGCTTGGGGTCCTCCTTGAAGTCTTGCCCCTTTCTTTCTGTCTTGGGTCGCCCTCTTCTCTCTCTCTGTCTTTTCTTTCTTTTTTTCCCCACCTCTCTCTTTCCATTCGTACCCTTTCCCCTCTTCATAGAAACGTGCTCATTTCTCGCCTGCATATGTGTATCTGTAATTAAAACTGTAAACCGCCCAGAGACTCCTTGAAGTGGTATGGGGCGGTATACAAGCAGAACACTTTCTGCCTTCTTTCCTTCCTGCCTTCCTTCATCCTCCTCCCCTCCTGTCGCTGGACTTGCTGAAGGCATCTGCACTTTCATAAAGTGGCAATACAGCAATTTAACCTGAATACAGGTGGCTGTGAAGGGATGATGTCGGGTGCCCACAGAAAGGGCTCCGAGTGCCACCTTTAGCACCCATGCTATAGGTTTGCCTACAGTGCCCTACTGTTAATGTTTTGCAGCCAGTTAATGTTGCTAGTGCTATCCAGTGTACACTGACGGACGGAGACATTTTCTAATGGTGGTGTGCCTCGTAATTTTTTTCATGAAACAAGTGTGCCTTTGCCCAAAAAAGGTTGAAAAACACTGAACTAAACTATAACAAACATTTGCATTGGAAGCAAAGTTTACCCTGGCTGCTTCTCGGTATATCTGCCTACCAGAATCTCAGAAGGGCAACGTTTTCCCATGTAGGCATCACTCATGCAGTGCACTAGAGTTTTCACAGGTTAGCATTACACTGTTTAATTACCATATTAGCATAAGGTAATGAACACTTAACAGATCTTGTTTGCATAGAGCTCTTTCAAAGGGGAGAAAGGCTGAACGTCGAGTGGATGTGATCCCAATCAGCAGCAGTGGCATTTTCTCATGCAAGGAGTAACCCTAGATAAAAGCCCTGGGTAGCACCCTTGCAGGGTTTGTAGCCGTAACTGATGGGGAAGGAACATCAGTCAGCACTGGGAAGCGGCAGTACAAAATAAAACAAATTAAAAATTTAAAAAGTCCAGATCAAAGACATACATCTCCCACAAAGACCCAGTCCTGAGAGATTTTTTTTCTGGGGCATTTTCCTTCATTTGAATATAGGAAGTTCTCCTGAGAAAGCCTGGATCGCAGGGTCTGTTTCAAGTTGAGCGAAATATAAATGTCTGCCCGTAGACAGGAACTTTGTGGAATCCAGTCTGGGGAATTCTCCGAGGATTTTGGGAGCTGGAGTCCAAAACAAAAAGATCCCCGATAGCAAACGCCGTTCCATCCACTGGCCAAGGGTAGGACTCTGTGGCTGTTGGGATCCCTTCTGCTTCACAGACTCTGTGATTCAGAACCTAAGAGGATGATGAAAGAAGGAGGTGGTTGGAACCTCTTTCTGAACGAGCACCTCCCTATCTCACCCAGTCCTCTCCCGGCTCTTGCTACAAGGGGGGAATCTCTGAAAGATGGGTGAAGAACATTAGAATGTAAGAAGAGCCCTGCTGGATCAGGCCAAAGGCCCATCTAGTCCAGCTTCCTGTATCTCACAGTGGCCCCACCAGATGCGTCTGGGAGAGCACGAGACTAGATCTCTGTCTCCTGATACCACTCCCCTGCATCTGGCCCTTGAAGTACCCTGGTTTTAAGCCTGGAGATTACGCATCTCCATCATGGTTTGTCACCTGTGATGGACTTTTCCTCCAGGAATCTGTCCAATCCCCTTTTGAAGGCATCCAGGCCAGATGTCATCGCCACTTCCTGTGGCAGGGAGTTCCACCGACTAACAACCAGAACTGTACGCAATACTCCAGGTGTGGCCTTATTATCATTTTGTACAATGGCATTATAATGTTGCCTGCTTTATTTTCAATCCCCTTTTTTGATGATCCCTAGCATGGAATTGGCCTTCTTCACCGCTGCCACACACTGGGTAGACTCTTTCATGGAGATGTCCACCAACACACCAAGATCTCTTTCCTGATCTGTCACAAATAGCTCAGAGCCCATGAGTTGATAGATAAAGTTTTGATTTTTGCCTCAATATGCATTACTTTACATTTTGCTACATTGAAACACATTTGCCATTTGGCAGCCCATTCCCCCAGTTTGGAGAGATCCTTCTGGAGCTCTTCACAATCTTCTCTGGTTTTTACCACCCAGAAAAGTTTCGTGTCATCCGCAAACTTGGTGACCTCACTACTTATCCCTGTCTCCAGGTCATTTATGATTGAAAAGCACCAGCCCCGGGACAAAAGAACATCTGCTAGCAAGCAGGTCTTCTCAGTGGTGGCCCCCGTCCCTGAAATGGGCTTCCTTTGAAGGTACACCAAGCCCCCTCTATGCGAACTATCTGGAAACCAGTGGAGGCAGAATTGTATAGGGATGCTTCCCACAACATGATGAGGTTAATTGATGTCCCACAATTTCCATTATGCAACATATCATTATTTGGCTTATTGATGTTTGATTTGGTTTTGTTCCGACTTGATTTGATGGGGGATAAGGACTAGAATACTTTAACAATATCTTCTGATATATGTTAGAACTGCTTAGTTGGAAGGGTCCGTGTGGAATCCTTGAGTCTAGCCCCTGTGAAGAAGGCTCCGTGGGGTGGCCCAACTGAGCCAGGACCCAAAGAGGCATCTTTGGTGCACAGAGACCAGTTTTTGGGCAGGCCAGAAACCAATGGTTAAGGGATGAAAGCCGGCTCAAAGGGGGCCCTCTCCATGGAGGATCCCACCATGGGGGATTGGCTTCCTTTGGTTGGTCACCTCCTGGGTTGATTTCCTAGGTTGGTCAGCTTGGTTTGGAGAGGACGACAACTGACAAAGTGGGCCGTGACCCTGTTGTGCTCAGCATCACATTCATTGTCAGGATGTGTTAGGCTCTTACACTGTTTGATCCTTTCCTGCTTGTTATCTCCCCATGTTTTGATAAGGGGACTGTGAAGATGAGGCAGCCTGTCAGTGTTTGACGAGAGAGAGAGAGAGAGAGAGAGAGAGAGAGAGAGAGAGAGAGAGAG
>JAHTLZ010000328.1:3602507-3614368 GCA_023846285.1 Phrynocephalus versicolor
CACACACACACACACACACACACACACACACACACACACACACACACCAATTAACAGTCTTTCTCTCCTTCTTTTCTCAGAGACCCACATTCACTACGCACAGCTGGGGACTGATGTGACGTTACCTTGTGGGTCCGTGGACCAGGATGCGACCGTCACCTGGACAGCAAACAGCACGGACCTGGATGCGTCTCACCTGAACGGTTCGCGCCTGGTCCTGCGGAACGTGGAGCTCTCCCACAGCGGGCAGTACACCTGCTACGAGGGACCTTCGTGGCATGTCAAGTACCGGGTCAATCTCCGAGTCGGATGTAAGTACACCTCGCCGGGACACTAACTCCAGCGGTCTTCCCATGGGGTGGGGTCGGGAGCAAGAGGTCATACCTGTTTTGCACCTGCAAGGAAAAAGCAGGGCTGAGTGTTGATGTGGGCGCTTTATCTCTTTATTGCTGCTAATCTCTTCCTGGCTCATCTGTCCCGCCTTTCCTTGAACTATTCTCAAGAGAAAACCAAGGAGAACCACAAAGTAATTAACAAACTGCAAACACAGTTCAATTCATAGATCATATAGCAGCTAACATGGAAGCCGTCCAGGTTTAAGGAATAACGTTTGTTTAAAGTTGCGCGAAAGAACTGATCCTGAATTGTGTATATAAATCCCACCTACCCCCACCCCCACCCCGCTGTAATCTACAGGGTGCAGGCCAAAATCATGTAAGCAAGAAGGGTAGCTAAAATTCTGCAACAGACTGGAGAGGGAGCGGCGGAGGGGGCACGGAAATGTGAGCGGGGAGGGAGGGGAGATGCATTTCATGACATATTGCTTTCTATGAGATTTTACCTCAATCCACAAATCTCTTCATTTCCGAAAGTGGAGGGAAAATGTGATAGTGAAAAACAAAACAAAAAGTGGAGGTGATGAATACGTGCAAACATAAGGCGTTCAGTCCGCGACTCTTAAAAAAATGACTTTGGCTGCTTTCACACGACCACTAAAATCCGCAGCAAACTTTGATCCGGATCACACACCCCTGGTCACTCCGGGGGTTGATGTCACAGATCAGATGTTCCCATGGTCACTCACGTTTTGAAAATCCACAACCGTTCTGATCTCACTACTGAGAACCGCAGCAAAGACACCATAACGGGGGCAAAAAGGTTTTGGTGTGGATTTTCCGTGTTCCCACGGACTGGAGTAATGGTTTAAAATCCACCTTGGAACAGTGGCAAGTATTTTACCACCTTGAGACCAGGTACTTGTTAAATGCTCCAGGACACGCTTAAGCGGGCATGGTTGCACCTTTTTTTAAAAGTCGGCTGCTCGTGGGCAGATGATTCTCTGCTCTGCTTCTGCGAGCACTTTGCTGCGGATTTTAGTGGTCATGTGAAAGCAGCCTTAACAATACCGACTTAGAGCTCGCCCCTTTTCCATTTCTGAGAGGTTGCGTACCCGTATTAATGTCTGTGTGGCAGGCGCCCAGGCTGGAGGGCATCCCTGAGAGGAGAGCAGACCAAGGGCAGACAGAGGAGAAGCCCATTTTTGTGTTCCTTCTGGAAGAATTCCCCTCCCAAAAATCACTCTCCCTCAGGAAAGAAAATATGGCGATGACGGATTTTCCCATCCCAAGACTGATGGGAAGAAAGGAGTATAACTCCTCTCCTAGAGTACAATAACTCCAGGAGAGATGAGGAGCTTGTCGCGCTGGCGGGAGGCGGAGGAAGCTTTGAGATCCCACAGCCCCCATTTCGTGTGGAGCGCATCTGTTCAGTGTGCAACTGAGGAAAATAATGATGTGACAAAAGAGCAGCTGCCTTGAGTAGGTGAGTTGCGCTTCAAGGACAAGGTGGTGGCAGGGGGTAAATTTGACAGCTTCACCGCTGGCTCCCGTTGGGCGGATGAGAGGGAAGGGCAGGTGCGCGGGAGCCCTGTGCCAGAAATGGAATATTCACCGGGGGGGGGGGGGAGAGAGAGAGAGCAGAGTAATTCCTTGCATGAAGCGAGGCCTGGAGCCCTTCAGAGGGGTTCCTCAGGCTGGGCCTGGAGGGATCTTGGCCCCCGGAGGGAGAAGCAGAATCTTCCTGCAGAGAGGTGGCTCCTGTTTCTGAATGGAGACTGGAAGGACCAAGAAACCTGTTGGGCGTGTCGGGTCAGGAGGGGCTCTCCCGCCAGGGATGCAAAATCACTTCTCTCTCTCTCCATCTCTGTAGTCTTGCTCCAAGGCGGGCATGGAGGAAAAGCAGTGAGTGGCCAGTTTGACCTCTAGGCCAGGTGGCTGAGTTTCTTCTCCCTTGTAAGCGCCAGTGACAGTGGTGGAAGGGCAAACCCACTCCCACTCTTTTCTTCCCGATTCGGGAGTTTCGTTCGTTTTGTCTTGCGCAGCTTTAGAGGTGGGGAGAGAGAGCGAGAGCGCGTCAGCTCACAAGTATGTGTCCTCTCCAGGAATGCAGCCGGGCTGTCCTTTTTTTAAATCAACATAATCCAACAATTTATGGCTCACAGTCACCAAAGCATCTCTTAAAGTGGTCCCTGCGGCATCTCTTTTTTTTTTTATTCCGCTTGCCTCTTATGCCTTCCTTTATTTCACAAATCCTCTGGTGACTGTCCGAATTTGGAATTTGGAATTCGGAAGAGAGAGAGAGAGAGAGAGAGAGAGAGAGAGAGAGTAATATCTTGATTCCTAATTCAATGTTAGTTTTGACCTTGCTGGGAGCATTGTTTCTCTTTCTGCTTTTTTCTGGGCCGTTTTCTATGTGCAAGGGAAGCCCTGCAAAGATTCTTAAATCCAGTGGTGGCACTCATCCCTATCCCAGAAAGGGCCATGGGGCAGTCTCGCCAAATGTGTAGGAGTGGAATTTGAGTAGCCCCTTTGGCTTGGAGGGTAGCAGCACCTTCCACGGATCTCTCCAACATGCAGGATCTTCTTTCTGAAAAGCCAAAACATTGTCCATCAAATTTGTTTCTGTCTGGAAATTCCCCGTAGAACCTCATGTTTCATGTGAAATGTGAAAATCACATTACAGAATTGTATTTCATGCGGCGTTTCTATGATTTCATGCCTGGGATACCGTCCATCCGCTCGCCTTCTGTCGGCGTGGGGTCTTTGGGGGTGGCAAATAAGGCGAAACAGCCAGCTGTGAGTCGGCCCTTGGGACTCAGGAGCGGGAGCGTGGGGTTGGGGCAGAGAGCAACTGTCTTCTGCCCAGGCCACAAAGCTGGACCAAAACACTTTGCCATCTAGCTTCCAAGAATTTTCCTTCAAAAATTCTGGAGTGTATGAGATCAAGTGGAAGGTATGG
This sequence comes from Phrynocephalus versicolor, assembly GCA_023846285.1. NCBI lineage: Eukaryota > Metazoa > Chordata > Lepidosauria > Squamata > Agamidae > Phrynocephalus > Phrynocephalus versicolor. The sequence continues at coordinate 3,605,805 of JAHTLZ010000328.1, forward strand.
CTAAGAAGGAATCAAAGGGTCTCTTCCCCAGTCGTGGTGTGTTGATGGTGTGGTCATTGGGTTGCAATCCGAGATACACGGAGGTACCACTTTGGTAACTGGAGGCCGGAAAGAGCTTGGAGCCTCCATGGTGGGGGGGTTGGAATGGATGGTCCTTGAGGTCTCTTCTAACTCTATGATTCTATGATTCTATGCCTCCTTTTTCTGTTTTCTTCTGGGTTTTTTGGAGTCCCAGACCTGGGCATCTTCCATGCCACAAGGGCCTTTGCAACCGGGGTGGGCAGCGCTTGGCAGAGGCTTGTTGCATGTGGTTGTTTTGAGGAGAAGTGGAGGCCAACTCCCAGAGCAAACCAGCCAGCAGAAGCAAAGGCCATTGCTGTCCAGGGAGGGGGGGGGAGAGCTGTTGTCCAAAGAAGGAACATAACTGCTCCCTGCGGTCTCACCCCCCACCACCCCCACCACCAATCCCCAGTGACTAGGTGTGGTTCGGTCTGTATGGGTTTATGCAGAGGCAGGCAGTGGCAGTGGTGGTGGTGGTTATAGGATGCTGTCAATTTGCCTCTGACTTGTGGGAAACCCACCACGGAGAGATTTCCAACCTGCCCTGGCCTCACCTACCCAATCGGCTCTTGTAGACTCAAGCCCGTGGCTTTAGGGAGTCAGTCCATCTTGAGTTTGGTCTTCCTTTCCCAGTGTTACTGTCTTTTCCAGAGGCAACCGTGTCTTCTCATGAGGTTCCCAAAGTAGGACAGCCTCCATTTCAATATTCTTGCCTCCAGAAAGAGTTCAGGCTTAATTAAGGGCCTTTTCACACGACCCCTAAGATCCGCTGGCCACTTAAATTCGGACCAGAGATCTTGGGGGTTCGTTGCTCTTCCTGCGTCCCCACCCCTCCGCACTTCCTTGCTCCTGTCTGCGTGAGGGGAGGGAGAAAAAAGGGACAAAAGAATGCAGGCTCACCTCTGTGTGCTGGTCCAGGCCGCCTCCTCCTTCTCTTAAAGGGGCAGGAGGCAAAAAAACAAACAGAAGCGAGGAGAGCCCGGCACTCACCAGATTACATCCAGATCTGGGGATTTTCACCCTCCCAGAGCAGGTACATGAAAAGTGCGCTGGGACGCGCTTAGGTGGGCGTGGTCGCACTTAATTTCCTCCGGAGCTGGTGGGGAAACAAGTGTAAGCTCCGGAGCTGGCAGCCATTTGCGGCGGAGCTTAGGGGTCGTGTACAAATACCCTTAATCTCGGACCCACTTGTTTGACTTTCTGGCAGTCCAGGGCATCCACAAAGCTCTCCTCCGGCACCACATATCAAAGAAAGGACTAACTTTTCCTGTCCACTTACTTTATTGCCCAGCTTTCACATCTGTGCGTAGTGATCAGAAATGACAAGAGTCCTTTGATGGTTCTGGATGGCCGTGGTCTTGGTCTTCAGTGACACATCCTGACATCTGAGCATCTTTTCCAGTCACTTCATTGCTGCCCTCCCAAGGCTCGGTCTTCTTCTGATTTCATGGAATGGTGAAGTTGGAAGGGGCCTACAAGGCCATCAATCCCAACCTTCCTGTTCAAGGCACGATTGCAAATCATAGGAAATCTGGCCCAGTGGTTGTCTAGATTTCTCTCAAAGAAAAACCTTTCGAGGTCACGGATTCCATCATTGTACTGCTCTAATAGTTAGGAAGCTTTTTCCTGATATTCAACTGAAATCTGTGGTCCAGCCCATTGCTTTATTTATTTTTATTTATTTATTTATTTATTGGCTTTTCATACTGCCCATCTGGCAGTGAGGTCACTCTGGGCGTCCTTCACTCTGGGATGACCGAGAACTGGCTCCAGCCATCCCTTGAACAGCCCAGAGCTGCCAGGTTGGAGTGGCAGCTTCAGGTCTGCTAGGTGGCCACCAGAAGCCCAGCAGAGCCCTCCGGCTGTCCTCAGGAGAAGCCAGCAGCGTTTGTGAGCCAAGAAACCCCATTTTGTGAGGAAACAGTCCTCTCTGTGGGTGGTTTGGGGCCACCTTCTCAGCTCCGTCCTTTCTCCGAGCCTGCTAAGCCCTTCCGCCTGCAAAAATCACATGGTTCTATTGACAAGCCCGAAGTTAGGAGGAGAGAAAACGCAATGTTTGAGTAGGAATCCTGCTGGTTCTCATTAGGGCAGGATTTATCCAGAGCGCTTCCCAAGAGCTTCCCAGGATCCAGGGAGGGTGTGTGTGTGTGTGTGTGTGCCTTCAGAGGTCTTTATGTACAAGCTCAAAAGGGGGGGGGGGGCTTAAATACAGGAAAAACAACCTCCCAGTAGGGTTAACGCAATACAGTATGCACAGCACTAATCAGGTGAGGTGCTTTCAGGGTAATTAAGTTAATTAGCACCATTTCAGTTTAACACTTTCCCTCCTGTGCCTATAATTATTAATAGCTCTGCCACACTGTGATTCTCACAGCCAGGGCTCTTCCTGTACAGGATATGGCACATCAACTCCCCAAATGGTGGAGGACATCAGGACCATGGGTCAGGTACTCCCTGCTGCCGCCGCCACCTTCACCTGTGCTCACTCCTTCTGTGGTAACATCACCCCTGCCCCTTAGGTTTTCTTTTATGCCTTCTTCCTGGACACCCCCACACCACCCCCAGCTGCCCTGGTGAAGTGGACGGAAAACGCAGGTGGTGGAGAGATGGGTTCATGAGGGGTTGTCACAGCTCTTGTGGTGGTGGTGGTTCATGGATTTAACGCTTTGGTTTCAAATAGCTGTCAATTCGATGTCCTTCAAAAAATAATAATGTAATAGTTAACACAGTGCTGAAATGGTTTATCAGTATCTCAGTACACCAACCAGCTTATTTAAGTTGCAAACTGGAGCAACCGTTTCACTTAAAACAGAAGCTCCATAGAGGCAAGATGGCTTGTCCTTGCTGGCTTTGTAGGCCACCTTTCTCTCCATAATTAGACCCAAGGCAGCTCACAATATTAACAAGAACAGAATTAAAAATGGCACCTAAGAGGTGACCTGATTGAAGTTTATAAAATCATACACCGTGCGGACAAAGTAGATAAGGAAAAACTGTTTTCCCTATCGCACAAAACTAGAACTAGGGGGCACTCCATGAAACTTTTGGGTGCTAGACCTCAAACAAATAAAAGAAAGTACCTTTTCACCCAGAGAATCGCTGGTCTGTGGAACTCCCTGACAGAAGAAGTGGTGACAGCTGTCAGCCTTGACAGTTTTAAGAAAGGAATGGACAAGTTCATGGAGAACAAGGGTATCAATGGTTCTCATGATGGATGCCTAAGGACAACCTCCAGGTTGGAGAGAGAACAAGGGTATCTATCAATGCCATTTGCAAGTGAAGACATCTGCTTGGGAATACCCTGAAGCAAATGGTGAGCTGCTGTGTGAGACAGAATTCTGGCCTGTTCCAGCAAGGCTGTTCTTATGTTCTTATAATGAGTTGAACGTTTTAGAAAATTAAACTGTACACAGTAATTAAAACACTTAAATGCTTCAGTAATTAAAACCCTTAAGTGCTCAAATAAAATGTTTGAAAAATTAAAAGCAAGTAAGCATTAAAATCTGTCTTAACTCGAAGGAGGCATTCGCGGAGTCAGTTGTGATCGTTGGAGGCCACCTGCCCGGAAAGGTGGGTCGTCCTTTGTCGGTGGAAGGATAAAAGGGAGGGGGGGGCTAGGCTGGCCTCCCGAGGGAGAGCATCCCACAATGTGGGAGCTGCCACAGAGGAGGCCCTCCCCTGGTGCTTTTAAGGGCCAGGAAGGCTCGTGGGGGGATAGGTGTTCTTTTAGGTAGCCTGGACCCAAGCCATATAGGGCTTTTTTGAACAGGACCTGGAAGTGGGCTGGTAGCCAGTGCAGTTTTTATAGGGGTGATACATGCTCCCTATCACAGACCCCAGGTTACATTTTAAAAGAGTCCCCTTGTGGGAATGGGGCGGTATACAAGTGTAATAAATAAATAAATAAATAAGTCTCTAAGCCATCTTCAAGGGCAGCTCCCCATAGAACAAATTACAGTAGTCCAGGTGTGCTGTAATTAAGGCGTGTGTCCTTAGTTGGGAACCCCATTGACAATAAAGATTCCTATTCCTATTCCTATTCCATTATTCTTGTCCCCCTCTATGATTTTCACACCAGGCCCCCTTATCCTAGCTCAGGTGGTGCTGTCAGGAAGATCCTGTGATATTTTTTTTTTGTCAGAGAAGCTGGATCAGTCCCTCTCTGTGCCATGTGTTTGCAATGGCCTGCCAAAGAGATGTTGGGGGTGCAGCAGGGTCAGGAAAGCAACTCTTTTGTCTCTTTAGAGTAAGGGTCTCTAATCTGTCAAAACCAAGGCACCGATTGGCCCATATAATTTCACAGAGCTTTCCAAAATCCACCCTTCAGCCCTTCTCTTAATATTTGAGCTCATCCTCGCCATTGCTGCCACCTACCAAGACGATCAGGGTCAGTCGGTATTGTACCATGCCTGTGACATCGCTGTCATGTGCAGTGTCAGACTGCCATGCCTGCTTCCAGATGGCATTGCTGTTCATATAAGGTTTGCAGGTCAAGCATCCTGAACTAGTGGATCCCCATGGCATACATGCATAAATTAAAAACCGTGGCAGGACTGCTCCAGCCAATGCACAATGTTACTTCCCTCTATAACGTGTCATTCTTTAATTTCAGCTTCGGCATGTTCAGTTTTGCCACATCCTTCAGTTATCCTGTGGGCTCGATGGTTTTAGGTTCTCATTTATGCCGATGCCCTGAATTGCCTTTGCCAAGGTTCCCTGTGGTGTGCATTGCAAATTAAAAGCACCAGATGCCTAACTGCCTGAGGGCTACCTGAATAGAACAGGAGATTTTTTGATATGCAAACAGGAAGTGAAAACTTTCCATCTGCTGGAAAAGAAAGGAGGTTGAAGGAAGATGTGGTGCGGGGGTTTTTTGCTGAGCACATGCAGGTGCCTTACAACACCCTGTTGAATGTGGCCCTTGGAGAACAAACGGAGGGGGTCGGCTTTTGGTTAGGTGAGACAAGACTTTCTCCAGCTGAAGAGATCCGATCGAGGCCAGGAGAAGTTCTTTCCGGCATGAGGTGACGTAGCTTTGCATTTAGGGGGACCATTTTGCCACTTGACCATCTCCCTGCCATCCTGATGTGTGGGTCAGAGCCCCCACCTCACCCCTGAAAAGGAGGAGACGAATGTGTTGCCCCCACAAGTTTATACTTTTCCAAAAAAAGAAAGGAGGAAGGGAGAGGATGAGATAATGTTGTTTATTTTCCTAATTTTAGTCAGTAGATTTCCCCTCTCTGTGTTGGTACCTCTGAAGTTTGGTGCCCTGGGGTAGATCACCGGCTGGCCCTGGCACCTGGGCCATGCCAGGTGGACTGAGGGTGTCCAGACTGGCCCTTTTTGGCTCTTGGGGCAGGTGGACATAAAAGATACGAGCCAGCATCAGGGCTCTTCCTCGGTTTTTAAAATGCCATCATTTAAAATAGCCACAAAGCTTAATTCTGGCAGCGAGTCCTCCTCCGAGATATTAAAGGCACAATTTAAAACTGTTCCAACAAGAAAAAAAATAGGAGAGGTCTAAAGAAACCACAATGGTTTACTAAAGAACTTTCAACTCAGCTGTCTATAAAGAAAAACAAGTACAAGGAATGGAAAAATGGGAAATGCACCAAAGAGGAATATAAACAAACAGCTAATATATGCAGGGGGATGGTAAAAAAAGCGAAGGCGCAAAACGAACTTAAACTAGCCAGAGACATCAAAGATAATAAAAAGGGTTTCTTTAGTTATGTCTGCAGCAAAAGGAAAAATAAGGAAGCGATAGGCTCTCTGCGTGGCAATGATAATCAGTTACTAACGGGAGACAAGGAAAAGGCAGAACTACTCAACACTTTTTTTGCCTCTGTCTTCTCCCAAAAGGAAGAAGGAGATCCGCTGGGACAAAGAGTAGATGAGGCAGGACGGGAATTGCAACATAGAATAGGTAGGGAGATAGTACAGGAACATCTAGAAACATTAAATGAATTTAAGTCTCCTGGACCAGATGAGTTACACCCAAGGATATTAAAAGAACTGGCAGAAGTAATTTCAGAGCCATTGGCAATAATCTTTGAGAAGTCCTGGAGAACAGGGGAAGTCCCCATCGACTGGAGGAGGGCTAATGTTGTCCCCATCTTCAAAAAGGGGAAAAAAGAGGACCCAAATAATTACCGCCCAGTCAGCTTGACTTCAATTCCCGGAAAAATCCTAGAACAGATTATTAAGAAATCAGTCTGCAATTATCTAACAAACAATGCTGTCATTACAAAAAGTCAACACGGGTTTCTTAAAAACAAGTCATGCCAGACTAATTTGATCTCTTTCTTTGATAGAATTACAGGCATGATAGACGAGGGGAATGCTGTGGATATTGCTTATCTGGACTTTAGCAAGGCCTTCGATAAGGTTCCCCATGGTATTCTTGCCAAGAAGTTAGTAGGAAGTGGGATAGATAGTGCTACAGTGAGGTGGATTTGTAATTGGTTGACTGATCGCACGCAAAGGGTGATCATAAATGGTCTCTCATCATCTTGGAGAGACGTGACCAGTGGGGTGCCCCAAGGTTCTGTTCTTGGTCCAGTGCTCTTCAATATCTTTATTAATGACTTGGAGGAAGGAATAGAGAGTATGCTAATTAAATTTGCAGATGATACCAAATTGGGAGGGGTTGCTAATTCCCTAGAGGATCGGATGAAAATCCAAAAGGACCTCAACAGATTAGAAGTCTGGGCCAAAGCTAATGGAATGGATTTCAACAGAGGGAAATGTAGGGTGCTACATCTAGGTAGAAAGAATGAATTGCACAGATATAAGATGGGGGACACTTGGCTAGAGAATACTACCTGTGAAAGGGATTTGGGGGTCTTGGTGGACCACAAATTGAACATGAGCCAGCAGTGTGATGCGGCGGCTAAGAAAGCCAATGCGATTCTTGGTTGCATCAACAGAACCATAGTGTCTAGATCAAGGGAGGTGATAGTGCCACTCTATTCTGCTCTGGTCAGACCCCACCTGGAGTACTGTGTCCAGTTCTGTGCACCTCAGTTTAAAAAGGATGTTGACAACCTCGAGCGGGTGCAGAGGAGGGCGACTAGGATGGTTGAAGGCCTGGAAGAGATGTCTTATGAAGAACGGCTTAGGGAACTGGGAATGTTTAGCCTATCAAAAAGAAGACTGAGAGGGGATATGATAGCTATGTTTAAATATTTGAAAGGATGTCACATTGAAGAGGGAACAGGTTTGTTCTCCATGGCTTCAGAGACTAGGACTCGGGGCAATGGTTTCAAACTACAGGAAAAGAGATTCCATTTGAACATTCGGAGGAACTTCATGACAGTTAGAGCTGTTCGGCAGTGGAATATGCTGCCACGGAGGGTGGTAGAGTCTCCTTCTTTGACGGTATTTAAGCAGAGGCTGGATGGCCATCTGTCGGAAATATTGTGAAGGGGTTCCTGCTTGGCAGGGGGTTGGACTCGATGGCCCATGAGGTCTCTTCCAACTCTATGATTCTATGATTCTATGATTCCTAACAAGAGGGAAACCATTCATTGGGTGGGAGTTTCATGGTGGGTGCCTTGCCATCCAATGGCGGGTTTCGTCAGAGGAAGACCGGCCGTTAGTGTTGACCTGGGAGGCGAACAGGTTTGTTTGGGGAGAAGCTGCCTCTGGGCTTCATTTGGGGCCATGAGAGCCTGCACCAAGCGAGACTCGTTAGTCCTTCAAGGGACTCCAAGACGAGGTGCTGTTTCTGATGCAAGAGGCGAACGCCTTGGCCATCCCCACTGGAGCTCCTTGGGAAGGTCAGAGGAGGGAGAAGGAGGAGCCCAGAATGGGGGATGTTGGTGGCAGGGTGGCAAGAGAAAAGGGTTTTGCCTGGTTGCAACAGTTCCATTGCCTCCATCAGATGTCTGGCTCCGGGAAGCTTTGAAAAACAGTTTGTTCTTTGGACTTTGTCGGCCATTGGCTTACTCTTGGCTGGACTCTTTAGCAGAGATTTTAAAAGTGGGATAGATTGATCTCTCTCGTGTCCTTTATCCCCCCCACCTGGAATCGAATTAGCTTGGCCTTCGGCAGCCTGGCAGCCTCCAGAGGGGTTTGGCTACAACACCCATCATCCTGGCTGGGGATGAGGGGTCATCCAGAGCCGCTGGAGGGCTCCGAGTTGGGGGAAAGGCTGCCCCACCAAGGCTCTTCCAAGGCACCGGGCAGCAGGAGCCGCCTCCAGGGAGCCTTCCCAGCTTTCCTGGCTCCCAGCCTGATGGCCGCTCCGAGCGCCCCTTCTGCCATTGCCGCTGCTGCTTCTGCTGCCTTCTGGCTGACACCAGTCCCTTGGCCTTGGCGGTGGCGGGCAGCCCAGCCTCCCTCCGCATTCATCTGCTTGTTTACCCTTGTTAACATGACAAACCCAAGGCAATAAGCAACGGCTCCCAAAGACAGCAGGGTAAACAACTCCCCCCCACACACACTGCCGCTGCCGCCAGTGGTTCCCTCCCTGCTAGAAGGCTGCCGGCAGCTGGGAGGCC
>JAHTLZ010000328.1:3627716-3656246 GCA_023846285.1 Phrynocephalus versicolor
TGTGTGTGTGTGTGTGTGTGTGTGTGTGTGTGTGTGTGTGTGTGTGTCCATGAAAAATAAAATTCCGGCACTGCACAGCGGGTCTGCTTGGAACTGGGCAGATTTACAGCTACCGTCCTCTTCGCCTTTGCATTGGAATTACAAAGAGATTTTTAAGTCATTTCAGACCAGGCGCAGGTTTTATTTTATTTTGTTTTGCATATTTATAAACCTGAGTTCCGGCTTCAGACAAGCTCCCTGAAGTTCCAGCCTGCCTCCCCCCCTCCCTCTCTCCTTAAAGCTCCTCCAAACGGTTGCTGGGAACCTGCTTGGGGAGGGTGGCCCGGGGGGGGGGGAGCAGGGAGCCCAGTTAACTATACAGTGCCTCTAACCTGCCGTGGCGTGTTGCCTTCTCCAAGACAGTCTCCCTTTTCTTCCCAGGAAACAGATTGCCCAGATTGGGGTAGGCAGTGGGGGGGGGCTTGAGGGGGGGAGCATTTTCCCCTGTGGGGCTCAGTGCCTGCATGCTGAGGAATTGTTTCTCCAGGGGAAGCACCCCAGCTGGTCTTTTCCAGGTGCTGTTCCAGGAGATTCCTGCCAACTTCCTCTCGCCAGGGGTGGATAAGCTTGAAAACAGAGGCAGGCAGAATTGTGCTTTGGGGGACTCCGAATTGCAGAACGTCCCCTAGGGTGGCTTGGCAGGTGGTAGTCCAAAATCACACATCTGCACACCTGTATCTGAAAAATAACAGGGATATTGATGTCATCAGCTAGCCTCACAAGAATGTTTGTTTGCTTGTTTGCTTGTTTGTTGGATTTGTATACCTCTCCATCTAGCCCGAAAAATACAGATCCGACTTAAATCCTGTCCTTCCTCATCAGAACCCTGGGCAGCTAACAAGTCCCATCAAAACAGCCTTAAACCCCAAATCAGAATTATCCAAAATCACAAATTATACACCTCGAAATTTTAAATACCATAGAACGTTACCAAAAAATTAGAAATTAGAAATAGTTCAGTGGCAAGATAGAAAGACAGCTTCATGTTCCTGTCCCGCTTCTACAAGAACAGCTCAGATGGCGATGAAGTAGCTGGGCTAGGATAGCTCTGCCTCGTTGCATGATGGGTTTTAGAAAGTGAAAGCATCAGATAGGTTGTTTGTGTCATTTTGATCAATCAGCTCATCTGTCCTTGTTCGGGTGTGGGCGTGTGGGTGTGGTTTCAAAAAGCAAAAAAGTGTTCTGCTTATATACCACCCCATACTATGGCCCACTTCAAGTAGTGTCTTGGGTGGTTTACAGTTTAATTACAGTAATGCAGGCTACACATTGCTCCCCCCACCCCGGCAAGATGGGTACTCGTTTTACTGACCTCGGAAGGATGGAAGGATGGGTGAACCTTGAGCCGACTGCTACCGGGGATTGAACCCCAGGTCGTGAGCACAGTTTTACTTGCAGGACAGGTATTTAGCCACTGCGCCACAAGGCTCCTTCACAAGAGATGGACGCATTTTGTGCATCCCCCCCCCAACAAATTGCAGAAAATAGTGGTCACTGTCTCATTCTTGAACTGTAGATGAGAACTTTAAAGATGTTTTGTTTAGTATGGGCTTGTCCAGCTTTGGATAGGCTGAGACCGCCTGTCTCGTTTAGAATCAATCAAGCAATTGAGTGAGATTCCTTTTTATTACTGCCTTCTTTTGGAGGGGTGGTTTGAATGATATCCTGCATATCCTAAAGTTAGCTCAATAAACTGGGAATAGGGATGGGCACAAAACGAAAAATCAAATGCTGTTTTGTCGTGTTGTTACGTAATGAAATGAAATGAAACAAAACGACACGAAGCAGCAGCATTTTGTTACAGACGAAACGAAATGGTGTTTTTTGTTGAAAATGAACCATTTCGTTCCGTTTGTAAGCTGCTTGGTGTAGGGGAAAAAGTTTTTTTAAAAAAAAAATTCCCTCCCCCAAGCGGCACCAACTGAACAGCACTAGGGTGTGGGGGAAAAAGGTTTCCCCCACCCCACTCCAGCGCCCATCACCTGGCAGGCGGGGCTTGGGGAAGGGAGAAAACATTTTTTTAAAAAGTCCCGTTCTTTTTGTCCCTCCGCCACTTTCCAGGGCCCCCACACACACACACACACACACAAACCATGTCATTAGTGGTTCGTTTCATGCGAATTGTTTTTTGAAAAAAAATTGTATGAAACGAAATGGGGATATTGGGGGGAGGAAACAAAACGAAACTTTTTTTTTGTTTCATGCCCATCCTTAGGGAATAAAGCAGCATTAACTGTTAGAGTATTTGTCAGTAGGAAAACTCTCTCTCTCTCTCTCTCTCTCTCTCTCTCACACACACACACACACACACACACACACACACACACACACACACTTACTCACTCTGAGAGAGAGAGAGAGATTCCTCCGTGTGGAACTTGATGCAAAGGGGCAGCGGCGACCTTCGTGGCTTCCATGAAGATGCTGCTTCCAGTAGCACCCTCACCCAGCTGGCACATCTCTGTTTGGGTGCCAGAGGTGGCCGTTGCAGGTGGCAGGACCCTGGCTGAGCCCAAAACAGAAGCAGAGTTCTGGTGGCCTGGCAGAGCAGGGCGTCACCTTCAGACAAAGTCATGGAAACGGTCCCGGTTGGCACAGGAGGCAGCGCAGGGGAGTGCCCAGGGTCACGGCTGCACATTGCCAGCTCAGCGCTCATAGAAGGGGTGCTGGTCTGGGGCTGCAGAGGAAGCCTAGCGTTGCATTTAATCACCGCATGCCGCAACCTTTTCAAGGTTGTTAATGAGCTCATAAAGAAACTTCAGTAAAAGTTCCCTCTCTTGGAGGAGGAGGAGGAGGAGGAGGAGGAAGAGGGGGGCCTGCGGAGGCTCACCCTTCCAATCTGGACGCTGATGCTCTTGCTTCCTGCCAGGTCACAAGGAGGGGGAGGCGGGGGGGGGTGGAAGAGGCTGGCACACAAGCAAACGGATACAAATCACCCCTGCTCGTTTAATGGTGTTGTTTATCAGCTAGAGAGCACTTTACACTTCTTCACCTGTTTGTCCTCGCAGGAACTCGGAGGAAAGTGGTTTATTGATGTGCGCTGAGGCTGCGGGCACCGTGTCTTGGCAGGAGGAAGACCTGTCCCCCTCCGCCCCCCCCGCCCTCATCTCGCCCCCCCCCCCCGGGCTGTGTTGGGGTTTTGGTCAGCTTCTAAGGCTATGCTGTAAACAGAGATTGTCTGGTCGCTCCAGGCGGAGTTCTGTGAACCAGCATTGCCGATAGAAAGGGACCATGGGCATTGTAGTACACCCCTCCCTGATAGTCAAGGTTTGACTGTTCTGTGTTGGGGACACCACATCTCAAAAAAGACATTGTGGGACTGGAAAAGGCGCAAAGGAGAGCGACTAAAATTATTACTGGGCTGGATGGATGGAAGGCTGAGTGAACCTTGAGCTACCTGGAATTAACCCCTAGGTGGTGAGCAGAGTTACAGCTGCAGCTGAGCCACCCTGCCATAATATGTTCCAGAGGAACATCTGTCCATGGGGGAGGGGGTCAATTCCTTCTTGCCCTCTCATGCTCCCCTTCCTGCCAGATGGCATGCCCCTCCTGCCATGAGGGGGCTTCTGCTATGGAGGAGCTGAGCCTGAAGTTGGTTGCGACGGGTGGAGGTCCCAGCCTTGCCCTGTGCTCTCGCTTTGCTCCACCTTGGCCTCAGTTTCCCATCTGCAAAAGAGACAAAACCAGTGCTGGCTTATCTCGCAAGGTGCGGCTGTGGGTGACGATGCAGCAAGCAAGTGCTGTAATGCACTCCGCAAATTAAAAGGGCTGTATGAATGATATGTAGCAGTAACTGGAGCCTTTAAACAGTAACACATTACAGTGTGCCACAAGCTGTACAAGTGCACCACGTAAATATAAATTAAACCACGGCTATTACAATAAAACTATCGCGGTTGTTTATACGTGGGAGTAAGAGGCAAGTTTTGCTCTTCGCTGCTTTTTAATTTAATTTTAATATCTGGCTGGTTCAGGTGCTCAGGCAGAGAGGACTCCTTAAAGGTTAGAGGCATTAGGGTGGCCACGGAGGGTAAACCGCAGATCTACTGGGAAGGACAGCAACAGAGAGGCTCTTTGTTGATGCGCACCTTCTCCCCAGAGGGAAATTCAGCTGCAGGCCTGCTGTCTGGAGTTGCCGCGGAGGTGCCAAGCCTCCCTTTTCTCAGGACATCCATAGCACAGAAAATTTACTTTGGGGAGGTAAGGGCTTCTGGAATGACCCGGAGCAGTGACCAAAAAATTAAGGCATGTCAAAAGCAGTGGAAAGAGGAATGAGATTTCTGGCCCACGGAGAGGGATTATTTTTCTGAAGCTATACATCTGGGAGGCACCGCAGCCAAGCTGATCGGTGGACTGGGGGTTCAACTCCCAGCGCAGCCATCTCAAGGAGGAACACCTCTGGCCTCAGCCCAGAAGTCTCCAGGAGACGGCCGGAATCTACGCTCTTAGTCAACGGTTCTCACTTTGGTCCTCCAGATACTTAGAACCCTTGCACAGCACAATTTGAGATGCACCCAATCTTGGTGGGTGGGTGGGTCGCGTTAAGGCAGTTACTTCACGTCCTTCTTTGTTCTGCGACTAGTTTCGTACCGTGACAGCGTTGGTTGCAATCCCGTGGTTTTGTCCCTGTTTCAGTGTTCCCATGGTCGTGATAACTTGTCTCATGACAAGTGTTACCTCACGGTCTTGTACCATGACAAACACTGAATTTGTCTAGCTTCCTTTTTCCTTTTTGGGGGGAGTCTTAAAAATTCTTGTTTGATATTTCGCTTCTGAAAAGTCAAAAAACAAACAAACCCAGACAGTTTTCTGAGAGAAACGAATGTTTTGTTGCATGACAGTCATTACTACATGGTGTCTTGTCTTGGAACAGAAAGCGGGAACAAAGAGTGACAAGGGAAAACCCTACCCCAGCATTGGGTACAGGATTGTCACACTTAGCACCCATTCCAGGGGAGTGGTCGAGACAAATTTCAGCAGTTGAGTGACGGACATGAAGTAACATATTTTGGTACCACTCCTCAGCGCAACACTAACAGAGACAAAACAGACGTGAAATAACTGTCTAGAGTCTTCCGTACAGAGAGACACAAAGCATGCTTTCAGTGGTGGCTGATGGTGAGTCCAGTTTCCCAGGTGCTGGGCTTGAGTCTCCACTTGGCATGAGTTGTCCAGGGTGCTGAATACTAATCTGAAAACTGAGATCAACACTTTGGAAAGCTCCTGCAAAGAGCAGACTATAGAACCTGGATTGGGACTACAGCACATTGGAAAAGGGTGTTACCTAGAAAGCAAGCGCTAAAGCTTCTAGACCAGAATAGGAAATTGCAGTTGGTACTAGGGGAGGGGGAGGGGGCAGGCTTTCCACCTTAAAGCGCTCTCTGGGAGGTTTACAAGTATTTGTGCAGGCTACACATTTTGCTCCCCTACCTTTAGCAAGTGGAGTGCTCATTTTACCAACCTGGACTTCGGAAGGATGGAAGGATGAGTGAACCTCCAGCCGGCTGCCAGAATCAACCTTGTGTGGATACCCTTTTTTGCTGCCACTACTCTTATTACTCTTATCTCTTATCTCCTCCAGGCCATGGCATTCGGAGAGTCCTTTCCCCCTCCAGATAAGGATTCCTCCCACCAAGAGGAGGCAGGAATCCCCCCCCCCAAATTTTGCAGCGAGGTACTCACCCACCCTGGTCCCCAAGCTGCCCCTGCCTTCTGCTACGGCAGGCGGGTGCTTCATTACAAACCACTTTGCAGGTCTGGTGCACTCCCAACCTGCCCACCGGACAGCCCAGGCCATCTTCTGCTTAATGACAGCCGCAGAGAGCTCTTAATTGACAGACAGAAACGCAGCTAAGTTGCTCTGGCCGGAGATAATGGAGGGCTCAAGCAACCGTGCTGCACAGGAGGCAGCCTTGAGCAATTTGTTTTGACGCTGGAAATCCATAATCCCCTTGACATGCCGTCAGGACAACACGGGGCATGTGCAGGAAGGGGCTGCTGGTTCAGAAGTTATTTAAATCACGCCAGCGTGTCCCTGCCATGAGTTTCTTGGAATGCCTGTTTGAAGTGGTGCAGGATGAGATCAGCTCTTTGTGCGTGAAAGAAACTCAAGTAAAGGAGCATCTGGCCCCCTTCGCTCCTGCCGGGCCATGCTGCTCCCGGGCCTGAGATACAAGAAGGACACCAGTTGCAGCACAGAGAGGAGGGAAAACCGTTCCTTTCTGATATTCTCTTCTCCAGCAAACTGCAGGCAGGACAAGAACCAACACTCTTGGTACCCTGCAGTTTGGAGGGCAAGAACAGCACTGCCAGAAAAAGGGGCTTTGGGTCCAGCTGGATGAGTCCTCCCTGAGAACAGTTGTGCCAGCCCTTGTGATCTTGAGGATTGATTACTGCAACGTCCTCTACGTGGAGTTGCCCTTGACCCTTGTCCAGAGACTTCAACAGGTACAGAATGCAGTGGCCAGACTGGTGGTGGGTGTGCGTAGATACGATCACATCACCCCAGTTCTGGCCTGTCTGCACTGGTTGCCCGTGGTACTCCGGATAAGGTTCAAGGTCCTGGTTTTGGTTTACAAAACTCTCCACAGCTTGGGACCCGAATACCTGTTGGAGCTTACCTCCCAAAGATCAACTGAGGCCCAACACACTAGAACGTCGCAGGCGCTCTCACTCCGAGTGGCCACGCCCAGGGAGGCACGGAAATCGCTAACCCGCAATCGCGCCTTCTCTGTGACTGGCCCCTCGCTCTGGAACCATCTCCTGAGTGAGTTGCGCCTTGCACAGTCCCTGCCCGCCTTCAAAAAAGCACTTAAAACCTTGCTTTATCAGGAGGCATTTGGCGACCTTTAATTTAGTTTTTAAAAAAATTCTTTCTCTGACACCTCTTGCCGATTATTCACTCTTATTATTGTTTGCCTTTATCTTGTGTTTAATTGTTGTTTTAATCCTATTGTTAACCGCCTGTAGTTTCCTGGGAAGACGGGTGGTATAAAAATAAATAAATAAATAAATAAATAAATAAATAAATAAATAAATAAATAGAGAGAGAGAGAGAGAGAGAGAGGGAGAGAGGGAGAGGGAGAGGGAGCAGCGGCAAATTTTCTGGCATCGGTATTTTTCAATCCTTACTTGGAGAGGCCAAAGATCAAACCTTCTGCCAGGCCCAGGACCCAATTCTTCCTGCCTCGTGCAGGAACCTGTTCACTGGGCTGTTTCTTTTTCTCTAGTTCTTTCCAAAAAGGACATCCATTAAGGAAGAGAAAGCGGGGGGGGGGGGGGAAGGGAAAAAAAAAAAAAAAAAAAAAATACAAAAAAACCTTCACACAACGTGGAACCTTAAGGACTAACTTTCATATTTTAATGTAACGTTTCGTGGATGACGTGTCCATTTCTTCAGACATCGAGCAGCAGAAGGAGGTAACACTTTGGGTGACTGTTGCTGAGAGCTTTCGCTCTGGATTCAGCCAAGTTCCCCGGCAATCTCATAAATTCCATACTATCCCTTTTCAAACTTGATTTGTGACCACATAATATAGACACTGCTCACACAAACATACATGTTGTGGGCCTGAGATTGGGAATATCACTCTCCCTTTTTTCCTGGTACAGCTCATGAAATAACCTTAGTAACTGGGGTATCACAGGAGTTGCAGTGGAAAAATTAAATTCCCGCCATCTCTAGGGTGGTCTGGACGAGGCCTACGGAAGTTTTTCGTGGCTTCTGTCCCTTTAATCGAAGTTTCCTTGGCTACCTGCCAGATTTCCTCCAGGCCTTTGAGTGTTCCAGATTCAAGGACTTTTTTTCCTGCCTTCTTTTAGAAGCAAATCCTTCTGCAGCAGAGAGCCAAATAATCTGTCTTACGCATTAACAGTGATTACATCTGACAGGTTTGTTTGGTTTTGCACTCATGGCTGCTTTTGTCTTCGTAGCCTGCCTTGGTGCACGGTGAATCTTGGTTGCAGACAAGGCAGAAGTCCCGGCGACAGACTGCCCCTGTGCCTTCCCTGTCAAATGCCCTGTTCGCTCACCCAGGGACAGCCCGCCGCCTCTCACGCGGCATTTGATGTGATGCCATGCGATCCTTGTTGTCTCTTGGCCTTCCTTGATCTTTGATGCCCTTCTAAAGGCCGCCGTGGTGTTTGATGTGGCGCGTGAAATTGTGCAAATAATCAGAGCGCTTT
The DNA here is from genome assembly GCA_023846285.1 of Phrynocephalus versicolor. Taxonomy (NCBI): domain Eukaryota; kingdom Metazoa; phylum Chordata; class Lepidosauria; order Squamata; family Agamidae; genus Phrynocephalus; species Phrynocephalus versicolor. The sequence goes on from JAHTLZ010000328.1 coordinate 3,635,940, forward strand.
AGAGCCAGATGCTGAGGGCAGTTGCTTGAGCCCAGAGATAAGGTCCTCGTGCGCTTGAGTTTATGCCAGCACCTCTCATGCTGTTTGCGGGAGAGGATGATTGGAGAAGAAGGAGGGAAATGTGCCGCGGTCTCCCTCCTGCCTGGCCAGTCCTTTTAGACTCATATCTTGGACGCTTGATGGGCAGCCATAGCTGCTACCCAGGGAGTGAGGCAGGAGTCCTTACTGGCCTGAGCTGCAGATGCTTAGGGATGCCTGATCTACAGCCCCTTGCAAGATGGAGAAGAGGTCTTTGTTGGTGGCCTCTCATCCAATTGCTATCCTAAACCTTCCCTGCTTAGTTTCTGAAATAAGAACCAACAAACAAAGAGGTGTGCATGATCGTTTGGTGTTGGGGACCCCTTAGGGCCTCCTTTGCAGGGGGGTTCTCCACGCTGCTGTTTACGAAGGCAGTCAACAAGCTGTCACAGGTGCTGAGGAGGGCAGCCTGGACCATCAAGGGGTTTGGGAACCAGGAATGGTCAAGGGGAGAGACGTGTTCAGCGTAGGAAAGGTGATGCCAAGAACCATGGTAACAGCCACTTTCAAACGTCTAAAAGGCTGCCCCATGAAAGGCAGAGCAAGCTTTGTTTTTTGCTGCTCCAGAAATTAAGGCCTGAAGTAATGGACTCAAATTACAGGAAAAGGAGATTTTGCCTAAACCTTAGGAGGAATTTCTGGGCATTAAGAGCTGCTTGACAGCAGAGTGAGGTTGGGAGTGCCTCAGTTAGGTGGCTTCAGCTGTGAATGTCCTGCGTTGGAAGGTGTTGAGATCCAGTTATCGTGGATGACCCTTCAGGTTCTACGGCCCTGATTCAAAGAGAGTCACCCGATGGTGAGAAAGGCAGACATATGATCACACCAAAATGTGTCTCTTTGCCTGGAGTGCTCTCCCTTAAAGATACCCTCCATCATCTCCCATCTATCAGGAAATCACTTCAGCCTGGCCAAAGCGGAAGTTCTACTGTGGCTCTAAAAAGGTCCATATATATGGCAATGCAATCACCCCTTGGGATCACAGGATGTAGGGACAAGTTTAGAGTGGTGCTCCCCTTTAAAGAACCCACCGTTGATATAGCATTTGCTTTTTAATTTGAGACGCTTGAAATAAATTTGCATACTGCCAGAATCTTGACACTGGTACCCTTCAGGACCCATGAAGGATTTACAGAATCACTTACTATTTGATATCATTAGCACTCATGACTTAGAGGGACCACTACCCTTGTGACCGATCCTGCTTCGGTCCTTGTTAATGCAATGCACCAGCAATCCAAGTTGTGTTCCTAAATCTGCCCTTGCCTCTCAGCCCGCCTCGTTTAAGTTGGGCTGAGATTCCATTTGAACATTAGGAAGAACTTCCTGACAGTTAGGAGTTTTTCGGCAGTGGAATATGCTGCCACAAAGGGTGCTCCTTTTTCTTTGGGAGTCTCCTTTTTCTTTGGAGGTTTCTAAGCAGAGGCTGGATGGCCATCTGTCGGAAATATTGTGATGGGGGTTCCTGCATGGCAGGGGGTTGGACTGGGTGGCCCTCCTTGAGGTCTCTTCCAACTCTAGGATTCTATGATTCTATGATTCTAAGCCTGTGTTCAGGATCAAAGGAGTGGAGCCAGGGAGGTCAGAGTTAAAGCCCCAGGACTTTCTGAGTAGCAGGGACCCCAACATTGCCAGACAGCCTGTCCACCAGGCATTCTCCGGATGAGCGCCTGCATTTCCGAGGTGACCACTACACCCCTGGTACTGGCTCATCCAAGTTGGTCCCTTACTGAGTCTGAATCCAATTCAAAGCCAAAGCTGCTTTCCAGTAAGGAGTACACCCAAAGGACCCGACACCAAAACACAAAAGAAGCAATATAGTCTGTGCAGTCCAGTGCAGTGAGGAGTGTGCAGAACTTTACACTGGAGAAACTAAACAGCCATTAAACAGGAGGATAGCCCAACATAGGAGGGGTAACAGCTCAGGACCTGAATCAGCAGTACACCTCCACTTGAAGGACAAAGGGCACTCATTCAAACATGAGGATATACACATATTAGACAGAGAAGATAGGTGGTTTGAGAGAGAGGTCAGGGAAGCCATTCATTTGAGTACTGGAAACCCATCTCTCAGCAGAGGTGGGGGGCTCAGGCACAGTCTATTTGATACTTATCAGGCAGTGACTTAAACTATACCCAGACAAACCAAAAATACTTAACACCTCCACCACCAAGGCCAGGGCTAAAGACTCATAATTAATGGCTGTTGGGAAGGTTAAAGGTGGGACTTTCATGCACCTTAGGCCATTGTCCACCTAACGAGCCTATTCAGGACATTGTCCATCTGATGAGCTTATTTCAGACCAGGGTGATATGAGGTCAAAGTGAACTATAAAATGGAGGACTCGCAACTAGCTCTCCCCAACTGATGAAGCTGTTTCGATGAGCAGCGAAATGCTTCATTCTCTCAAGAAAAGAAGTCCAGTTGTCATTACTCAACTTCCAGGTCAACTCACCTGGATGACTGAGAATCCTCACAGACAGTAAGGAGCGCAGGCCTCGGATGATCTTTTAGGAGCCCCTTTCCTGGCTCGGGCCTGGCCGGTCTCATTCTGACCTGCCAGAGGAGTGGAAGATTAATGCAAACCATGAAAGGAAAAGGACAGTGGCCGTAGGGAATTCCATGCACTTTCTCGGACTGAAGGCGCAGGCCCTGTAAATGACTACCGCTCTTAGATGGTTACTTCACGTCCCTCTCATGGCGGTTTGCTGTCCCGCTTGGGACCGGTATGAAAAAAAGATTACTCCACGTCCATAGCATGACAGCAGAATCTTGTCCCAACCACGCCCCCCTGAACCAGGAACAGAGCGTGATGAGCCATACCTCTCCTTGGCCTCGGGAATTGTCTTGTCTCGGTTCTTGTTTTGAGACAAGTGCCCGTGAAGTAATGCTTGTCACACAACACACACATTTCTTCATCTAGTGGCAGGAGTGCAAAGTTGCATTATCCAGTACAATCCCAATGGCGTAAACCAGGCCTGCCCAACAGGTAGACCGCGGGCTACTGGTAGCCCGCGAAGGGTTCAAAAGTAGCCCTCCAGCCACCAATAAAAAAGTGAAGGGATAAGTTCTCTACCCCTCTCTCCCCCATCCCAAGAACCACCACTGCCCTAAGCAAAGTTCTGGGTCTGCCAGCCCACTGCCTCAGCTAAGCAGGGCAGTTCAAGGGCCATGGTGCGGTCCCCTACTCCCCGCGCTGGCCACACATGCACTCCTATAAGTAGACCCGGGGGCCCTTGGGGAGATCAAAGTAGACCGCAGGGCCACTTGGGAGGAAAAAGTAGACTGCAGGCTGCTCAAATTTGGACAGCCCTGGCGTAAACAATGCATTGCAGAAAGGGAAAAAGGCATGAAACCGGGAGTTTTGCCACTTAACGCATGAAAGGCAAAGTTGCGGAGATTCAAAATATCAAAAAACAGAAGCCCCCCCCCCAAAAAAAGTGTAAACGAAGCCAGGAAAATTCAGTAATTGTCATGAAACAAGGACATGAAGTAACAGTTGTCACGATATCATTAATCAAACCCATGGGTAAATGGAAACAGGGACAGAACCGGGACAAGACCACATGACCGCGAACAACGTTATCACGAAACAAACGTAACCTCAGAATGAGGAAGGACGTGAAGTAACTGTCTTAGAGAGGGAGCTCCCCTGGTGGGAAGTGTTTCACCTCAGAGGTCCATTTGCCTGAATTCAGGGGCATCTCATAGGAGAAACCAGATGGTGGAGAGTCTGCCAGCCCAGGTAGGGAGCTTGGTGCCCACAGCTGCCCCCACCCCACCCCTGTCAATTTTGGCCAGTGCGACAACCCCCCTCAGCCCGTTCCTGGCAGGTGTTAAGGAGTCCAGGCGGCTTCTTTGCTCCAGGTAGCCATCCGTTTTAATTCACCCAAAACAAGGTGCAAAGTGGGGTCGGATGCCTCAGTGGGCCTCTCCCGCCCTCCTCTGCCCTAGATTTCCTTGACGGATCGTTGCCTGGCTTCCCTCCCCTTCCCCCTGTGCAATTCCTCCATACGTGTCAGATGGTCGTCCTCCTGAATGGTGGCAACGACAGGCTGTTCACGCAGGGAGAGAAGTTGCATTTCTTTCCTTTGTCCCAAAACGTGACAGGTGGCGTTTGCTTTTCCCACCCACCCTGGTTCCAAAATCCTCACTTCCACCAGCCAACTCTCTGCATGCCGGTTCCTTCATCTACCGGTGTGGTTTTTCTGACGTCCTGGAAGGAGCTTTAACGGTGGGTAGCAAGCTGTTGAGGGTGAGACAGGGAGAAGGCTTGGTGCCAGCAAAAGTTTGGGAGGAACGCTACTCTGTCGCCGCCACTTGGGCAAATCTAGTGGCCGGGATGGTGGTGGTGGTTTTGGCCTGAGGTCTTTATTAGGCTTCAGGGAATGCTTTGGGTGACCTTTGAGCATACGGTGGTTTTGTTATTAGTCTGTATTTCTGTGGGTCCCAGCCCTCTCTTGCCGGATCTTGTTTATGCTTTGTGGTTGCTGGTGAGTTATGCTTATTTTTATTTTTATCTCTATTTGTATTTTATTTTATTATTATCACTGTTTTCTTTATTATTCATACTTTTTTTGTTATGTTGGGGCTTGTATGTTTGGGCAAGTTGTTTTGCAACGTGTTGTACGACGCCCTGAGTTCCCGTGGGAAAATCAGGCGGTCAACAAGTACATAAATAAATAAATAAATAAATAAATAAATAAATAAATAAATAAATAAATAAATAAATATCGAAGCCTCTTTACAGACAACTGCCCCAGGGAGAGTCCAGGCAGCTTCCATCTTTATTTTCCTCTTTGTGCTATGTTTTGGGAGAGGGTTGGATGATGACAATGATTTTCCTCCTGTGCATGTTGGGGTATGCTACGGTTGGAGTTCCATTTAATAGCAAGTGCGTGATATGGAACAGGAGAGACCACTCCAACGAGGGCCAACACCTTATAAATCTTGCTGAAAACCTGCAAAGAGGAGCAAAGAGCAGGAGGCTTGAAACGAAATCCAGTTCCCAGAGAACAAAACACTGTAAGGAAATGAAGGCTGGGAGTGGGGAAGGCAGGTCTGTGGCAGCTTAGCAGCAGCATCTTACCTTGCATACCTCTTATTTTTTATTTATTTTTTTCAAAAGGCCACGAATGAATTTCTGTGTATTGTAAGGAATGCTTCGGGAGGACTGCAGAGCAACTGAAAAAGCAGATAGGAGAAAGGTTTGGTGTGTGTGTGTCCGCGTGCGCGTGCGTGCGTGCAGGGGGCGGGAGGCGTTTGCTGAGATGCTCCAGAAGTCACGTTCTTGTCATAAATCAAGGGAGGGAATGGGTCCCTCCAAATAGACCCCCCAAACATCTGCTCAGGATGCAAGGAGGCAGGACTCGGCAGCCAGGAACAGGACCGGGGCGGAATGGAAAGGGATCCAGTGTGATGGGTAACTGGTAATTAGAGATGGGAAGGAATTTAAAAAAAAACACAACCCAGTGGCAAGATTCATTCAAAAGTCAATACATTTGTTGATTTGTATTTGAGTTATGTACCAAAAATTGTGCAGGGGCATAGCTTGGGGAGGGCAAGGGGGCAAGGCGCCCCGGGCACAGCAATTAGGGGGCACCAAATTGCCTTCCGGCCCCCTGCTGCTGCCCCCCCACCTGCCATCCAGATTATATTTTGCAGTGGGGGGGACAAAAACTGCCTTGTTGCCCCAAGCTCTAGAAGCCTTAGATATGCCTCTGAAATTGTGCCTCCTTAGGAAAGTTCTCCCCAGGTACCTAGAGTTTCTAAACTTGCAGAGAAGCTCCCTCTGGCTCTCATCTACAGTACAATCCCTCCACTGTTGGTGAAGATTGGATTTCGCCAACCCAATGGCTCAGGGGCAATTTCCTGGGGTGGGGGACAGTTTGTGGGTGTATAACTCAGAGGTCTGAAATCTAGCCTTCTCTGCTCGAGGCTCCCCCAGCCCCAGGAGACACGTGTTGATCTAAGGAATTTTGAAGCCCACAAGATCCCTGGCTTTCTTTCAGGTGCGGCTGAAATAAGGGATGCTGTTTATCAAAATAAATAAACACCTCTGTTAAACAACGGAGACATTGAGGGGTTGGTGATTTGCAAAGACTCTCCCAGCACAAAAATCTGTCTCTTGGAGAAGCAGAGCCCACACGCTACATTCGACTTTGCAACAACTTCCGACAGATCCTCTGGTGCTCCCAGTCCTTGCGGCATCCAGGACGCCTTGGGTGCCAATTCAGCACAGGGTGCATTTATTTGCTTCAGAGCATTACTTGGCTTAGGCTGCCTCATGCTGTTGCTTGCACAGAGCATCCTTCGTGTTCCCTCAAAGGCTGGGCACCGAACCTAATTTCCCTTCTCGTTGTCAAGGAAAGCAGTGCCGCAGCCATTTGTCTAGGCTGATCTCTTGAGAATATAGAGATGTCCCCTTGGGGCGGAGGACAGTACCCCAGCTGGCTGCATGGGTTGAGGCCTCTGGGAATCATTAAACCTCTCTATCCGAGCAGGGAGGCCCCGGATGGAAGGAAATGAATTCCTTAGCCCTACTCAGCAAGCCAGCTTGGTCTGTATCTCTCCCCCTAGATCAGCCCGGAAGCCTGTGAGAGGCGATTGCAGGACAAACAAGCTGCCTGTGATCACTTAGATAAGGCTTCCATACCTCAGCTACATGACCAGCTCAAGCCCCTGCTACTCTAGATAAGGCTTCCCAGGAATTCACCAGCTTACCCGACCCCTGGCATGTAGGCCTGCATCCACCTCTTGTGATGCTTGGTGATGGTAACTAAAAAAAAAAAAAAAAAAAAGCCTTGAGCCCAGGCTAGCTCAGCCAGGAGCTGCTGCACGGGACTTGGCCTGCTTGAACCCACAAGTGTGTCCATGTGTAGTTAATCCTATGGTGCTCTTTGCGGAAAAAGGTCTCCTCTCTCCTGGCTAGACTCCTCTCATGATCCAGTGTCAGTGGGTGACCCCACTGTGCCCTAACCTTATCTGAGGGGGAGGTGCCTCTGCCAGGTGCTGCACCTTTCTCCATCCTACTGTGTCCTCTTTGTGATGATGTGGTCCCAGTATGTTACCCGGAGGAACCTTGTTGGCCTAGTGGTTAATCGGCAGCAGTGCAGTAAAGCCTCTGTTCATGGCCTGAGTTCAACCCCAAGAGGCTCAGGTAGCCTGCTCAAGGTTGACTCAGCCTTCTGTCATTCCAAGGTCCAGGCCGGTAACCTCAGTACCCAGCTCCATGAGTGGGTGGGGGTTAAAGTGTATCGTGTATAATTATGTTGTAAACCACCCAGAGAGTGTTTCAAACACAACGAGGCAGTAACATAAGCTGCCCACTCTCACTATACCAGTAAGAAAGTGGACTTGTCCCCTAATGCTCCCATCAAAAACATAGCAGTTAGACTTTAATGTCGTTAATGTGCCTTTTGTCTTCTTTATTTTTTGGCTTGGTTTGTTTTGCCTGATAATGCTAGCACAAACTAACACGGCTGCCCCTTTGAAAATGTTTACCATAGCGACACGTTCCATTAGATGCATTTTAAAATCAAAAGGTCAGAATGCAGGTTGGTGAATGCGGCAAGTCAGAATCCCCCTCTTCTCATGCAAAAGCAATTCCCAGCGTTTCTAAAAGCCCACACACCTGGGTTCAAATTTAACTTCAGCCACAAATCGGACACATGGCCGTTGGCAGTTCTCAATCGCACCCGACCCCTGCTGGTTTCCATCTGACCAAACAACAAGACCAGAAAGTCACTTGAAAACCGCTTGAATTCTTCTCGATTTTTATTTTGTTCTAAAACTGCTCTCTTGCCCTTCTAACGATGCAGGACACCCTCCCAGGGGCGCTTGCAGCCGCAACACAAACAAAATTAACATATACGAACATGAATCAATATCGGTTGACGTGGCTAATGATAGGGATGCAAATGATGGATTGGACTCTGCTCGGGGGTTGCCAGGAGTCGGTGCGTCAGCCGCCCCCTTGTGAGGCTGGCACGCCAGCCGGGGCATCTTTCTTTTTCATTTCGGCTTTTGACCAGTTGGCCCGTCTCCACGGATCACTTCCCCATCATCCTAGGCAAGGAGGGCACGCAAACACCACCCACGCTCCACTTCCCACGTCCTGCCCGTCCGTTCGGCTGGTTCGGCATGCAAAGGCACCCACAGTTTCGTTTCGTTCCTCTCTGCCCACCCACCTCACCCGGTGCATCAATACATTTTCTCCCTTTTGCTGCCTCTGCCTCAGGTTGTGCTCACAACACCTCCCCCTGTCCTGGAAAAGGCTCCCTGCCTCTCGCCAGCCCCTCCTGCTCCTCTCACAGGAAGAAATTAGGAAGACCTTGCGATGGCCCTCTGTGGACAGGGATGGCCTCCTTGTCCACCAGGCAGGGTTTGTGGGGAGCGGGGCAAAGATGCTAGGCTGGTTTATAGATCTAATCCTGGGCTGGCTGGGTTGGCTTTGGCCTTCGGGGCTTAGCCCAAAAGTGGGGGAAGGTGTGCTACTTCTCGCCCGATGACTCCTTAAATGAGAGATCCTTCGCATCCTGGCCACCAGTTTTTTGAACTGTTGCCATCTGGCAGGAGATATAGGACTCTTAGGTCAAGGACAAATAGACTAAAGAACAGTTTTTATCCTCGAGTGGTATCCAAGTTAAATGTGAGAGTTTTAGCACCATCCTAAGCAGTTTTCAAGTAGTGTTCTAAATTTTGCAAGTGGTTTTAAGAGTTTTTAATATCTTGTATGGTGTCTTATGTGTTCTTATGTATGGTGCCTTGTTGTTTTGAGTGTGTAGTGGAACAGCACTCTAATGTCGTTGTGCGTATCTTGCATATGCATGATGACAATATGACTCTGTCCTATCCTATCTTGCACTCTGGGATGATCAAGAGCAGATCCTGCTTCTCCTCTGGATGACAGCCTCTCAAGTCTTTGAAAAGTGCTCTCCTCTCTCCCCTCAGTCTTGTTTTCTCGGGGCTAAACAGGCCCATCGTGGTCACTCCTGTACTTGGTGGCTGACGCTTGCCCCTCACCATCAAGCAAAGAAGGGAGAAATGGGCCTTTTCTCATAACTCCAGCGAAAGGGGACTCGGTCTCCTGGAGGCAAAAACGTCCAGAGCTCCCAATCCTCCTCACCGCAAACCCTTTGGGGTTTCTGGGTCTGACGAGGAAAGTGCCTGGCCAACAGCCTCAGGGTGACCAACCAGACAGGGAGGGGCACATCGGGAGCCTGATAGCCACCGAAGTTTGCCGGAGCAGGAGCCTGCTTTCACCGCGCTTGGGAATGGAGAGGGCCTCTGGGTCTGCTCCTTCTTGGGGATGCACAGCCGGCCATCCTCTGCCACCGTGCAGATTCCGCCCTCCCCTTTCCCCTTCCGTTGGTCGTTGGCTTCATCAGAGGTCCCCAGAGTCCACAAGAGGGCAGATGCCAGGATCCTGACTAACTCTGCACACCCGATGGCATTCTGTCCTTGCGGGAGAAAAAAATAAAATTTAAAATGCTCACCTGCTAAAGGTGTGCTTGCAACCTCCCCCAAGCATCACTTGGTACACACACACACACACACACACACACACACACACACACACACACTGTGGCTCTGCAGGAAGGGAAGAGGGCTCAATCAGAGGAGGAGAGAGGCGAGAAGCAGCAGCAGCGGCTGCTTCCACCCAGTTCCAAGAGGCGTCCTTTGAACCGGGGCCATATTTACACCGGGCAGTTTGAAGGAACTACCAGCCGGCCTTTTTGTTATCTCCTGAAAAAGCTCATGCTGCGTTGGAACCTTTTTTTTTTTTTTTTTTTTTTTTTAAGAGCAGTGGGAAGCAATTTGCAGACACAAACGCAGAAAAGACTTTTAAAACCTGCCCTTATGAGTTGCGGCGCTGCTCATAAATTTCCTGCCTGGTTCAAGGGCACCTACTAACGCTTTCCAGAAGGGCAGAGACTTGCAGAAGAGCCGCTCGGCTTTCTGGCTCGGAGTTACCTCGGTGTCAGCCCTCCATACAGCGAGAGAGAAGCAAACGATCCTACACTCCCAGCCCTGCTCACGGCCATGGCTCCGTATCCCTCTCCCTCCTAAAAAAATAAATAAAATAAAATTGGGGGGAAAGTATAGACACCACATCTTGGACTCCCCTCCTGTCTCGGTTCTCCCTGACGCCCTAGCTGTAATTTCCTGCAAAATCCTCCGGAGAGGACATCAAAATCCTTTTGAGCCTCCAATAATGCTTCTTTTCCTCAATCTGGGCAGGTTTCCTTCTCTCCTCTTTGTAAAGTCTCGTTCAGAGCTTGCTAAAACCCTGGTCAAGACCACACAAAGTCACTGCAGAGGAACTCAGGAAGACTGGCTGGTCTGTGCCTGAAGTCCTGACGTGCAAACCCTGGGGAATCTCTGCGCATGTTAAGGGTAACATCTGGGGGCTTGACTTTCGGGGCTATAATGCTTAGAAAGTTGGTGGCTGGGAGTTGTAGTCTGTCGATATAGGTATAAAGGTGGGATGAAATTTTGGGGGTCGGGGGTTGGGGGTTACACTACAAATCCTATCATTCTCCATTCCGACAGTTCTACCTGACAGGTTCTCTACAGACACCTCGCTTTGGCCCACCAGGGAGAAAGCCTTGAGCCGGAAGGCTTTAAAAGCCAAATTCTACCCCGGCTTCCTCTTCCAGCCCGGCTGATAACCGGGAGCTTTCTCTCTGACAAGGAAGCCCTGTGGGGACAAGACAAGACGGAACTCAGAGCCTTTCCCTCGTGTGTTTGTTTTGTCATTACAGTCGTGTTTGACTCTCAGTGACTCCATGTCCATGGAGTTTTCTGGGCAGGAATTCTAGAGTGGTTTACCAGTTCCTACTCCAGGCGCCTACAGCACCCTGTATTCCCTGGTGGTCTCCCATCCAAGTACTAACCAGGGCCGACCCTGCTTAGCTTCCGAAATCAAATGAGATTGGATGTGCTTAGGGCATCTAGACAACAGAGACCTTTGGTCAGTGGGCAGCATATAAGTTGTACAAATTTAAAAAAACTGCCTTTCCCTTAGATTTGGTTCTTCTTTTTCACTTGATAGGCAGACAGGCTTGGGTACTTGTAAGCTGTATGTCTGTCAGGTAGAACTCCCAGAGTGGAGAACTGTATACGTGCTTCTTCTACAGCCTTCCTACGCTCAGGGTTGAGGGGCAGAAGCTCTTCCTTCCACAACATTTATACTCCCCCCCCAAAAAAAAAAAACCTGGAGCCGTGCATCCCAATGCAACCAGATGGTTTGCATCTCTAGCACTCGCTAGGTTAGGATATGTTCCCTTTCTCCCACCCCATAATAAAAATTGAACTTTTGTTACTGGAAAGAAGACACCAGTCCTGGTTTTGAGGAGAAGTGCAGGCGAAAGGGCTCCCCCTCTCGTGGCCCTTGGACCGGGCCAGCGTATTTTTTGGCCAAGGAGTGGGTCAAGGTGCGTTTCTGACTCAGGATTTGGCAACGGGCTACTTGGGGCTGATTGATGTGTGCAGGGAGAGGGAGTAAAGAAGCCTCGGTCTCTCTCTCTCTCTCTCTCAGCCCTGGAAGGGAAATGCCTGGCCCCGCTCAAAGGAGAAAAGGCAAGGCTGGTGGGTTGTCTCGGCTGTTTGGAGGGGAGGTCTTCACCCGCACACCCTGAGAAGTAGCCTCAAACGATGCAGTGTTCGAAGTTTGTGTGAGAGAGAGAGAAAGAAAGAGAGCTCTCATACTACTAATTCAGAATTCTGATTGTGTGTGTGTGTGTGTGTGTGTGTGTGTGTGTGTGTGTGTGTGTGTGTGTGTGTGTGTGTGTGTGTGTGTGTAGGGGCGTGATGGCTCAGCAGGCTAGAGCGTTGAAAACTCTGGGCTGCAAAGTGGCAGCTCAGCGGTTCGAATCCCGGCTGCCACGCAGTGGAGTGAGCTCCAGCTGATAACCCCAGCTCCTGCCAAACTAGCAATTCGAAAGCATGTAAATGCAAGTAGATAACTAGGTACAGCCGAAAAAGCAGGAAGGTAAAACTGTGTTTCTTTGCAGCCATGTCAGCCACATGGCCAAAAACCTGCACAACACTGTCTGTTTGGCTTGAATACGGAGATGAGGACCACCGCTAGAGTCAGACGCAACTAGCATGCATGTGCAGGGGGAACCTTTACCTTTTTATGTCTATCTATCTCTCTCTGTGTCTGTCTTTCTGTCTGTCTATATGCCTTATTTTGATTTAAAGAGGTTATGGCCGTTTTCAAGCAAAGCTATTGGGATGCATAAAATCATTGGTCAAAAACAATTGGGGGAAATTAGCAACCCCGTCTTGCTAGGCTGGAGGGCTCAGAATTGGTGAAGTTTCTTTTCTGGATGCCAGGCCATGGTGATTGGGGGGTCCCGGGAACTGACATTCCCCCCCCCACCAACCCCCCTGCACTATGAAACTCAAACAGGTGTACTGCTTCTAGGCCCCAGGTTTTCTTTGATGCCAGCCTTTGTGGACGGCCACAGCAGCCCACTTCTCAGAGAGATCTTCCCCATAGACCCACAGGGCCCTCTGGACCATCCATCCGGTCCAGACCTGGTCAAGGAGGCCCATTGGGCAATAGAACTCCCAGCTACTGGGTCTGGAGCCAGAGGTCTAAACCCCTGGGCGACCCAGCAGTTCTCTCTCCGGGTGCAATCTAAAAGTGGGCTGCGGTCCATGAAAGGTGGCGCTGACTGAGACACAGTAGCCTTTAAGATGCCTCCAAGTGATGGTGGTGGTGGCGGCGACGGCCTTGTTGGGTTCTCCTGCAACCGAAGAACAGGAGATAGTGCATTGAACCCTCTAATTATAAGCTCTGCTTAGGAGGCCTTATCTAGGAGAGGGAAACAGCATGCCATCGGTTGCTTCAGGTGAGTTTCACCTGCTTCTCAAGCATCTGCAAGTGACCCTTTGGGGTGGCTAGAAGATGCTCCTGAACTACGTTGCCTATAAGCCTGATCTGTGAAAGGAGCTCTGCACCCTTCTCCCCCAGCTTAAGCCCCCGGCCCAACAGCCCCCCGGGGGGGGGGGGTTGTCGAATGCAGCCGAGGGTGGCAGGTGCCTGGGAGATTGTTCCCAGCAGGTCTCTTTTCCTTGCCCCGGAAGGGTGAAGGGAAAAGGCGAAGCGTCGGGTCCCCAGGGGTGGGGAAATGTCCGCTGGATCCAGGGGCCAGCCAAGAGCTCCTGGCAGCTTCCTGCCTCTGGAAGGGAGCCTGTCCCAGTTCCGTGAAGTGAGAAATACGTGTGTGACCTGGGTTAGGAACTCAGTGGCTCCCCTCGGCAGATCCTGCCGTTTCAGGTGGCCTGGTTTCTGGTCCTGGAGGAGAGTACGAACACCAGAGCATCCATTAGGAGGAGGAGGAGGAGGCGGCAGGGTGGGATGGGGTGGGCTGCCTCTCCATCTGCCTCTCCAGAATTTCCAGGCCACAGCTAGCAAGGGACGCAACAGCTACACGACACTTCCTCTAATCCTTTTTTTTTCTAGGTATTTATCTCCCGGCTCTTGTCCCAAAGCCAGTAAGTCCCTGGCTTTTCGCCCGTCCTTGAAGGGTGTCCAAAACTTGCAGACTTCTTCTTTTTTTCCTTGAGTCCTATAAACTTGTCACTGAGACTAAAAAAAATCAGCTGGGAAAGGGATTATGATAATGAACGGCTGCCGGAACCACAAAGGGGTGGAGCAGATCTCTCTCTCTCTCTCTCTCTCTCTCTCTCACACACACACACACACACACACACACACACACAAACACACACACACACACGTCTTGCTAGGCTGAAGATTCTCAGCCACTCAGGAGCTGCTGGAAGAAACTCAGGATATATGATTAGTGATTTATCACTCGAAGAGTAAAGCATTGCTAACTTGTTTGTTTTCTGCTGATTTTATCACACACACACACACACACACACACACACACACACACACACATGTACTTACATAGGGAAGTCCATCTGCAAGCATAAGAAACTAAAACAAAATTATCTCCATCTGTGGGTGAGCAAAATATTTTCTGCAAATCCCAACTGGAGTTTTCACACTTGCGGAAATAATTCCTTTGCGCAGGTTTCTCAGATGCCTGGAAGATTGTGGGGGGCTTAAAAAGGAAAACACGCAACAGGAGTGTTTGGACGGGTTGTTCTCAGGAACTTTTGTTCCTGACTCCCCCCCCCCCCACTTTCCAAGCCTTGGGGCTCTGCTTTTGTCTCAGATTTTAAAGGTTTCCCAACCTTTAACTTGGGTTCGGGCTGCCCTTGGGCATGTCTCCACTAAGTGCTGGACCTCAGAGGACGGGGATGGCGCACCTTTTAGAGACCGAGTGCCCAAACTGCCATTCAAAACACACTTATTTTTCACAAAGTGCCAATACGGCAATTTAACCTGAATACAGGTTGTGGGTTACAAATGCTTCGGGTGCTACCCTTCGGGAAAGCGAGGATCAAAGAACAGGCTTTTGAATTTTCCGTGGCCAGAGTGGCATGGCTGGAGAGGAAACTGGAGCTACTGAGCCCACAAGCCACTGCCTCCCCTTCACCCGGCTCTCGGCACGGAGCACAGTGGGGGAAGTGCCATGGTTGTGAGGGGGCAATGTCGCATGCCCACAGAAAGGACTCTGCATGCCACCTTTGGCACTCGTGCCATAGTTTTGCCAACACTGAGCTAGGAGAACCCTAATTTCCCTTTCCTCTTTCCAGGCAGTCAAGTGCTATCGGCTTCATTCTTATTTTGATGACACTTTTTCCCAATTTTTCCTTGTCCTCATTTTTCAGGGCGGGGGGACCTTTTCTGGAGCTGCGCTCTGAGATCTGTGAAAAAGTCTCCTTACATTTCTGTCTGGTCCACTTCTTCAAATTCTTACAAAGAGTTAGGAGATGTGTTCTCTTTCTTCTTTTATTCGTATTTTTGAACTAGTAGGTTTTTTTGGCTGCATCGCAGGAAGGTGTGTCTAAGGGTGCATTTCAGCTAGCCTAGACTGGCAGAATTTCAGGGGAACCACAGAAACAGATGCTTATTTTTCCTCCTTGTGTGCCATAAACACATCCTGTAAACTTAGGCTATAGATTGTACTGAATTGTATTCATTTTCTTGGCTCCACCAAGAATGAAATTGTAGATTGTTGTGCATGGGAAAAATAATTACAATGGAACAATCAGTTTGATTTGCATAGGACGGTAATTTTTGCGTGCATCATATTCTTCCACTTTGTAGGAGAATGATTTTTGTAGTGATTGCTGATGGAATGTGTACTGTGGATCATAGTCAAAAATCATGAATCTGGAAGGGGCCTCTAAGGTCATCGAGTCCACCCACCCCCACCCCCACCCCGCTTAATGCAGAAATACAAGTCAAAGGACACAAAACTTTTCGGTGTGGTAAAAACCACAGAAGACTGTGAAGATCTCCAGAAGGATCTCTCCAAACTGGGGGGAATGGGCTGCGAAATGGCAAATGCATTTCAATGTAGGAAAATGTAAAGTAATGCACATTGGTGCAAAAAAATCAAAACTTTATCTATCAACTCATGGGCTCTGAGTTATCCGTGACGGATCAGGAAAGAGATCTTGGTGTGCTGGTGGGACAGCTCCATGAAGGTGTCTACCCAGAAGGCCAATTCCATGCTAGGGATTATCAAAAAGGGAATTGAAAATTAAACAGCCAACATTATAATGCCATTATACAAAACAATAGTAAGGCCCCACCTGGAATATGTTGTACAATTCTGGTCATTGCATCTCAAAAAAAGAGATATAGTTGAACTGGAAAAGGTGCAGAAGAGAGCGACTAAAATGATTACTGGGCTGGGGCATCTCCCATATGAGGAAAGATTAATCCTGGCCAGCCCATCACAGGTTATAAGCCATGATGGAGATGTGTGTTATCTCCAGGCTTAAAACTGGGGTACTTCAAGGGCCAGATGCAGGGGAGTGGGAACAGGAGACAGAGATCTAGTCTTGTGCGCTCCCAGACACATTTCGTGGGGCCACTGTGAGATCCAGGAAGCTGGACTAGATGAGCCTTTGGCCTGATCCAACAGGGCTCTTCTTATGTTCTTATGTTCTTATCTTCCAGGTGGTTGTCCAAATTTCTCTTGAATGACTCTATCACCTCCATAGGTCATAGGTTCCATTGTGCTGATCTAACAGTTTTGGAAGCTTTTCTTGCTAATCAACCCAATTCGGACTTGAATATCTGATGATCCAGTGGAAAGCATGAGTAACTTGTCTAGTCCACCTTAAAAGTTTAAAAGTTCCATTTATGAACAGCCGTCGTTATTTATACCTCCGCTCTAGTCCTCTGGGGTAAATTATATATTTAAAATTATATGTCTTTTTGCAGGATAGTGTGGCATAAAAGTTAAATAAGTATATAAATAAATGAAAAACTCCTTTTCATCCCAGTCTCAGAACCTCAAACAAAGCTGGGGGAAGTAGTTTTCTCTGTGCACCTGTCTGCCTGTTTCTACATGGAGAATTTTTTCCCCTCCCTAAAGAGCAGATTTGCTGCATTGCATAAGATGCCAAGCCAGGCCACAAGTGAAATAGAATCCCCTTCTCTATTTTCAGTGACTCACTTATTCATGGTCTTCGCATATTAAAAATATTAAAAGAAAAAAATTGGGGGGAAGGGAGAATGTTTTCACATGTATTACCAGATATGTCCACGAAACGGCGCCAGAGACCATGCCATGTATTTTTAGCGATCAACTATTCAGATAGTGGTCTCTATCTCCCTCTTGTGGTCAGAACTGGTAATATCACTGTATGAATACTTGATAGCTACAGTGCATGGTCTCTGGCGCCATCTCGTGCCCAAGTGTGGTAATACATGTGAAAATAAGGGTGGTTTTTTTGTTTTTTTCCATTTTCTATGCTATAAAATAGTGTATGTATTAACCACAGTTCTAAGTAAACTGAAGCTCAATCCAGACAAATCAGAAGTGTTGTTGGTGAGTGTTCCACTGGATAGGTTAGAGGTCCATTCCCCTGCCCTAGACGGGGTTCCACACTACCTAAGAGACATGATCCGCAGCTTGGGGGGGGGTGCTTCTGGATCTGGGTCTTACCCTGGAATCCGAGGTGGACTTGGTGGCCAGGGGTGCCTTTTCACAGCTGTGGAGTTTATATCAACTTCGCCCATAGCTGGATGAGCGGAGCCTGGCAACAGTCACGCATGCACTGGTAACAACCAGATTGGACTATTGTAATGGGCTTTACGTGGGGCTGCCTTTGAAGACAGTCTGGCAATTGCAACTGGTACAAAAACACGCCACATGGCTAGGCTAGTGAGTGGTGCCGCTGCATGGACTCATATCACACTGGTTCTAGAAAATTTACACTGGCTGCCAGTTGATGCCCGGGCCCAATTCAAAGTACTTATGCTTCCAATCTCGTGCACTCCCAGATGCATTTGGGGGGGGGCACTATGAGATACAGGAAGCTGAACTAGACGGGTCTTTGGCCTGATCCAGCATGGCTCTTCTTATGTTCTTATGTTCCATATGAAGCCCTAAACAGCTTAGGACCTAGTTACCTAAAGGACCTCCTTCTTCCATATGAGCCTGCCCGTACCCTAAGATCTGGCCAGGAGGCCCTGCTGAAGGTGCCATCCCTTAAAGAGGCGAGGGGGGTGGCATGTCGAAACAGGGCTTTCTTGTTCGTTGCCACTCAACTTTGGAATGCCCTCCCAAAAGAGACCCATCTTATGGCATTTCTGTGCCAGGCAAAGACCTTCCTGTTCAGCCAGCATTTTAATAAGATAATGTTCTTTGCGATACAATATACTTGTATGCCACCCAGAGACCATTTGGTAGTGGGGCAGCTGTAAAAAAAAAATCTGTTAAATAAATAAATAAATAAATAAATAAATAAATGGGGGTGGAACTCAGCACAAATGTTGGTCTTGCTGCAGAGTCCATGTCATTTTTCTTCTTCTTTCTGGGCAGCTCTGGGTCTGAAGGCTGCCCAGAAGCAAAATATTTAAGATTTGTGTTGCCCCTTTATCTCCTAAAGTTATTCCCTGAACTCACCTGTGGGCTGTAGATCAGCTGCAGGACACAACTCTGGCAGATCTCCATGCTGCGTGGGTTCCACATGTTCACCACAAGAGAGGGAAGCAGACTGTCAAAGAATTATGTTCTTACATTCTTATGTTCTTAATTCCCCAAGGAGAACAATTCCCTGAAGCTATCTTCCCATAAGTCTCTCCCCCTCCTTTTTTGGAGGAACATCCCAGCTGCGCTGCTTCTATACCACCCTGTAAAACACTCTCTGAGGTAATGTAGCCTGCATAATTAAATTGTAAAGCACTCGTGCTTTACAGTTTAATTATGCAAGCTACATTACCTTCTGCAAGCTGGGTCCTCAATTTATCAACCTCAGAAGGATGGAAGGCCGACCCAACCTCAAGTCAGCTATCCAAGCCCCTCAAGACTGAACTCAATTTATGAGCAGAGTCTTTGATGCCGTATTGCACTTTAGCCACTGTGACGCAATGTGCATTCTTTCCCTCATCCTCTGGAGGAGATCCCCCAAAAGAATGACTTCCTCCACTGTTACGAGAACAAATCCTTCCTGGTGCTGGGTCCGTCCCAAGGAAGCATCGGGAGGAAGTGGCCCAGGAACCCCCCCCCACCGCCAAGGCTGGGGCAGGGGGTGGGGAAACCACAGACTTTCCAGGAAGGGTGGAAGCAGATTGATATCAGGGAACTGCCTGCGGGCTGAGTTCTGGCTGGAGACCCTTATCCGCTCCTGTAATCTCAGGGATGAAGCAAAACAGGCCCTGCCTGGGATTCTCTGCCGAGCTGAGGAAATGCCTTCGCCAGGTTCAAGCTCAAAGACGCCTCCCGCCGAGGAAACATTCTTCTGCAAGCTTCTAAATCCCTGTCCTGTGTCTTTTTATTTTCTTTCAAATTGGACCATCGACTCTTCCTTGGAGGCCGGCATCAGGCCTTCCCAAAACCCATGGCCGTGTGCCGGTGGACACCCGTTCCCGAAGGGTCCACTGGAACCTGGCTAAGATTTCTCACACCTTCCCTGAGACCCAGCCAGGAAGCCCGCGGAAGCCGCAGGAAGCAGCCGGTCCCTTTGGAGGCTCCAGAGGCCGCCCTGGGGGGCCCTGGCGGAAGACCCTTGCCGGCCGGCCGTCACTCCCCCATTCCGCTTTGCAGGTGAACAGAGGTGGCTTTGGAGATGTTTTTAATTAAACATCTGGCGTCTTTGGCAGGCCTCCTGGATGCCTCAAGGCTGCACCTTTGGCCACCCGCTTGAGGGATGAGGGAGGGATGCCTTCCAGCCTTCCAGACTGAGGGGAGGGCACAGCAGCAGAACCCTTTCTTTTTTCCACTGAAAGGGAGGGAGAAGCCTTTCCCCAAATCCGTCCCCCCCCCCATGAAAGCCACCTCCAGATGGGAAAGCACCTCGGCCAGGAACTCCCAAGCCACACCCGATTTCTCTCCTACAGGGTATCTGGAAGTTGAGTCATGGCTACTGGACTTCTTTTTATATAGGAACGTTTTGCTGCTCATCCAAAGAGCTTCCTCAGTCTGAATACAGCTAGTGCGAGTCCTCCATCTTATAGTCAGTCAGCTTTGACCTCTTATCACCCTGGTCTGAGATAGGCTCATAAGATGAACAATGACTTCAATGGGCTCGTTAGGGAGACAACAATATCCCTAGCCTTAAGGTGAACAATGGCCTAAGGTGCTGAAACCTATAAAGGATGGGTCGTTAGCGATGGTCTTGGTGGTGAAGGCTTTTTGAGTTGTCTGGGTATCATTGAAAGCAATTAAACAGGAGGATGGCCCAACATAGGAGGGGTAACAGCTCAGGACCAGAATCAGCAGTACACCTCCACTTGAAGGACAAAGGGCACTCATTCAAAGATGAGGATGTACACATATGAGACAGAGAAGAGAGGTGGTTTGAGAGAGGGGTCAGGGAAGCCATTCATGTGAGCATTGAAAACTCCTCCCTCAACAGAGGTGGGGGCCTCAGGCATAGTCTATCTGCTACTTACCAGGGTGTGCTTTCAACAATCCCCAGACAAATCAAAAAGCCTGGCTGAGCATTTCCAAAGGGGCAAGGTGTCCCTCGGATGCCTCTCCTCCTTCAAAGGCCAGACAGCCAGGCATGGTCTTCATAGAATCCTTGAGTCAATGAAGTTGGACGGGGCCCAAGTCCTTGAAAGGGGCCATTCCTCTCCCCCCCCCCCCGCGGGCCGCCACGGGGGGGGGGGAAAGGGG
>JAHTLZ010000328.1:3656256-3690569 GCA_023846285.1 Phrynocephalus versicolor
CCCCCCCCCCTCGGCCTCCACTTCTCATGACTAAACATGCCCGCTGGGTCTTTCAGCCTTTCCTTGCAGGGCTTGGTTCCCAGCCCCCCCCCTCTCATCCTTGTGGTCACCCTCCTCTGAACTTGTTCCAGTTTGACAGCGCCTCCTTGAAGCGCAGAGTCCAGAACTGGGCGCAGGACTCAAGAGGAGGCCAAACTAAACCGTCTTCCCAGTTTTGCAACAGTTTGCTGAAAAATGTCACTTCTGGCAGTCAACTCCTGTTGGGATCCCCCATCTTTTGCCCATGTGGAGAAGATAAGAGAGGAGTGCCCTCTGTCTGTGTGTGTTCGTGTGTGTGTGTGTTCTTGTGTGGGGTTGGGGGGTTCAGAAGGAACCACAAGAGTGAGGGACCGGGGTACTGAGGGCCGGAGCCACCTGCCTCCTGGTAACTCAGAAGGTGGTCCTTTGTCATGACCCTTGCTGGATTCGGGAG
This sequence comes from Phrynocephalus versicolor, assembly GCA_023846285.1. Classification (NCBI taxonomy): domain Eukaryota; kingdom Metazoa; phylum Chordata; class Lepidosauria; order Squamata; family Agamidae; genus Phrynocephalus; species Phrynocephalus versicolor. The sequence goes on from JAHTLZ010000328.1 coordinate 3,656,729, forward strand.
GGGTCCATCATGCATCTAGGAGGCCGTCTCTCCAGCTGCTGACCCGCCAACTCGGGGAAATTACCTGTGAGAAACGCAGCCTCCACATGCCCCAAAGAAGGATGGCCAGGCAGTGGCGGTGCTTGAATGGGATATCTTGGAGTTTGTGGTCTAAAAGGTAAATTTCCCTGCTACAGCCACAGGTGGTGAAGAGAAGTCTGATTCTTGGTTGTGGTGCCTCCCCTGTGGAGCTCGTTTGGGAGAGAAACATCTTTCTTGGGTGCTCTTTCATGTTCTCTGCCAAGGGCTCCTCGTTCCTCTCTCCCTCCCCCCCTTTCCCGACCTTGTCAGCATCTGGTCTGAATTTTTTATCCTGTTTTCATCCTGCTCTCTTTATCGCTTCTATCGCTTTATTGATGTCTCAATGACCTATTTTTTAAAAAACAAAAAGGCGCTTTACTGTTTTCTTAATCACCCAATCAATATTTACACGGAAGCAGGCAGGAGGATGGCTCAGCCGTCCATTACCAATCCCTGACCTTGTTGCACAGAAAAGATTCAGAAAGGTAACTTGTAATCACGGTCCCAGAGTAAACATGACTTTTTTCTGGCTTGGTGGTTTCTGGCCAACATCCCCTTATTTGCGTTTGCATTGCCCATTGCACTGTGTGAGAGCCGCAAACTGGGAAGTGTAAACATCGCGCTCAGTTTGACAGAGAAATCAATCTGGGACTCCAGTGCGTAATGTTCATAGTCACATTTTCTCAGATCGTAATTGATGAAAGTGGTTTAAGAACTGACTTAAGAGACACGCTGACTAATTGGCCAACACATTTTTGAAATGGTGATGGATTTCAGTACATGGGGTTGTAATACCCTTTCCCAAATTGGCTCTCTCAAGTTAATGTATAGAACTCATCCTGAGCCCAAACCTCCGTTGTCCCTTAGTGTTTGGGCGACTTAAGGTCTGCAAAACTCCAGGTTTACAATGTAGGCAATTATGACGGTTACTTCACGTCTATTCTTGTTCCGGGAGGAAGTTTGTTGTGTGTTGACATCGGTCATGGTCATGTGATCTTCTCCCGCTTCTGTCCCTGTTCCTGTGTACCCATGGGTGTGATTGATGATACTGGGATGACAATTACCACACATCCTCGTTCCTTGATGAGATGTGAAATTCTATGCCTTCATTCTCTTCTTTTTTTCGGTCCGACCTTCTGTTTTTCGATGTTTCAATTCTCCGAAGCCTTGCCTTCAATGCGTTACGAAGCAAACTTCGAGGGATTTGTCTTTTAAAATCTCAGCACTGCAATGCTAACTCCATAGGGAATTTACTGGTGAATGTCACTTCGCATTCTTGCCACTAGATGGCAACGAGCAATAATCGGCACTCGTTCTGCGACAAGACTTACTTCACGGGCTTTCATCTTGGAAAGAGAAGCGAGACAAGCAGATTCCCGAGGCCAAGGAGGGAAATCGCTCATCCCGCTTAAATCACAGTTCAGGGGGCGTGGTTGGGACGAAATCCCATTGTCACGCAATGGACGTGTGGTAAGATTACTTCGTACCGGTACCAAGCGGGACCGCAAACCGAGATGAAAGGGACTTGAAGTAACGGCCTAAGTTGACAGTAAGCAATCAGCTAGCCTCAACCGTTTCCTCTGTGCTGAGAAGAGGGCTTTTTTGAAGTGAATGGCTCTTAATTGCCCATTCTGTAGAAAGCAGCCTCTGCAGCACTACCAAGTGCCATCTAAAAACAAAGAAAGTCAGCTTTTCAGGGAAGGAGCTGTGTTTTTAATGGGAACTGATTAATCAATTTCCTCTCCCCCGATTAGTTGACTTAATGTCTTGTTAATCAGGCAACAGGAGGCTAGTTAATGCCATCTTTATTAAAGAGGAGGAGAATAAATGGCTCAGGGAGGATGCTTCTTTAGAGCTGCAAGACAGATACCCACAAAAAACGACTCCTCCCTTCCAGCTGCTGAAATCTCAGAAGCAACGCTCCAGGATGCGCTAGAAACAGAAGGGAAAGGCGGGGGGGTGTTTGCAGGGGGAAAAGCCTCACGTGGCCCAGCCTCACGTGGTTCCGGAAATCACCACACCATGATTTTGAACTGTCGACCTTGATTGCCTACATTTCTCCCTCTCTCTCTCTCTCTCTCTCTCTCTCTCTCTCTCCCTCTCCCTCTCTCTAAGACAACACCATGTATAAGACGCCCCGCCTCCCTCCTTTCCCAGCCCAAAATTGCATTTTTTGCAACAGTGCAGTTGTCTCCTTGGTTTGCTTCTGTGTATAAGACGACCCTCAATTTTCAGTCTAAAAAATTAGGCCAAAATATAATCTTATACATGGGGGAACACCGTAGGTCAGGAGCGAGGGAAAGCATGTGCTGGTGATGCCCTGCATTCGGCGTCTGATCAGCTGCCAGAAGCCTGCCCTGTTTCCTCGTTGATTCATCAGCGGCAGGTCTTTCTCGGCTAGAACGCTAAAAGGCAGGAGCTGCAACACCAGGCGAAAATACCGCCTCCGTGCCGTTGCCTTGGGTCTCTGGAGCAGCAGGGACTGCAAGCATCGGGCCTAGGGTTTGGGCTTATCTGATGTGTATTTTAAAGAAGGAAGCCTTAGAATCAAAGTCAAGGACTATTCAACGTAGGCACTGAGCTAGACCGTGCCCAGCCAGTGGGGCGTAAGGGCCACTCTTCCTGTGGGCCAAGCTTGGCTGAAATGCTCAGGCCAACATACACCTCTCTCTCTCTCTCTCTCTCTCTCTCTCTGTGTGTGTGTGTGTGTGTGTGTGTGTGTGTGTGTGTGTGTGTGACTCAAAGTAGCATCACCACCATACCACTAGAGGGAAAGTGCCAAAAGCCAAGCCCCTGCCCCAAAGATCTTGCAGGCAAGAGCTTACAAGAAGGAGAAGGAGAATGGAAAGACCCGGAGGAGGGGGGGTGTGGAACTTTTTCAAGACCCTTGCCCCAAGTGCTGGGTTCCTCTGGCGACCCTCCTATCCAGGGCATGCAGGAGACAAAATGGAACTCCATCTTTGGGGAGGGAGGCATCTGGAGAGCCCCCAAGTGGGCTGGGAGGCCACACAAATGGCCTCCTGTGCATGTGTACTGCTCCACAGGGAGAGCGCCGGCAGAATCTCTCCTTGATGGGATGAATTCCTGCTCTCTGGTTCTCTCAAAGACAAACGGCCTGCCTGGGGGGGTCTCCAGAGACCCCTTTCCCTGCTCCCGCCAGCCCCACCACCACCAGTCAGGGATAAATCTCCGGCTGCTGATGGTTCTGGTGGGAGGGCTGTTGCTGCGCCTGATTATTCCTGCTGCTCCCCCCCCCAGGCAGGGAGGATTGATGGTCTCCTTGGAAGCTGTAGCAAGGGAACGGAAGGGCCCAGGCGGCCAGCACAGGGAATAAATCACAGCCACCAGCTGGCTGGCCTGCAGAAAGACGCTTCTTCGGCCACGTTCAAGTGGGCTTTAAGGCAGAGGGGCTTCTGGACACCCCAGGAGGACATGGGCTGGAAGGGCAACCTGCTCAGGTGGGCAGGACTGCAGAGAATATCTGACTCAGCTGCCTTGCGCCACTTCGCTCTGGTTCCACGGACCAAGAGTAGACCACTGAGAGCTCCCCCTCTGGTTCAGGGGACTTGGAACTTGGCCCAATTTCAGCTAAGAAACCATTGATTCAGCTAAGAAATCCTCACTTAAAGAAAATAAATAAATAAATAGCCCTGACGTTCCTGAGCGACCCCCCACCACCACCAATGCCTTGGACCATCACTAGTGTTTTAACTACACAGGCTCTTGGCTGAGGGCTGAATCGGGTTGCTCTGGGTCTGGTGGGGTGTGTGTGCAATATTCCATTTCGTGCAGTCACTCCCTCCCCAATGGTAAATAGGAGCTCAAGCGATCCTATTTGGTCTGGCTCCTTCAATATCCAGTTATCATGAAGTGGCTTAATAAGCAAGGCCGTTTGAGGGATCATCATCTTGAAACCCTTTCTCTGCTGCTTGGCATCGCATATATCCTTTCTCTTCTTTGTCTAAAATCTATTATTTATTATTATTTATTTGTTGCATTTATATACCGCCCATCTTCCGAAGCAGAACTCTGGGCAGTTTACAGCAAATTTAAAAGCAACTGCATAAACAAAAAGAGAAGGGTAAAGCTCTCAGCAAGATGCATCCGGGGGTGGGAGGGATTTAAAAAAAAAAGAATTAAAGGTCGCCATATGCCTCCCTGAAGAGCAAGGTTTTCAAGGCCTTCTTGAAGGCGGGCAGGGACTGTGCAAGGCGCAGCTCACTCAGAAGGTGGTTCCACAATGCGGGACCCACAACAGAGAAGGTGCGGTAGCGTGTGACTGACCTCCGTGCCTCCCTCGGAGTGGGCACCCTGAGCGAGCGCGCCTGCGACATTCGAGTGGGCCTGGCCTCAGCTGATCTCTGGGAGATACGCTCCGACAGGTATTCAGGGCCCAAGCCGTGGAGGGATTTGAAAACCAAAACCAAGACCTTGAACCTTATCCGGAGAGCCAAGGGCAGCCAATGCAGGCGGGCCAGAACTGGGGTGATGTGATGGCATCTGCGACCACCCACCACCAATCTGGCCGCCGGATTCTGTACCTGTTGGAGTCTCTGGACAAGGGTCAAGAGCAACCCCACGTAAAGTATGTTGCAGTAATCGATCCTTGAGATCACGAGGGCCTGCACAACTGTCCTCAGGGAGGACTCGTCTAGTAATGGCCATGGTGGCAGGTTCAACTGCAGGCAGTTTCTTGACCGATCCTTTTGAGACAAGGCAAAGTAAACACAGCGGTACCTTGTACAAAGGAATTAATTCGTTTCAAATGAAATTCTGCTAAGCAAATTTTCCTTTGTACAAATTTCCCATAGGAATGCATTGAAAACAGATTAATCCCTAATCGCGGGTGTTTTTCTGTTGTACGGATTTGCCCCATAGGCGATTCTGTTCAGCGATTTACCCCTGTCTCCGGAATATTTTTCCTTTAAGCAGATTTTCTGTTAAACAAGCCACTGTTATACGAGGGTCCACTGTATATAGAGCTGATGCAGCACATCAACTATGATTTAGCACACAGGATTTATTTTTAAAAATCCCTCCACCTCCCCTGCCCTCCTGCTGAGTCCACAGCCCCTGATTTGGTGCCAGTTTTTTAATTCTTTCCCACCTATCTCCAATGGGCTCACTAGAAATGGAAATGGAAGGGGACTGAATGATCTCCAGAACGAGCATCTTACCAGGAGTGTGGTCAGTTCAGGGAGGATGGATGCTCGGTCCGTTCAAAGCAGAATTCATCCATGAAGTAAACTAAATGGGTAGGTTGCTCTCCTGTGTGGAAAAGAACATACATTGCCCGTCTCTAGCGAGGGTGACCATCTAGCTTCCCTCGGGCCATTGAGGGGAAACACCCCTCATTCATTTCAGGGACCTCTTCGACATGATCCAAACCCCTTTTCTTTCAAGACAGATGCCACTGCCCAGAGGACCAGCTGGCAGAGCTCGACAAGGGACCCTTGGACATATTTAACAGCTGCTGCCTGCAGGGTTGGTGGAGCGCATCCGTCGTGATGGAGAATCGCTTGGCCCTCCCTGCCTCTGCTGCCGAGCAGGGCATGGTCTGTGTTGCCAGAGTAGAAAGGAGAGATGAGCACGAAATGAACTTTTTGATCATTTTGTTATTCGTTTCGTTACTCTGGGGACTTTTAAAACTCAAAATAAATAAGTAATACATAAATAAAAAAGGAGTGCCCACCCAGCCCGAGGGTTGGCCGTTTGCCGCTCTAAAATAAATTAAAAAAATAAAAGAAGTGCTGACCCGGTCCCATGGGCCGCGCGGTCCGCGCTTGAAGAAAAACAACGAGGCGCTGACCCCAAGCCAGCACTTCAAAAAGCCCCCGCTGGGGACTTTTAAAACTCAAAAAATAAAATAAAATTATTTTTAAAAAAAAGGAGCATCAACCCGGCCCCAGGGGCCGCGCGGTTGGCACTTGAGAAAAAATGAATAACGAATTAAAACGAACCAATAAAATGAATATTTTGGGGGGAAATCATTAAAAACGAAATGAAATGAACTGAACCTTAAAACGAACCGAACCAAAACGAATTGCCGTTTTTTTCAGTTTGTGCCCATCTCTAGTCGAAAGGCAAGGGTGGTTGCATTTAGGTCAGCGGAGAAGACGGGGATGAAACCCACCTGTTCGTTACGCTGGCTGATCTGGCAAGCTATTGTTGAAGCTCAAATAATGGTGGTGGTGGTGGTGGTGGTGGTGGTGTGTGTGTGTGTATAAGAAAGAGAGAGGACTTGATTGAAATACACTCTACATATGCTCAGGCACCCTGTCCTCGAGTAAAGGTAAAGGTTCCCCCGCACATGCGTGCTAGTCATGTCCGACTCCAGGGGCGGTGCTCCTCTCTGCATTCAAGCCGAAGAGCCAGTGTTGTGCAAGTCCATGGCCACGTGGCTGGCATGGCTGCAAGGAAACACTGTTTTACCTTCCCGCTTTTTATGGCAGTACCTATTTATCTACTTGCATTTACATGCTTTCGAACTGCTAGGGTGGCAGGAGCTGGGGTTAACAGCGGGAGCTCGCTCTGCTGCGTGGCACCCGGGATTCGAACCGCCAAGCTGCCAACATTGATTGCAGTCAGCAGTTTTCGGAGCCTTAGTCCGCTGAGCCACCACGCCCCTGTCCTTATTGCACTGCATATCCTAATAGGATAGTGACACCAAATCCCAAAACCAAGTCAGCAGCTTCTATGCATTCCTTAAGGAATACAGAAAAAAATAAGCCAGTGCTGATTAAAAACCCCAAGAACCTGTTTTTATGATTTTTTTATTACCGTATTAAGGTTACAGCTAAAATGTTGGTTTCATCTGTTTCTTTCAGTAACTTTGTAAGGTGCCCCGAGGACAATCTTTTAGTGGAAAGGTGGGGGATAAATGCAATAAATTAAACAAATCATAAAAATAAGACACCCCCAGCTCCCTCCCCTACCCCATGAATCAAACCGTACACCTCCAAGTCTGCTGCAAGAGAAGCGAAGAAAGCCACTAGGGTCTGGTGGGTTCTCAGGGGCCGCCTCCAACCCTGGGGTGGGCCTAGGATGTTGTACCCGAAGCACGGAGTGGCGGGAGTTGGGGGGCACTGGGTCAGGGTTCCCCTTATTAAGAGATCTCAGGCAGAGTCAGAATAGAAACTCCAAAAGGACAGCTGGACAATTCCTGTAATAAAATATACAGTGGTACCATCTAAAAAGGAATTAATTTGTTCCAAATGAAAATCTATTAAATTTTCCTTTATGCAAATTTCCCATATGAAGGCATTGAAAACGGAGTAATCCCTAATTGCGACCGTTTTTATGTTGTACAGATTTTCCCCATAGGCAATTCTGTTAAGCAAATTCCCCCCTATATCCGGAATTTTTTTTTATGTTGTACAGAGTTTATGTTATACAAACCGCTTGTTATACGAGGGGTCCACTGTTTTCTGAAAAGCAGTTTTTTGTGTTTGTGGGCCTCTTCATTACACTTGTGATGCAGAGGGAGACCACCCCAAAGGCCCCGAACTCAGGAGTATTGAAACATTTTCATGCAACTTAAAGAGGGGGGAGCTCCCCTGTACAAGCAGAGGCCAGATGCTCTTGGGCCATGTCTCACTTTGCAAGGGGGGTGGCATGTGGGGCAGGCCTCGGCTCATCCAATCAGGTGCTTGCTTCCCTTCGGCCAGTTCTCAGGCCTGGCAGGTGTTGAGCAGTATAACCCAGTGGTTTGGACCCCCGCCTGCCGGGCCTCATTCTGCCCTCGTTGCGGCCACGGCTGGCCGTGCACACACACTCACACAGGCATTTGGGCAGCCTGGGCTTTGGGCAGCAGGGTGATCCGGCACCTTTGCACCTGCCCTGTCAGCAACGGGACACGGCGTTTCCCTTCCACCTTCTGCTCCTGGATGGCCAGGCATCTCTGCACGGCCCAGCTCCTTCCCTGGTTAAGGAAGCATTAAAAAAATCAGCTGCAAAGAGATCCGGACAATGCAGCAGGCTGGACTTCTAAGCAGGGGGAGGCCTTTCCTCTCTCTCTCTCTCTCTCTCTCTCTCTCTCTCTGGCTTGCCGCCATCTCTCTCCTCCTGCCCCCTCCCTCGCCATCCTCCACCCCCCATCACCTTAGTAGCCTGGCAGTTCTCCAAAAAAAGCATTAAGGCCTCTTACTCGCCCCCACCCCCCCAAGATCCCTTATTGATCAGGCCTTGCTATTTGATCTTCTCTTCCTAATGCAAAGCTCTTAACCACCAAAGGGAGGGGGGTGCAGTGAGAAACTCTTGTGGGGGGGGGGCAGGAGAAGGATGCTGAGGTAGCAAGAGGGTTGCCAACTTTCCTTCTGGCCTGTTGCTCTTGTCACAGTGTCTTCTTCCGCTGCAGGCAGGTGGCCTCCTTTGGTGTTGCTCTGTAGCAGGGGGAAGCTACACTTGTTGGCTGCCGGCCTGAAAATTGTTCTGCTTTGGGCCAAGCCTCACCCGGAGTCCCACGCTAAGCTCTGGATCCCCTCAGTTTAGGAAGGGATGGGGTCCATCAAAGACAGGAACAAAATCTGGGAATCAAACCCTCTGAGGAGGACCGGCTGGCGGGTCGAGGGGGTGGTGGTGGTGGTGAGGGGGCCATTGAGTCTGGGGGAAAAGAAGGCCAAGAGGCAACACCTTCGGATGGGAGACGGGGCCGCCTTGCCTTCTGCGGCTGTGGAGGATGGGGCACAGAGTCCCTTGTACTCCGGGCTTTGCGAGGGAGGCTGTGGCCGTCTCCCTCGCTTCTTGAGCGAAGGGTCTCCTGCTTCCCTTCCAGCTCCACCCGAATATAGTTCTTGGCGGGCTTTAAACATCGCCACCCAGAAGTAGAGTGGACAACACGAGGGCAGGAGGCTGTGGCACTGGGTCCGCTGGTAGGGCTGCGCCAGGATTTTTGCTGCCTGTGGAAAGAGCCCTGGTACCCCTTTTTGTAGGGCTTGGGCACGAGCCCACTGGAGCGACGGGGAAAGCTGGATGGTGGTGGTGAAATGGACGGCCTCCGGAGACAGTGGGCTCTCTTTCCTTGGCGGTTTTTAAGCAGCTTGAATGGTTGCTGGTAAGGGGTGCCAGCTGCTTTTATGTCACGATCTCCAGCGTCTGTCAGGATTGAACTAGATGACCCCTCCCAGGTCTGCCATGTTGTGATTCTTTGCGAAAAGCCTGCTTGAAACACAAGCTGTAGTTTGATTTTGGTCATTTGGGCGCACCGTAGTTATCACGGACCCTGGAAGCAACCAAAAGATATCCAGGTTTGGCTTTTTGTTTTTTTTTCTTAAGGTGGGTTGGGGAGAGACTGAGAGTTTCACTCTTCCAATTTCTTCTTTGCAAGCGTTGAAGTCGTATACTTCTTCTGTAGTCAGGAATTTCTGGTCTTCTTAAGATTCAACTGTAGTCCTGCTTTGGCACTTTCTTCTTTCCCTTTCACTCATCAAAGTCCTTTCAGGTCTAGCTCAGTGGTTTAGATATCTGGGTGGGGAGCCAGAGGTCGGGAGCAGTGTACTACTCCTCAGCCCTGCCTGTGGTCCTGACACAGGCCCAAAGTGGCATGCGCCTGAACCTGGGTTGGAAGGCGCATCCACTCCAAGACTGTGCCGTGGGCAGAGACCTGGGTCCCCAGGGAGTGTGACCCCACCCCACCCCACCCCAGGCAAAATGAACCTTGCCTCTGTAAACTCATTGGGGGTGGGGGGGGTCAGGTGGCATCTGTGAGCCTGGCTCCTGTCAGGTGAGCTTGGAAATGACTTTTTGGCGCCTGTGCTTCCCTTGACATCTGCTGTGCCAGGGACAAAGCCGGGGTTGCTTTCGGCCTGTGCAGTGTGACCTTCCGTTCTCACTGAGCACTCAGCCACCCCGGCCGATGGTGAGGACTGAAGTGTACAGCAGGAATGGATCCTCAGGTAGTCCTCCTGAGCGGCAGCGTGACACACAACTTGCACATAGAATCCTAGAATCCTAGAATCCTAGAGTTGGAAGAGACCTCAAGGGCCACCCAGTCCAACCCCCTGCCATGCAGGAACCCCCCATCACAGGACTCCCGACAGATGTCCATCCAGCCCCTGCTTAAAAACCTCCAAGGAAGGAGACTCCACCACCCTCCTTTGTGGCAGCATATTCCACTGCCAAACAGCTCTAACGGTCAGGAAGTTCTTCCTAATGTTCCAATGGAATCTCTTTTCCTGCAGTTTGAAACCATTGCCCCGAGTCCTAGTCTCTGAAGCCATGGAAAACAAACCAGTCCCCTCTTCAATATGACATTCTTTCAGATATTTAAACATAGCTATCATATTCCCCTCTCAGCCTTCTTTTTGAAAGGCTAAACATTCCCAGTTCCCTAAGCCGTTCTTCATAAGACATTTCTTTCAGACCCTCAACCATCCTGGTCGCCCTCCTCTGCACCCGCTCGAGGTTGTCAACATCCTTTTTTAAATTGAGGCAAACAGAACTGGACACATTACTCCGAGTGGGGTCTGACCAGAGCAGAATAGAGTGGTACTATCACTCCCCTTGATCTAGACACAATGCTTCTGTTGACGCAACCAAGAATCGCTTTGGCTTTCGTGGCAATCCCAGTGCATCTTGGCTCATGTTTAAAGCAGCAATTTGCACCAGCACCCTATTGGTCTGCCTGAGAGGGTTCAGTCCATCAGAGTCCTCCCCAAAGATCAAGGCCTCTCTGTAACCTCTGCAGCTGTGTTCCCGCTGCCATGATGTGGACTTGGCTACCATAGTGCAATTGGGGCGGGGGGGGGGTTCCCTCAAACAGAGCCTTCCCTTAGCTTTCTTTATCTTCTTATTTAATGAAGAGATGATCAACAGTGGTGGGTCGTGGAAGCTACAGTACCTAATTTTTTCCCCTTTATGACTCTCTGCTTAGAGATTTTCTCATCATAAAACAAAAAGACAGAGGGACCTGCATTCTATCTCTCACACACACATCCCAATATGGAAAAGTCATTGTGTTGGGCAGTTTTGTGCAAGGAGAAGGAGAATTCCCAAAGCGAAAGCAACGTAAAGCAGACGCGAAAGGCCGGCTCTCTTCTTCCAGCTGCGTTGGGCCTTTGGTTCTTTTGTTGAATCCGGGAAGTGAAAGAGTGGGAAGGCACAGCGAGGCTCATCTGGCCCACCCCCTGCCGACGGAAAAGATCCCCCGGGCACGGCATCCCCAACAAAAAGGAGCCCGTGACCCTCGTCGGGAGTCCCTGCTACCATTGAGCAGCCATTGCCATCAAGACCTTCTTCCTAATGTTTGGGCAAAATCTCCTTTCCCATCCTTCACATCCGTTGATCAGCATCCTGCCTTCTAGGACCGCACAAAACAAGCTTGCTGTTGGTGTATCCTCAGTGGAACACACCTTCGGCTCTTTGAAAGTGCCTCTCATACCCTCTCTTGGACGGTTACTTCACGTCCATTCTCGTTCCGGGAGGAAGTTCCTTGCATGTTGATGTCGGTCGCGGTCACGTGGTCTTTTCCCGCTTCTGTCCCTGTTCCCGTGTACCCACGGTCGTGATTGATGATAGAGGGACGACTGTTACTGCACATCCTCCTGCTGTGATGAGATGTGAAATTCTATGCCTTTGTTCTCTTTTGAGGGGGGGCTCAACCTTGCGTTTTTCGATGTTTCGATTCTCCGAAGCCTTGCCTTCAATGCGTTACGGAGCAAACTTCGAGGCATTTGTCTTTTAAAATCTCAGCACCGCATTGCTAACTCCATAGGGAATTTACCGGCGAATGTCACTTCACACCCCTGCCACTAAATGGCAATGAGCTACAATCGGCACTCATTTCGTGACGAGGCTTACTTCACGGGCTCTCGTCTCGGAACGAGAAGCGAGACGAGCAAATTCCCGAGGCCAAGGAGGGGAATCGCTCATCCCGCTTAAATCGCAGTTCAGGGGGCGTGGTCGGGACGAACTCCCCTCGTCCCGCAAAGGATGTGGAATTACATTTCTTCATATCGGTCCCAAGGAGGAGCGCAAACTATGATGAAAGGGACATGAAGTAACGGCCTTGGTCTCCTCTAAGGAAAACATGCTCTGGGATCCATCCACCCTCCTTCTTGTACTGCCCTGGTCTCCCTCCACCTTGTTGACCTGCCTCCTTAACAGCATCGCCCAGAACTGGACACAGGACACCAGGGGAAGTCTGGCCAGAGCAGAATGGAGCTTGACCTGTTGATTTCCCTAAAGACTGTCATTCTCTGGCATGATTCCCTTGATGCAGATTTTGCTACGGACTCTGGTTTGGCTCGTCGTCCACGGGAGAACCTCTACATTCCGTCCGAATGTGCAGTTGGCCGGCCCTTGGGGAATAAGAAGGCAGGGGACGTACGGGTTGCTCCTGCTGTCCTGCCACAGCTGCCCGTGGAGAACAGAACAGAGACTCCAGCGGGTAGCTTTTCTAACTTGGCCTCTACCTGCTCTCACTGTCGCAGGCCAAAACGTGGTCTTGTACTCACAGGGACGAGGCACCCAAAAGCTACAGCTTAAGTCATTGGGGTGGTGCGCAGACGGGAGAAGAGGACGAGAGAACATTTTCTGCATCAAGTAAGCAAAATCGTGCTCAGAACATCTTAATGATGTAAATGGCGCAGAATCACAATGGCTCTTGGAGGAGCTGCCTGCAACTTCTCTCAACCCATCCGCTGGCCTCCCTGGCCTCGGTCAGAGGATGTGTCAGGGTATTTGTCCGCCCCAGCATGTGCACAGTCACTTTGCATCTCAAAGGGAAAGCCTGCTCGTTTTGCTCTGAATTAATTTGGACAAATTAGGGTGACCTTGATGAGGGGGGAAACGGTGCTCCTTTTTCTGCTCCTGCCTGAAGGCAAGGAGACTGGTGGGGCTTTTGAAATGGAGGCAGCCCTAAGTCAACAGTAGGGAGGGAGGGGCTTCTGTGTAGACCCCTGGTATCCCTCCTCTGGGTAGGATGATGGATCCAACCCTCTGTGATATGCTGCCACCCTGTGGTCCCTGTGAAGCACTGCCCAGACTGCAAAATCCCATCTTTGCAGGCACAGATGAGAAAGGGGTGCAGCAGTGGGTGACCCTCTCTGACCCTTCCCACCACCGGCCACCCAACACACATACTTGTGGTCCCTGAGTTAGAAGCTGCCGGGGCCTGTTCTGCACTCGGGAAAGGCCCGAGTGCAGAAGTGTAGAGAGGGGGCGGGCAGCAGGAGAAAGGAGGAGATCACCCTGGCCTTGCACTTCACGGCGAGCATGCATGTGTCCGTGTGTGTAAGAGAGAGAGAGAGAGAGCAATCTTTTCTCTTTTTGTGTGTGTGTGCTGTGGGCCTGTTCAAATAATCTGCCCATCAGACTCATTATCTGGGGTCTGGCCTTTGTCTACTGTCTGGAGACTGAAATTGCCATCAGCAAAGATGCTCATCTCCATGCCAGAGTGGGGAGCGAGATGATGATGACGGCGGGAGAGATGATGCCAGATAGTCTCCCTCTCCCTCCTGCTCTCAGATTTTAAGCCACCCATTTCCTCTTCCCTCTGCTTTTAAAAGCCGGGTGTCTGCGCTACGGAGTTAGCCGAGGTGTAAGATGAATTATCCAGCTAAGAAGCCGGGGCTTGTAAGTAGCAACGGAGACCCTGCCTGGCAGGGCATGGGCGAAATCCATCTCCCAGAGGCAGACCCAGCTATCTTTTACCCCCTAAGGCTGTGCGTCCATCAGGCTCCGACACTTCAGCCCCTGAAGGAGCTCTTTGGATTCTTCGTTAGTCACTGCCAGGCGTTGATGGAGGGTAAAGAACCTGCAGCTGCCAGGACGCGATGTGGGGGAAGGGGGACCAAGTGGTGCCCTCTCCCCACTGTCCCTCTTTCAAAGTATATTCTGAGAAAATGGGGGCTTCCCCATCGGAGGCACCTTGTGCGAATGCCGAGAACACCTCACACATAGAATCATAGAATCATAGAATTACAGAGTTGGAAGAGACCTCATGGGCCATCGGGTCCAACCCCCTGCCAAGCAGGAACCCCCATCACAATATTTCCGACAGATGGCCATCCAGCCTCTGCTTAAATACCGTCAAAGAAGGGGACTCTACCACCCTCCGTGGCAGCATATTCCACTGCCGAACAGCTCTAACTGTCATGAAGTTCTTCCGAATGCCCGTCAACATGCGTGGAGGAAGATCTTATGTCGGCAAGAGGGAGCGCTGTGGATGCAGCCTAGTGCCGGGCAAAAGATCATCTAGTGGTTGTTCTTCAATCTTTTCCGTTTTATGAATCAAAGGGGAAATCGGGGAGGACAGAGCATGATGGCTGGTAGTAGGGCCACAAGCACGAGGGCCTTGCCACTGGCTCTGGGCTGAGTTGCAAAGGGTGGTCTTCTCACCTGGCCCAGGCGGTCAAGGTAATGCATGGAGTGCCAGGCGAAGGCTGCAAAGGGACCTGGTTTCAAATCCCCACTCAGCCACAAGAAAAACTCACCGGGCGGAAGGGGTGGCAGCGGGAAACCCCTCCGTGAGCCACTTTCATACCACAAAAACCCTCTCAGGGTCACCGTGGGGCAAACTGATGGTAACACAGAGGAGCTCCAAACGGCGACTGAACAGGATGCGGTGGGGCCATAGAACCAGGGTGATGCATGCGCGTCCGTCTTTGCACATGTAGCTTTGTTGGATATCCAAATAAAAATGGCTTAAATCCAACCGAGGCGCACCTACCAGGAGAGAACGGGCTGCTGGCTGGGATGGGGACCCAGCCTCTGAAATCATCTGGGTCAAGAGGGGGAAGACCCAGGCCCTGTGGGTCTGATCCAGCCCTCCCAAGAGAGGGGCCAAGTGTCCAGCCTGGTCCTCAGAGCCATGCCTTTCCCCCCGTTGTACCTTTGTGTGATGGTTTCTAAACAGAGGCAAGGACTTCTCCTTCTGAAAGGAAGAGACCCCCAAGGCTGGGTTGGGGGTAGGCAGAGGGTGAGGTTAAAATACACCCATGGTTGGCTCCTTGGCCTTGGCCCTCAACCACCGGAAGGGGCAGAGACCTTCCCCCACAAGTACAAAGTGGCGATTGAGCCCACCCTTGGGTGGCGGAAGTTTTCCCCCTGTGCTTGATCTAGCTGACTGGCCTGGTGGCACCTCCTCCCCCCCATACTTCAAGCAGGCTCCCCTCGTCTCTAATAGCTTTTTCTCTTCATGAGCCAACGTGCCAGAGCAACTTTTCCCAGCATGGGAAAGCTGAGCCTGTTGTATTTCTGCCTTGTGTTCAAGAGATTGGAGACCCTCAACTCAGGAGGCTCCATAGAGTGGCCCATAGTGCTGAAGCTTGGACAGTTTGGACTAAAACCGAGTGTATATGCCCACCCCGCAGGCGTCAGAGCCACCTGCCAGCCTTGTTTGTGCAAGGAAAAAGAATTACAGATCTCAGGCATCTGGCTTTCTGCAGCTCCACTGCTAAACCCGTGCACGCGGATGGGTTCTTCCTTGAAGATAGACATGGCCAGGGCATCGTTATTCATCTCACTGTCAAGAATGTGAAATGAGATACAAAAACGGGGATAAAGGCTACACACGGGATTCTGTCTTTCCAGCCCTTCTTCCTCAGACCTTGATATGAGGTAGGGCACCATCCTTCATCCCTCTTATACTTTACGGCAAACATGACAGACGCAGCACATTGCTTACAGAACGACAGTGTGTGTGTGTGTGTGTGTGTGTGTGTGTGTGTGTGAGAGAGAGAGAGAGAGAGAGAGAGAGAGAGAGAGAGAGAGGCTGCAGGGGGGCTTGAGGGGGGCCAGTCCATTCATGATTTCCTGAAGACATATCTGGGAATGGCCGCTTGGCAGCTGCAGCTGCCACCCTGGCAGCCTTTGAGAGAAAGAGAAAGACCGGCTTGGCCTGTGCCAAAGGAAAGGCTGCCTCCACTTGACCCCCGCTACCTGCCAGGAATCTGACGTCTCTGTTCAACGATCACGGTTCAGATTTCTGCGGAGGCAGCAGCCTCCAACCTGTCGATCGGGGCCGGGGAGTTTTATTGTGCACTTAATTCAGCCACCAGGTCTCGTGCCCATCGTCTGCGCCTCCTCTACCAACGGCAGAGGCACTTAGTCCTTGCATGCAAAATGGATTTTCTGGGAATTTGCAAGTAAATCCATGCCTTAGTTGAGGGCTTTAAATTAATTAGAGGACCTGGGAGTTTTTCTAAAGAATTTAACATCTGTGTCAGTCTCCAGAATAGGATAAAATAGACTTCAAAGCTTGTTTGGAAAGTCCAGGGGTGGTGGCCGGAGCTGGCCTTCTAATAAGTCACAAGGTGGCCGGTTGTTTTTAACTTTCTTTACCAGACAAGTTTTCAGGCTTTTTCAAACTGAGTTTGTTAGAGACCAGCATCCTCCTCTGTGAACAGGGTTACTTAAGGACCCAGCCTCTGGGTGCAAGGCTTCAGCTGCTGCCCTGCAAGCATTTGCATTCCATCATTGCTGACATCACTGAACATTGCTGTGGTGACTTCACTTTCTCTGAAGTTGCAGCTGCCTTCAGGACGGAGCATGGATGCACTTGTGGAGTCTGCAACCTTGTTGGCTGTTTGTGAAACGAAAAGGGTAGTTTCTCAGATCCTTAGGTCCATCCTAGGGGATGGACCTAAACGTCTCCAGGGAAAGACTGACAGCCAGGGTACTGAAATGGACTCAGCCCCGAATGGTGTTCAAGAGATCACTGACCATTTGTGCTAGCAGAGTGCAGAGGACTTGTGGTGAGCTTGTGGCTGTCCAATAGGACTGAACGCTTTGCCGGCTGGTAGTAAGGTAGGAGGAGTGCATATTCTTTTAACTGTGTAAAGAAATTCATTTCAGAGTGGAGCAGGAGGGAAAGGATTTCTAAACGTCTTTTCATAAATCCCCACAGATGCTTTCCTCGTATCCAGAGTCTGCTGGCAGGCGTGAAAAAGAACCCAGGTGCTGCTGCCTCTCTCTTGCTAGGAGAAGAGCAAACCGGAAATGAGAGGCAGAAGGAGGAAGGAAGTGGACCTAGAAGTAGCAATCTAAATGTAGATCTAGAAAAGACAAAAGTCAAAGGAACACCCATATAGGTCTGAAGAGACCAACCGGTGGCAGTCGAGGAAACCTTAGAGGTTCTCCTCTTGCTCTGTCTTCTGTTCGCAATGCAGAGACATGGGATTTCTTTTGTGTAAGCTGAGTTGCACCCAATCACCCCCCAGCACAGATCGCTTCCTGCATGCATCGGCACTCAGCTTCCATCAGACCATGTTTTAATGTCCAGTGTTAGAACCGACCTGCAGCTAGAGAGACCGTGCAGCCCCTTGGGTGGGTTTATTATCCACGAGGAAACACGTGGACACAGCATCCCAGGCTTGTGTTATCAAGCAGCAGTGGCAGCCAGGCGGCCTGCCGCCTTAGGATCTGAGCGGCCACCTCCGTGTGTTGCCCTGGTGGACCACATTCTCCGGTGGCCGGATCTGAGCCACTGAAATTATCAGGACGGAGCCAGCGTCCATGCCTTCATTGGTTCTAAAACAGGAAAGTCAATCAAGCTCTTGTGGGTGGGATTTCATCAGATTTAAGCACTGAGAAATCCCCCCCCCCGCCGCCGCCGCCGCCGCCTCCCTGGTTGACGGATCTTAGCCGGCTGCAGGGACAGCTATCAGCGCCTAATGTTAGCCTACTAATTGGGCCATAGAATTGACAAACGATTTGTGGAATAGTTAATGGCTTGGAAATGGAACAGGCTCCTTGTCAGAGACTCCGGCCTCCGTGTCATCACGGATGGATGACTCAGAAGGGCTCGAAAAATTAACCGTAATTGGTCATTATCCAATTTGCTAAGTGTTTGGGATCCATTCAGGAACGGAGTAGTCTAGACTCCCAAATGACCCCTCAAGCAGGAGTCGTGGTGTCTCTGCAACCCCAGATGTATGGCACAAGAGAAATTAGGGCATTTTACCATCAAGGAAACAGGTGATATTGATGACATGTGGCTCTAATCTGAGATGGACACACTTGTGTCAAAGGATGGTTTTAGACTTAAATGAATGCTTTAAACCAGGCATACCCAAACTGCGGCCCTGCAGATGTTTTGGACCACAACTCCCAGAATTCCAAGCCTTTATTTCCAGTGGCAAAGGACTGTGGGAGTTGTGGTCCAAAACATCTGCAGGGCCGAAGTTTGGGCATGCCTGCTTTAAACCCACCTTCACTTGAGTATTTTCCACATTAGGTTGTGCCTTATTTTTTTTTTAATTAAAATATTTTTACCCTTTTTTTTTCTCCTCAAAAGGACCTGAGGCAGCTTGCTTCAGTCAAGGAGAGTATTTAAAGTTGAGAGTAGCAAGAATACAAACACAGTGCTGTACTAAAAAAAAATCAAGTAAATGCCATACAATTTTTTAAAAAAAATCAACACCAAAACACATTTAAAGCAGTAATGCACAACTATCAATTTAATAAACCTCACTCAGTCCATCAGGGAAAGCCTGCCTGAAGAGAGAGGTCTTTGCCTTCTTGCAGAAGGGCACGAAGGATGGGGCCAGACGGGCCTCCAGTGGGAGGGAGTTCCAGAGTCTGGGAGCAGCCACAGAGAAGGCCTTCTCCTGTGTCCTCATAAAATATGCCTGGGAAGGTGGCTGGATCGAGAGAAACGCCTCCCTGACCGTAACACCTGAGCAGGTTCCTAAAGGAAGGCCTGGTCCTTGAGAGAGCTTTGACCCAAGCCATGCAGGACATTATAGGTTATTAGAGAACCATCACCTTGCATTTAGCATGGAAACGGATCAGCAACCGCTGGAGCTGCTGGGTGGTTCAGCCTCATGGTGCCCTGACCATATCTGTCCTTCAGAAGAACCCATCAGCATCCATGGGTTTAGAGGCAGAATCTGGCTGCTGCATTTGGGACCTGCTGAAGTTTTCAGATACTTTCCATAGACAGACCCACATACAGTAATCCTGGAGGGAGGTCACTTAAAGGCATGTGTCATTGTGGCCATATTAGATCTCTCCAGAAATGGGCGTATCTGGCGCACGAGTTTTAACTCTGGGCCACTCACTCACTCACACACACACACACACACACACACACACACACCAAAAAAAAAAACAGCCTTACAAATCCAGGCTTCCTTGCAAATCTCTAATGAAGATGATTCCAGGAAGATTAATGGGACTTCATAACAGGAGTGTCTGTTGAGATGGTGGTTGGCTGGCCGTAGTCCAAAAGGAAGACAAACGAGGGGAACTCAACACCTTAAATTACATATCCCAACAGGTATGCACAGATGCAAAGTCAATGTTGATTTTAGTTGTGGCGAAAGCATTCCGGCCAGTCTCCTGAGAATGGCCAAGACTTCTGGCCGGGTGACCAGGGCACTGACCGTTGCCTTGGCTGCCCGGACGGAGGCTGCCCAGGGTGGATCAAAGGTGAGTTTGCAGTCGCTCATCTAACTCTTATTTCTGCTTTTATCCTTAAATCAGCCCTTCTAGCAGGAGACCCTGCCTGAAGGAGGACTGTCTGTTCTCTGGGCACCCTTTCAACGGTGGGTTTCCTTCCCTAGAAAATGAGGTGTAGTTCGAGGGCTCCCATCTAGAGTGGGTCCATTGAATTGGCGGGGTTTATCTGGGTATGGATTCTCCGCTCAGCTGTTGAATCAGGGGGGCCTGCTCTGGCTGGGAACAGCAGTTGGGTTTGGGGCGTAATTGCCACAACAAGCAATAGAGGAAGTGCTCCTGTGCTCTTAAGAGAGGCCTTTGAACAGCGTGGAGATGCCGGAGGCTTTGGCCTTGCTGGCGCGCAGCTGCTCTCCTTCGGAAGCTGCTACTCATGGGCCAGGTTCCATTCCCAGGCAAATGGTCATTTAGAAGTGGGGTTTCCCTTTGGACATCAGCCATTGAGAGAGAGGGGGCGGTTGGCTGGCGGAATTCCTCAGAGTCCCTCTAAAACACACAGAATTGTTAAATACTGTATATGGACGATAACACAATTGTGGGGGCAAAATAAGAGTGGGAAAACCTTCAGTAACTGAAATGCACTTTTGTTGGGTGGGCGGGTGCCACATTGGGATGGTCCCACATCTGCGGCTTGTTCATTTCCCTGGGGCAGTCAGGTTGGAGGTACAGTAGGATGATGTTTTTTAGAGGAATCTCTGGTTCTCTACCAACAATAGGAGAACGGCTTCTCCAACTGCTGGACATGGAACAAATGGCAAAACCTTCAGATCTTCTCAAGGACAAAGAATTCAAAAACAAAACAGAACTTGGAAGCCTTTTCTCAGCTTTATATTAGATAAAAAGAAAAAATGAACTAATGACATATGGCTTTTAGTTTTAGAGTTTTTGTCAGGACATAGAGATAAGGAGGCTATGAAAACCCCGAAACTGACTTGTATTCAAACAACAAAAACTAAGACAGGTATTAGAAATAGGACTGAAGAAGGACTGAGGAGTTATAAGATGGTCCAAAGCATCACTGAGTGAGGAACTGATAAAGTCGATCTACACATTTATGGTTCCCATTCCTCTCCTACCCTCCACTTTTCCTTTTATAGTTTTGTCTTGACCTGACTAGAAACACTATAAAATTATTTGCTTAAAAAATCGGGTTCTTTGTCTGCAGAAAAAAAAACATTCATGGTCTTAAAACACACACACACACACACACACACACACACACACACACACACACACACACACACACACACACACACACACACACACACACACACTCACACACACACACACACACACACACACACACACACACACACACACACACACACACACACACCAGGAGGGGTGGGGGAGCCTTCTTTAGGGCCCTGCTGCTTCTTCAAGTGCCATGTTCTCATAGAACAGTGATTCTCAACCTGGGAGTCGTGACCCCTTTGGGGTCATACAACCCTTTCACAGGGGTTACCGTGAGTCCTGTGAAACTCTGGGGGGGCAGGAGGGGTCGTGCCTCAGCCCTCATGCCACCGCTGGCCTGGTGGGATAGCGGGTGGGGGGGTGCTGGTTTACTGGGGCAGGTTGTAGCTCCAGGGGCAAGAGGGAGTGCACTGCGACGGGGTGGTCAGGCCCACCCTGGGATGAAGGCCGAAGGGGGTGTGTAGGTGGGCAGCTGCAGCCCCAAAATTCCCTTCCCAAGGGAAGCTATAGCACAGGTGGGGGAAGGGGGCAGAATCCAACACTCCAAGGGAAGCTATAGGTCGGGCTAGCTATGGTCAGCTGGGCCTCGCATGCGCAAGGGTGGCCACAGAGCATTTCGCCGCCCCTCACAACGGTTGTGGTTTTTTAAAAAAAAATGTTATGGTTGGGGGTCACCACAACATGAGGAATTGTATTAAAGGGTCACACGGCATTAGAAAGGTTGCGAACCACTGTCGTAGAATGTTGGCAACCAGTAGCCTGAACTGGTTTCCATCGACGGCTATTCTAAAGAGAGCAGCTGCGCTCAATGTGGACCATTGGCTTAAGTTCTTAAGCCAGAATGTTCTTCTACGCCCTGGGCCAAGTTTCCCGTCCATTTTTCCTCGCAGGATAACCTGGAGCAGATGGTATTTCTTATTGTGCATTATGTGTCCGAAACACTGCAGTTTTCTTCTTTTTACAGTATTGAGGATTTCTAACTTTTTATTCATGTGCTGTTATACAGACACATTAGTGACTCTGGCTGTCCCAAGGTGTCTTCAGAATTCATCTGTATGTCCACCTTTTGAATGCTTGCAGCTTCTTGCATAATATGTCTGTCTGAATTAATTCATTCCAAATGAAATTCTGTTAAGCAAATTTTTCCTTGTACAAATTTCCCAGAGGAATGCATTGAAAACGAATTAATCCCTAATTGCGACTATTTCTCTGTTGTATGGCTTCTCCCCATAGGCGAGAATGTTAAATGAATTCCCCCTATTTCTGGATTTTTTTTCCTTTAAGCAGATTTTCTGTTCAACAAGCCGCTTGTTATACGAGGGTCCACTGTATACTGAACACATAGGATGAAATTATTCAAGTGTGAATTCTAATAGAGAAGTCCCAGTTTGTCAAGGCTTTCCTCATTTTCTGGAAGGAATTTCTAGCTTGTTCAAGTCTGCCACGAATTTCACATGAAGGATCCCAGTTATGGTTGACAAAGCATCCCAAGTATTTATAAGATGGCTTTAAGGTTCCCCGCTCCCCAATGACATCCCAAGGGCAGGAGGGGGTTCCCTTTGCCAACAGCTCAGGAGAGGAAAGGAGAGCCGGGGAGGGCCTCTGCCAGGAGGAAGAGCTCAGCAGGAGAGAAAGTGGGTTGGGGGGATGCTTCTGGGAAAAATAGATTCATGCCAAGGGAATCTGACCCCCAAATAGCAAATGCTCTGGCATGATAGGGTGATGATGGGTGTTTGTGGATGGGAGTGGAGGGAGGCAGCGTTGGTGCATTGTCTCTCTGCATAGAAAGGAACACTGACCCCCCCCTCCTTTCGGAAGGACAGGGTAGGATCCTGCCCTATACACCACCACGGGGGGGGGCGCTCATGTATCAGAAGCCGCCTCATAATTACTGGAGGGACGTTGCCTCCTGGAGCACAACTGAGTGGGAGCCCCAGGAGACCCCCCCTTTTTCAGTAAACCTTTGCTCAGGCAGAGGGAGAGGGAACGTTTGCAGCCCCCCAGCCTCCCTCATCTTGGAAGATGCTGGAGGGAGAACGAGGGTCACCTGCTGGGACGCCGGGCAGGGGATGTGGGATGGGCCAGGAGAAATGGGGCGCCTTCCAACGTGGTGTTGCTGGAGATTGGCTTGGAAGGCTTTAAGAGGCCACAAGTACAATGGAGAGGAAATGAGGGCTCTTCCGGCAAGTGGCCAGTAGACATGGGCACGACGCGGCGAAATTTTTGTTTCCGTTTCCGTTTTTCGTTTCCATTACGTAACGGAAACGGTAACGATAATTAAGCCATCAGAACTCAAACTCAAACCGAAAAAAGAAAAATTTGGTCGGGTTTTTCATTTTCATTTGTGGCATCGCGGCGATCGTGCAATGCGAAGCACAGAAAAAGTTTTTTAATTTTTTTTTTTAAAAAACCCGACTCCCGGCCAAAAAAGCAGGCGGAAATATGCCTGCCTGGGGCTTTCCCACCTATCAGAGCGGTGGTTTCTTGGGGGGTCCCCGGCCTTCCCCCCCTCTTCTCCTGTCCTGGACTGCTTGCACCAGGCTGGGGGGGGGGTCATCCTCGTCGTCTCGCCATGCCATGCGGTGGGGGGGATCCAAAATGGCGACCGCAATTTTTCTTTTGAAATCGTGGTCAATAAACACACCAAATCACCACAGAAACATGTGAATTTTATTTATTTTAAATGCCTGAATTTTAATAGTAGCAGCAGTGGGGTTTTTTTATAGCAAGCAATAAAACATCGTATTGATTTTATTTTATTTTATTTTATTTTTTATTTTTTTAGACCTGCCCATGTGGGCTGGCCATGGGATGGGACCATGCAATTTTTTTGAACCATTCCACCAATGGCATGGCCAGGTTTTGACTGACACTTCTGGATGTGCCAGAGGGCATAAAAAGCCGAGGCACCTTCCAGAAGTCGCAGTCGGGTCTTGGATGTGGAGGGTGGAGGGCTGTGTGGCTGGCTGCTGCTGGCTGATTGGAGGGAGGCTGGAGGCTTTAGATTTAAGTTAGGCAGGCAGGGAGGGAATTTAATTTAGAAAATAATTTCTTTGATTCTCTGCAGCTTTGTCTGCTGAAGGGAATAGCAGTTTATTCTTTATTTCTTCTCTGGCAGTTTGTGAGGATTTTTTTCTGATATTGGATAAAGGGGGAGGTTCGACTGGGAGTGGGAGGTGTGGATTTATTTTAAAAATATATTATATACTACCATTTATTTTCTATTTTTCCAACTTCAATTTGCTTGCACACACACACATTTTGGGGTGCAAGCCAAGAACAGAACCTCTATCCTAAGTGATATCCTGCCGACTTGCCCGCCCGCCCGCTCCTCCCCCCTGCCGCTGTCGCCGCCCGCCCATGGCCCCCCGCCACCGCCGCCCGCCCGCACCTCCCCACCACCACCCCCCGCCCCGCCCGCCGCCTAGGGAGCAAAAACACCTACCACCGGCCCTCATTGCGGGACGCCCCTATGCTCTGGGAAGTCGAATCGCGCTAAATCGCGGTGGAAACGACAAACGAAACGACAAATTTTTGAAAAATTTCACAACAAACGGAAACGACCCGAAACGGACCCGTTCCGACAAATGAAAACTCAAAACGTCATTTTTTCTGGTCATGCCCATGTCTAGTGGCCAGTAAGCCCAACGGAGTGTCGTGGAACCCAGGCTGCCACGTCAGTGGATACCCTGGGACTTTGGGAGGAGCATGGACCTTCTTGTCCATTTCCAACACCCTCCAGCTCCCCTCTTCCATTTGAGCTAAGCTTTGCTCCTCCGAACAGCCTGGGGTAGAAATGGGTATTCCTAGCAACTGCACATCGTGACATCCCTTCTGTAGTGCAGAATATTTGAGCATAGTCTTAAGCATGGACAATCTGTTAGCTTTACAAAAAGATGCCTTCTTTGTGCCTGACAGGGACCAATCTAGCCGGACTGTCCTTCTGGGGAGGAGGGGAGGCCACCTATGGAGACAGTCATGTGCTTACAAGTCTTCCACACCACGATGACTTTTGTAAGGGGAACCTCCCTGCTCTGAAGCGGTCTACCTTTCTGGACTTTATGTTTCAGAACATAAGGGTTTTCTTTGGGGGGGGTGCAGGACAGCCACAGGAACCAACATTTAAGACTGTCCTTGCATAGACAATTCAACGTGTCTCCAGCATCCTTAACTATGTGCATTCAAAACATTACGTTTCCTAGCTAGGTTGAACCATTTTGGGAATAGACTTTTAATGGGATGGACATGTATGTTTTCTCCTTTATGGGATATGCACGGGCAACTGTTAGTCCTCCAGTTTTTTCCTAGTTCTTTATGATGTTATTGCATACCTGTGTCTCCCATCCCCTTTTCCTGGTCCGCGTAGAAATAAGCTTGAACTCCTTGAGGTACAGTGTCTCAAGAGCTACGACCACTGGATATTATAAGCTATCCATGGTTCCTGCATGCAAGTTTCTCACTTAAGAAACAGTAGAACGAAAGCATCGCTGTAGGCTCAATAAATGGGATCCGTTTTCTTTCTTTTAATTGAAGCAATTACTCATAAGACGGGTTGCAACTGAGCTGCTCTGGTCTCTCCCAGGGGCTCATGTCAGATTGTGCTCTTTGAGAAAATATTGTTCGTTTCATTTCAGGGTTCAGCAGCTTCTTAAGCTAAAACAGCCCTCCCCCCAACACACACACACACTAGCCCCGCCCCCCACAGACATCCAAGGGCCCCCCACCTGCCCCCATGCACATTCCAGAAATAGGTTTACTTGGAAAAACCCTTTAAAGAATATTAAAAGACCATCTCGCACTTTAGCAGCCAGTTTAAAATAAAATAAAATAAAAATAAAGATTTATGGGAAAAGCCTACCCCCCCCCCAAAAAAAAGTGCCAAAATTGCCCTCCCCCTCCCCCCGCTGGAGGGCACAGGAGGATTTTGCAAGACTTTCCCTCTTTTTGAAAAATGGGAGGGGGGCTGCTGGCAGGGAACACTTGCCCACCCTTTTCTACAAATACAGACAGTCTAGCTGTAGGCTGTGATTGGTGGTGTCGGCTTTTAAATCTCCCTTTCCCCCTCCCCCCACACACACACCTCCAAAAAGACCACCGAGAAGAACATAAAATCGAATGTTGAGAAAACAATAAAAATGCTAACGAGAAACTAAAATATATGCCGACAAACGTTTATTTAATGAGAAAGGAAGGAGGAGGGGAAGTCGCAGTAGGAGCGCTTTCCCATAACGGTGCCGTGCCAGGGAAGTTCCTAAACAAAACAAAATTTAAAGTGAGGAGGCAAGCGAGTCTGATGAATCAGTAACGCCGGCACCGGGGGGGGGGATGTTTCAGAGCAGCAGGAGGAGGAGGAGGCAGCGTGGCGTGTCGGCTGGAGAGCTCGGTGGGTTGGACCCTGGGCTGTGGAGCCAGAGGATGGGGGTTCAGGTCCCCCCTTGCCTCTTGAGTTTAGGGTGGGGGGGGAGCCAGCCTGCGTGGCCTTGGGCAAGCTGCATGGTTGCCCCAGGGCTGCTATCCTCCCCCAAAAGAAGGAGGGGATGAGGAGAATCTGCAACCTGTTTTCAGGCCTGCAAGAAGGAAGAGGGTCTGTGGCAGAAGCGCTGGGGAGGCGGGCGAGCAAGTGGCCAAGAGGACCAGCGGTGACCTCTTCCTCCCTTCTTCCTTTCCTCCCTTCCTCCTCTTCTCCTTGTAGTGCCGCCCAAGGAGCCGATCCTGATGTGCCGCTCCAACAACTACCCCAACGGGTTCTACTGCAGCTGGCACCTGCCCAGCCCCACCTACATCAACGACACCTTCAACATCACCATCATGTAAGTCGGGCATGGGGGGGGAGGGGAGGGGGCTCCGGAGGGGGGGCGCTTTGTGAGGTGGTCCATCTGCGGGAGGGGAGGGGAGCTGCTGGAGGCCATGGGGGCCACCACCCTCCCCCTTCCCCCTCAGGAATGAAGCAGGAGAGAGGAGGGGGTGGTCCCTTCGTGGCATCCCACAGGATGGGTTCTGGGTGGCCAGCTGCAGGCTGGGCATACAAGATCACATGGCAGGCATTCACCCCTGCCCTCCCCACCCCCATGCCACCACCCTGACCATGTTGGTATACTTTGCCTCCTCGCTGAGCCCATAAAGGGGGTCCTTGGAGACTTGGGGCCTTGGTTGCATGCCCCCCCCACACACACTAGCATACAAAAGCAGTTGGTGGTGCCCGTGCTGCTTGGCTATTTGGGGGTGGGTGCTGTCATTCAAATGCTACCCTCTGTGTTGCCTGGTGCCTAGGGATGGGCAACCCCTGTTTAACGCCCCCAGAATTGCAAAACACGAAGGGAACCTGGAGGGTTTCTTCCAATCCAGCCCTGTCAAGGAGGCCAACTTTGGCCCTCCAGATGTTTTGGACCACAACTCCCACAGTCCTTTGCCATTGGATGTACAGGTTTGGGGTTCTGAGAGTTGTGGTCCAAAACATCAGGAGGGCCGAAGTTTAGACATGTCTGCAGGCAGAGACCTCAGCCACGGAGCTGTCCTGCTGTTTCTCTGGGAGCACTGGGCCTTTTTTGCATCACCACCATGCCCCCCCCCCCCGGCCTCCACCCACACATCCCAGTAAACATGGAAGCAGAGAGGCCATTATTTCATTTTTCAAAACAACAGAGATTTTATTTTTATGTGATATTTTGGATAAAGGAAAGTGTACGCACACACACACACACATCTTGTTATAGAGGAGAATCATGTCTTCTGAACGCACAAATGAATTAATTGACTGACTGACTGACTGACTGACTGATTGATTTGCTTTTAAAAATCAAGGGGGTTCTGAGAGGCATAAAAAGCCATGAAGAACCAAGTGCAGCCTGGGGGTCAGTTTGATTCCTTATCCTGGAATAGGGTGAGCAGCTGTGGGCACCTCCCTGGGAGCACCTGTCTAAGAAGGGTTTTTTCCACCAATGGCCCAGATGACTAGGCTGATTTTACGTTCTACTTGGCCAAGTGGTTGTGGAGGCAGGAGAAGACAAGTTCCCTTCCCCCTGAAGAGTTATGCAGTAGAAGGGTATGGGGTGTCCACAGGGGTCATGTCTCATGAACCTGTCTTTCCTGAAAATCTCTCTTGAAAAGAGGAGTCTCTCTCTCTCTCTCTAATGGTTACTTCACATGACTCTCATAGTGGTTCACCATCCTGCTTGGGACCAGTTTGAAAAAATGTTACTCCACGTCCGTTGCGTGACGGCGGGAGTTTGTCTTCACCACGCCCCCTGAACTGGGATTTAAGCGTGAATTCTCTTGTCTCAGTTCCTGTTTCGAGATAAGTGCCCGGGCCGTGAAGTAAGGCTCGTCACACAACGTACACTTTCTCCATCTAGTGCCAGGAGTGCGAAATTGCATTCTCCAATACAATCCCAATGGCGTAATGCATCACAGAGAGATAAGAAGGCATAAAACCTCGAACTTTGCTACTTAACGCATGAAAGGCAAAGTTACAGAGAACTGAAATATTGAAAAATGGAAGGTCTGACCCAAAAGAGGGGGGGGAACGAAGGCAGGGAAGTGCAGACATTGTCACGAAAGAAGACATGAAGTAACAGTTATCACGATACCATCAATCACACCCGTGGTTGAACAGAAGCAGGGACAGAACCGGGACAAGACCACGTGACCATGAACAACGTTATCACAAAACAAACGTAATCTTGGAACGAGGGAGGATGTGAAGTAACCACCTCTCCCCACCCCCACCCCAGCCTCCACTTGTTTGCAGACCCTTCAGCAGCAAAGCTCTGAAACTTAGATTGGATCAAAAACGGTTGCCTCCAACTTCTTTCAACTCCCACAGCAGCCAACCTTCTGCTCCATTAATTTGTTGTTAGGATTATTATACGCATTAAAATATTAACAGACCCGAATATGCTGACAAAACAGAAGGTCAAAATGACCCAGCAAAACTTGGCATAACAGCTGAGACTTGGCACGATCTCTTACAGTGTGTGGGTGTCATTTTGCTGAAGAGCAACATTTGATGGTTAGCCAGGAATAAGGAACTATCAAACAAACTAGGAAATAGGGTCAGGTCATTGTAGGCTTTGATGGCCAACCGGCTATAAGCCAATAACCTGAGCTAATGAACAGGCACATGTAGGCACGTGAAGGGGCATACAAAATACGTATGTCTGAGATCATAGAAGGGTATAAAAATCATGGGAAGTCATTTAGTCCTTTGTCCAGGACAGCAGGGCAGATCGAACCGTCTGGCCTGTGCTATGTCTTGGAACCTTAAGGGGCCCTTGAACCCTTAAGCTGAGATGTTTACTAACCTACTTTCTGTACTGTACTGTTCTGTGATGTATCTCTATCAGTCTTTAATAAGCCTTTTGCTATATAACTAACTCAGCATGGCAATTATTAAAGAACCACCAAACCCTAACAATGGTGCATTGGCAATATTTTAAAAAATATTTTTAAACTTATCATTGCCTAATCCCATCTTAAAGCTGTCAAAGTCATCAGCCATCCCTGCCCCTAGTGACAGGAAGAGCCACGAGTTAACATGGCACGCTGCACAAAGAAGCCTGCCTGATATTTTTTTTCTTCTGATGAGAAACCAAGATACTGTATGTCAATATAATTGAGGAAATTCAATAGGCACACTTAATATGCAACACCCATTGAATCAGTGATAGGCACACAGGGGTGTACTGAGAAGACAAGTATGGCAATACTTGACAAATGGAACAACAGCCAGAATCCTGTTGGGGAAATATATGTGCATGAATTAAAGTGCATGACTCACTGTAACAAACTGGGTGCCTGCCAGTTGTGCAGTCACTCTGGAACCCACAAATGCCTAGCAATGCAACGGTACTTCTCTAGTTAGTGTTGATTTGCCCTGTTGCCTTGTGCAATGAAACTGAAATCAATGTAAATTGAAATCAAAGCAGCAATCAATATTTATTTGAGGACAAGATAGTCATAGCTGACAAAAGAGCTCCCAGTGAGCAATGTGGCTGGGAGTTACGGGAGGTGCCAAACCTAAAACAAAGTTTTCCAAACTCTAGTCTTGATTGATTGATTGAATGAATGAATGAATGAATCTGTATACTGCCCCTCTAGCCAGGCCACTCTGGACATTTCTCAAGATAATCAACAGAAACATCATTTCAAGAAGAAAAGGAAATTCAGCATCTAAGACATCATCAAATATAACGACAGTAAATAGTAAGCTCTAAGCAGATAGTGTCTAAGTAAGATAACAACTGTACTTGATCACAATGTATGCTCCAAAATAAAATAGCTTGGAAAATGAAGCATGGTGGCTGTCTTTGGACAAATGCACAAATATTGGCCAAGTCAGGGGTGTTTCTGCAGTCCTGGGGCAACTAGAAAGTGTGGCCAGGAGCTGTTGTGTCCTGTTTGGCATTAGCAGGGGCGAAAAGAGGGTCAGACATTGGATCCGAGGCAAGGAGAAAGAGGAAGTAAGTGTTTGGCCCGGAAAGATGAAGGCAGCTTCAACTCTCCCTTCCCTTTTGCCTCAAGCCTAAGATCTCTCCAAGATGTCCCAGGGCTTTGACCACCGAGGCCCTGGGGAGGGTTCGGACTGATATTGTCAAGTGCCATCAATCCCCTTGAAGCTGTTCTGCCTACCATTTTTCAGAGCTGTAGGGCAGATAAAGACTTGTTTAGATTCCCTCTCCCCCCCCCCCGGATATTCTTCCTTTCTTTTGTTCTCTCCTTCAATGGAAGACGGAAATGTATTATCACACTATTAGGACTGTGTGTGTAGTGTGTGAGAGAGAGATGGTGCAGAGTTGGTTGTTGTGTGGGCTTTGAGTTGGTAGCTGGCACAGTTAGGCCACACACCTCACCTGCCCACCTGGCCACAGATATTGGTATTCACCCTGCAACTTTGGAAAAGTGTTCTCATCCTTTTCTTCCTCCTTCCTCCTGGGGTGTGTTTGAAAATCCCCAACCTGGAAGGGCACAAGGAATGTCACAGGCCTTGGAATGGAGCAGATGGGAAGGTCATCTAAAGGCTACAGTGACTCTCAAACTTGGACCATCAGCCCATCTTCCAATGTAAGGATGGAGAGACACACCCTTTTTCATCATTGCCATAACTGTCAAAATGCCCCACAGGCTGCCATGCTCCAGTTTTAGGCCGTGAGAGAGGGTATAATGAGGGATAGCTGTCATCATGTGGAACAAGTGAATGGTAAAACAATTATTATGGAAGTATACTTAAGTAATTTTCATTAATTTTCATTAATTTTGGGTTTGAATTTCTGACTCTTTTAATTGTTACCATTGGGAGCTCCCTTGAGTCCCCTCGCTGGGAGAATGCTGGCCTAAAACTATACAAAAATTAGACAGAAACATTTCTAATTCGATCTCTATTAGTTTCCAGCTGCACAGGGTGTGTGTGTGTGCGTGTGCGTGCGCGCGCGCGCGTGCGTGTCCAGCCACATGTGAAAACAAAATAAGATATAGAGATGTGGCCCTGGATTTCTGGCTGTTCAGAGGGGACAGTTTTTTCATATTGCCATTATTTGAGTATGGGGCGGATATTTCAAGCCGAACTCCCTGTAACTCGCACTTCTCCTTTGCTTTCTTTCTTTCTCTCTCTCCCTCTTTCTCACTCTGTCTTTGCAGCCACAATGCCAAGGAGATTGTGTGCAAGAAGGAGTCGCCCCCCAAGAACAGGTGTTACCTCCAGTTCCAGCAGGTCTTCTCCACCAAGAAGTACAAGGTGACCCTGACGGCCACGAATCCCCTGGGAAGCAGCTCCACCACCATCTCCTTCGAGGAATTTGCGATAGGTAAATAGGGCGGCGAGCACCGGCCTCCTTCCGTGCCGAGGAGGGGATGTCCTGGTTGTTGGAAGGGGTGGCAAGGCAGAGGTGGAAGCTTGAGGTTTCGGGGGCTTCTGTCTGCTCCTCGAGGCACAGAGCAGCATCTTTTGGTGTTGAGGACCAATGCTGGTTTTAGGAAAAATAGGTCACTCAAGGGCTGTCACACACACACACCCAAGGGTTCCTGAAAACCTGGAAGCATCTCTGTTTTGCATCACAGCTCCTTGAATCCCACCAGGCAACTTGGGCAGGAGATCAAGTTATGGAAATCATGACCTCCGGTCATGCATCCCCAGCTAAGATTTAGTGCCCTTTCTTCCCTGGACTAGAACCTATGTCTTCAGGTGTGTGCAATCTTGGTAGTCAAACATTAAGGCTGCCCTCCATGCATCCAAAGAGGTGGGCTGGCACATTCCCCAAAGCATGTGCCAAACAAACATTTTAGCCTTTCAGGTGCCACAGATCTCAGCTGATTTTGCTGCAGGAGACAACGGGCTCACAGACGCCTATCTTTCTAGGCACACAGTTAACAACGCTCTGTACGTTTTCTGTTTTGTTTTCTTTTGTTTGCAAAAAAAAACCCTACAGGCAAGAAATGTCTAAAAATATTTTAAAGTGTGCTGTTTGGTGGGGTGGGGGAGAAATTAAAAGATAGGGGTCTCGGCACTGTGGACTTGCAGGGGGGTTCCCTCCAGAACCACGGAGGTCATGAGTGACAATCCTCGTCTACTTAGCCTGGAGATCGTCCATCAAAAGCTGACTTTGCTCAGGAGGCACATTTAAAAGCACAGAAGTTGTACTGGATTTTCAGGGAGTTCCCTTTGAATTGTGCTTTGGATTAAATGCTGAATTGGCTGCTCTCAAGGCCTGTGTCTTTCTCCGGATATCATGCTTTGAAAGGTGAAAAAATGTCTGCCATTAGATTTGCCCCTGGGGTCATGGCTCCCCCTCCTACCACGCATTTCACAGGTAAAGCACAAAGTTTTGGAGACTGAGGTTGGCCATAGACACCCCCGAGTGACTCTGTGGGAGGGATGTGGCCTGATCCCTGAGTCCCCCAGAGAGGAGGCCATCAGATAAATCTCTCTTCTGTCCACCTGCTGGGCGGCCACAGAACTTTTTTGCCCAGGTCAAGTGACGGCATGCTTCCTGTGATGGAGGCAAGTTCATTTGGCCCTTGTTGCATCTCGCCTGGTTGTGGACTAGGTCTGCCCCGAGACTACCTCGCCAGATCACCCAGCTCTAGGGATCCTCCCAAGAGGAAGGATAAACCCACCTCTTGTGGCAAAGCTCCTCACATGGTGGATCTGACTGGGTGATCCCTTCCCCCCCCAACAAGGTGGATCTCCCCAGGGGTGCCCTGAGAGCGATCACTGAACAATTACCAGCTGCAAGGAACATTTTTAAGGATGGAGTGGTGTTTTCTAGAGGCAGCCCCGTGTACAGTGCATGACAGCAGTGCAGCTGAGATGTAACTGGGGTGTGTGTCCCCGTGGCCAGATCAGATCTCTCCAGGAATGGGCGTAGCTGGTGCACTAGTTTCACTTCTGCAAAGGTGCTCCTGAGCACTGCCGAAGCTAGGGGGGCATCCAGGCTGAGAGAGGGGAGTCCAGGAGCAACCCCCCCCAGCTGTATTTTCAGAGGGACTGTAACTCCATCCAGCACAGGCTGTCTTTTTAAAAATATTTATTTATTCACTTTTTTATACAGAATAAAAGGAAAAGGCACATGTGGTGGAAAGGGGGAGAAGGGAAGGAGGGGGGGTCAAGGAATTAGGAGGGCAAAGAGTATAATATCTATATTTGTTCTTAACATATTTAGTTATAATAAAATTGTAATGGTTTAGCCCTGTTACCAAGTATGTGTTACTCTTATAAATTACCTTCACACTTTTAAAAATTCCATTACATTTTTTTAAAGTTTTCTTCCAAAACTTTAGCAGATTCCTCTCTAGAACGGTCCCCAGCTTTCACCTGCTTTTTGCGTTGGTTGATCCTTTAACTTTTCTGGTAATATATCCATCTCCGCAACTTCCAAGATCTTTTCTATCAGCTCTTCTTGTTCCGGTGTATCAGCTTTCATCTCGTAGACAGCATATAAAATTCTAGCACAGGGCTGTTCATGTGCCAAGTACAGCTCCTACTTTGAGGAGACACAAAACAGATGGCAACAGAAAGCCAACTCAGACTGGCTGTGCAAACAGCTGGCCAGGGAAAAACACCTCCAGTTTCGAAACAACAGTAGCAGCAGCAGCAGCAGCAGCAGCAGCAGCAGAAGAAGAAGAAGAAGAAGAAGAAGAAGAAGCAGCAGCAACAACAACAACAACAACAACAACAACAACAACAACAACAACAACA
>JAHTLZ010000328.1:3690579-3703153 GCA_023846285.1 Phrynocephalus versicolor
AACAACAACAACAACAACAACAACAACAACAACAACAACAACAACAAGAGTGTATTCCTACATGGAGCAAGGGGATGGACATGATGGCCTTGTAGGCCCCTTTCAACTTCACGCTTCTATTATTATTGAAGAAGAAGAAGAAGAAGAAGAAGAAGAAGAAGAAGAAGAAGAAGAAGAAGAAGAAGAAGAAGAAGAAGAAGAAGAAGAAGAAGAAGAAGAAGAAGATAGATTGTCTGGATAGGAAAACAAGAAAATGTATGACCATTCACCACGCATTACATCCACGCAGTGATGTCGACAGGCTGTATTTACCTAGAAAATTAGGTGGTAGATGTCTTTTGCAAGTAAAGCAGACAGTTGAAGAAGAGAAGCATGCATTGGCAGATTATGTAAAAAATAGTACAGAGCCAGCATTATTGGAGGTTAAAACAAGGAGGTGTTTAAAGTAAAGCAAACAAAGGGGTCACTACAGGAAAACAACAATGCAAATATGAGCTGATAGCTGCATAATAAAGCACTGCATGGTCAGTTCCTCAAAAAAAAAATCAAAGGAAAAGTAGATGAGGAAAAGACTTGGTTATGGCTCACCAGTGGAACACTGAAAAAAGAGACAGAAGCCCTGATTTTTGCAGCTCAAGAACAAGTTATCAGAACAAATGCAGTTAAGGCTAGAATGAAAAATCAGCTGAGTCCCCCACATGTAGACTCTGTAAAGTGGCAGATGAAACTATCCACCATATATTGAGTTGTTGCAAGAAAATTGCTCAGATGGATTACAAACAGCATCATAATGTAGTTGCTCAAATGGTCCACTGGAATTTGTGTCAGAACTACCATCTGCCCGTAGCAAAGAACTGGTGGGATCATAAGCCTGAAAAAGTAATTGGAAATGAGCATGCAAAATTACTTTGGGACTTCCGAATACAGACAGATAGGGTTTTGGAGCATAATACCCCAGATATTGTGATTGTGGAGAAGAAAAAAGTGTGGATCATTGATGTTGCTATACCAGGTGATAGTAGGGTCACCGAGAAACAACTTGAAAAAATTACCTGATATCAGGATCTAAAAACTGAACTTCAGAAACTCTGGAATAAACAGGTACAGGTGATCCCAGTGGTAATCGGCACGCTGGGTGTGGTGCCTAAAGAGCTAAGCAAGTATTTAGAAGATATTAGAATCGACAAAGTCACCATCAGTCAGCTGCAGAAAGCCACTTTACTGGGATCTGCTTGCATAATTTGCCGATACATCACATAGTCCTAAACGCTTGGGAAGCGTTCAACACTGTGTTGGTTAGTGAATGTATTTCAGTTTCTGATTTTCCGTACAACTTTAAGTCATCCATATACGATAGATGAGAAATTTTCCCTGAATTTTTAGCAGTTTAGTACCCTAAATTTGATTTTTGCAAAATTATTGAGAGGGGAATCAGGGCAGTAGTAAATAGCAGAGGTGACAAAGAGTCACCTTGAAAAATCCCTAGTTTAATGCTAACCATTCTATAGCTTTCATCCCTGACAAACAATTTTGTTTTCCAGTTCTTCATCACATTTTCAATTAGGGCACTAATACTTTTACATATTCCAATGGCATCAGGCACTTAATACTGTAATCCACCTATGCGGTATTGAGTCAAAGGCTTTTTTGTAGTCAATCCAAGTCATATATAAATTAGTTTTCCAGGCTTTACAATTCTCTAGGATAGTTTTATCAATGAGTAACTGATCTTTTGTGCCTTTACTTCCCTGTTTGTTCTCTTTCTGCTCTGCTGGCATGAATCATAGAATCATAGAATCATAGAGTTGAAAGAGACCTCATGGGCCATCTAGTCCAACCCCCTGCCATGCAGGAACCCCCATCACAGTATTTCCGACAGATGGCCATCCAGCCTCTGCTTAAAAACCACCAAAGAGGGAGACTCAACCACCCTCCGTGGCAGCATATTCCACTGCCAAACAGCTTCCAAATAATCTTGGACTCTATCTGCTGTGATGCCTGTTGTTGTTGTTGTTGCTGCTGTTGTCATCGTCATCATCATCATCATCATCATCATCATCATCATCATCATCATCATCAGGGATAGTAGAGACTACACGATCAGGCATCAGGGGGAGCCATGAATAACTGCAGTCTTTGGGTGCAATCCATTGGTGATATAAGATTGCTCTGGATCACCCTGTAAAGGATCTCTTCTCTGGGTGTGATCTTTCAAGTCAGCCTTCCATCCAGTCCCAATCTTTTTAGCCCGGATGCCTGAAAATACATTGAATCAGAACAGTGCCCTACAGATGCCAAACAGCGACCTAAATTGCTTCCCGATTGCACCCCCTGATGTGTTTTGGATGGCCTTTGATGAGCGTTGTGTGGCAGAAGACCCAGCAGCTATAAATCCAGTGGTTTTCCAAATGGATATTCTTGTTTTTTAAGACTTATGGGGTAACAAACTTTCTGCATTACATCTCTTAAAACAGACGGAGCCGTCTTTGCGGTTGCACTTCAAAGCACATCTGCTGGGCTTCAGCGAATGCGTCAGTGAAGCAGAGCAGAGCACGGGCTAAGGTGCCATTTTGAAAGCCTCATTCCTACAACGCACCCTCATTCCCGCACTGCACATGTGGAATGGGGAGGGGAGCAAAAGACAACACACACACACACACCGCTGCCTGCAAGGCTCACATATTTGGATTCCCTGCATTTATCCGCCAAGCAATCCTGCCACTTAGGTTACGTAACAAGTACCTCTCCCAGCCCAAGGTTTTTAAGTGTGGCAAACCCAACTCCAGAGACATTCCTAGGGCTGTGTTGTTGCGGATTAAACCAAAAGGGGCATTTTGCCCTGGAAGTGTTTTGGCCAAAATATTTTGGCTTAAACTCTGATGGCCGAAACCAAGCCTGGTGAGAGCCATGCCCTTCCGGCCTTTTCAGAATAAGCAAGAAAGGCTCCAAGGCTGGAAGCTGCCGGATGAAGGCAAATTGAACATGAGTCAGCAATGTGATTCAGCAGGGAGGAAAGCCAATGCGATTCTTAGTTGCATCAACAGAACCATAGTATCTAGATCAAGGGAAGTGATAGTACCACTCTATTCTGTTCTGGTCAGACCCCACCTGGAGTCCTGTGTCCAGTTCTGTGCGCCTCAATTTAAAAAGGATGTTGACAACCTCGAGCGGGTGCAGAGGAGGGCGACCAGGATGGTTGAGGGTCTGGAGGCAATGTCTTATGAGGAGCGGCTTAGGGAACTGGGAATGTTTAGCCTTTCCAAAGAAGGCTGAGGGGAGATAGGACAGCTATGTTTAAATACAGTGGTACCTTGTATAAAGGAATTAATTGGTTCCAAATGAAATTATGTTAAGCAAATTTTCCTTTATACAAATTCCCATAGGAATGCATTGAAAACGGAGTGATCCCATTTTTATGTTGTACGGATTCTCCCCATAGACGATTATGTTAAGCAAATTTCCCCTATCTCAGGAATTTTTTATGTTGTACAAATTTTATGTTATATAAGCTGTTTGTTATACAAGGGTCCACTGTATTTGAAAGGATGTCATGTTGAAGAGGGGGCTGGCTTATTTTCCATGGCCTCAGAGACTAGGACTCAGGGCAATGGTTTCTAACTACAGGAAAAGCAATTCAATTTAAACATTAGGAAGAACTTCCTGGCGGTTAAAGCTGTCGGGCAGTGGGTGATGCTGCCCTAAAGGAAGATGGTGGAGTCTCCTTCTTTGGAGTTTTTTTCACCAGAGGCTGGATGGCCATCTGTCAGGCGTCCTGTGATGGGGGTTCCTGCATGGCAGGGGGTTGGACTGGATGGCCCTCCTTGAGGTCCCTTCCAACTATTCTATGATTCTATGATGGGAACAGGCATGGAGCAAGCCAGAGATGCGCAGCCTGAGGTTCGCCACCTTGCAGCTCAGGGGCAATAGGCAGCTGACAGCCTCTTGTGACTCTAATGGGGACCTGAACTGAGCTTCCTCTCGGCTGTTCCAGCAACACTCCAACCCCTGTGCTGCTTTGATGCACAGCCTTCTGCAGGAGGAGGGCAGGAGTAACACTCTCCCTGTACAGCCTGTGGTTTACAACTCTGAGCGCCACCTCTGAACAATTTCTTCTTGGAAGCCCTGCCCAAGTGGATGTCTCTGTCATGGGTGGAGGTGGGGGGAGAGAGAGAGAAGCATGGTAAGCATGGTTTGAAGCCAGAGATGCCCTGCGGTGGCCTGTCGGAGCATGCCTATAAGACCACGTCAGTGTGCCAATAAAAGAGCCACCTTGGGTTTGCCATGCACAGGGCAGGAACTTCATGGCGCCCAGGGGGGCCTCAGCTCTGTCAGAATGGCCTAGGGACATGTCCGTCAGTGCTGGTGTTGGTTTTTATTTTGGGGTTGGGGTGGGTGGGGGTGACAGCATAATGTGCCACCAACAGAGCAGGGACAGAAGCAGAGTCACTTTGCTGCTGGATCCGGGTTTGCTGCAGGCTTGGCAGGTGGTGTTTGCACAGGATAAAACAGCAGCAGAATCAACCCGAGGAGGAAGCGGAGATGGAGAGCAAGTGAGCGCACCCTTTTGTCCCTCGCGCTTGAAATGGGAGCCCTGGGCAAATTATGCGAAATGAGCACACGGCACTAAAAATATATATATCAGTCATCTTGACAGCACTAATTATTCTGCATATGAAAAGCCATCCGTTCAGGACAGATGCAGCTTTTGACAAGGCACGCGAGGTGCAGATGACGAGAGACTCTGGGTGCACAGTGTGAGACTTCGGGGGGGTGGGGGTGGTTTGCTTTTATTGCTCTCCGTGCAACAAGTTGGCTATCGGTTGGGGAGCCTGCGGAACCTAATCCAGAGCAAGGCTTAAAAGGAGAGGCTAGAAGTGGAAGCAAGGGTTTTGGAGAGTTACTTTCATGGACTACAACCCCTTGCTCGAGAATAACCCCCCCCTCCCTCCAGCCTTCTTATTGAAGGGGATTCTGGGGGAGCTGTAAGCCACAGAAATAACTTTCACCAGCTCCGCAAAAAGGATAGTGCCTAAAGACTCAGGGCAGCAACAGAACGAAAACTGGAAACATTCGGTGGAACGTGATACAAAACAGAGATGGGAATCTTTGGGTCTGGAAAAAAGAAAAGAGCAAGGGTTTTTTTTTTTCCCCTCCTTACAAATCAGCCAACATGTTTTCTCCAGAAGATACTTGCTTCACTTTCTTCAGGGTAGAACCATACCGAAACCTGTCTGCACATTTATTTATTTATTTATTTATTTATTTATTTATTTATTTATTTATTTATTTATTCTTGGACTTATAAAGCTCCCAATTTTCCCAGAGGGAACTCTGGGCAGTGTACAGACATGTCACCCCACATCGACTAGACAACACAATCACAAACGATCCCCAGCAAAGTAAATATCGAAACCTAGCTAATACAAATCCGACAGCAGCTGTCAATTAAGAACTACTAACAAATAGTAAAAAAGGAAAGACAATATATCTGTGTATATAACAGTTAAATGGCATAGCATCCCTGGCCAAGACAAAATTATATCCGGCAAGAAACTAGAAAAACAAGTGCCGGTAGAAGGGAGGGGGGAAGTGTGGCGACATTATTTCACCAACAGTTACTAAGGGCACAGTTACACTGCTGATTTGTATTGATTTTGGCTCCGATGTCTTTTAAATCGGTTTTTAGTCAGTCAGTTTTGGAATGGCTGTGCACATTCGCTTTGAAAATTTTTACTTCAGTATAAGACAAGAGCTTAAAACACTCCAAGAAACTGCACATGAGATTTTAACTGGTTTCATTAACCAGCACGTCTGCAAACGCCATGGTTTCCATTGCCGGTGATGATTCCAACCTGATCTGTTGTGTAGAGTTTCTTCAGTTTTCAGGCTTCCTTTGGAATGCATCCATTTCTTTCTCTTTAAATAAATAAATAAATAAATTTTAACTAGCATCATGCATTACTTTGGAAATCTGTGACCACCCACAAAGGTAGCATATAATATGAACGAGATGTGGATATTGATAATATGCAATATGCCCAGTGGATATTGTCAATCTTGATTTTCAGAAGGCTTTTGACACAGTCCCTCACCAAAGGCTGCTAAGAAAATTGCACAGTCAGGGGATAAGGGGGCAGGTCCTCTTATGGACTGAGAACTGGTTGAGATCCAGGAAACAAAGAGTAGGTGTCAATGGGCAATTTTCACAATGGAGAGAAGTGAAAAGCGGTGTGCCCCAGGGATCTGTCCTGGGACCAGTGCTTTTCAATCTGTTCATAAATGACCTGGAGACAGGGATAAGCAGTGTGGTGGCCAATTTGTAGATGACACAAACCTTTTCCATGTGGTAAAAAACAGAGAAGATTGTGAAGAGCTCCAGAAGGATCTCTCCAAACTGGGGGAATGGGCTGCGAAATGGCAAATGTGTTTCATTGTAGCCAAATGTAAAGTAATGCATATTGGGGCAAAAATCAAAACTTTTACCTATCAAATCTTGGGCTCTGAGTTATCTGTGATGGATCAGGAAAGAGATCTTGGTGTGCTGGTGGACAGCTCCATGAAGGTGTCTACCCAGTGTATGGCAGAGGTGAAGAAGGCCAATTCCATGCTAGGGATTATCAAAAAGGGGATTGAAAATAAGACAGCCAACATTATAATGCCATTATACAAAACAATAGTAAGGCCCCACCTGGAGTATTGTGTACAATTCTGGTCACCGCATCTCAAGAAAGACATAGTGGAACTGGAAAAGGTGCAGAAGAGTGCGACTAAAATGATTACTGGGCTGGGGCACCTCCCTTATGAAGAAAGGCTAAAACATTTTGGACACTTTAATCTTGAAAAAAGGCACCTGCTGAGGGATATGACTGAGATGTACAAAATAATGCAGGGCATGAGTCAAGTGGATAGAGGGAAGCTCCTCTCCCTCTCCCAAAATACCAGAACTAGGGGACATACACTCAAATTGAGGGCTGGGAGAGTAAGAACAGACAAAAGAATTTTTTTTACCCAGCAGGTTGTTAGTCTGTGGAATTCCCTGCCACAGGATGTGGTGATGGCATCTGGCCTGGATGCCTTCAAAGGGGGATTGGACAGATTCCTGGAGGAAAAGTCCATCACAGGATACAAACCATGATGGAGATGTGTAATCTCCAGGCTTAAAAAACCAGGGTCCTTTAAGGGCCAGATGCAGGGGAGTGGTATCAGGAGACAGAGATCTAGTCTTGTGTGTTCCCAGACACATCTGGTGGGGCCCCTGTGAGATACAGGAAGCTGGACTAGATGGGCCTTTGGCCTGATCCAGCAGGGCTCTCCTTATGTTCTTATGTTTACATTGCCCAAAGGAATTCATAAAGGACCACTTTCACAAGCATGTTAAATTAAAAAGCTCCCACCAGCCTCTCCAAAAACAAAAAACAACACCTCACTTTGTGGTCAAAAAAAAAAACCCTCCACTGGGCTTCACTATGAATAGTACACAAAATCTGATTCAAAAGCAGTACTTATTATCAGTGCAACAGTGCCCTTTGGGCCAATTCCTACATGGCTTTCTCGCTAAAAGAGGACACGCTGCGACTTTCCCCTGCTGGAGAAAGGCTCGCTTGTTCTCCTCCAGTAAAGAAAGCCATGGGCCATCAGTGACGGCTAGGAAAGGGCATGTAATCTCAGTCTAGGGGTAGAAAGCAGGCCTCTCCTCTGAGCAGCAGAGCCATTACGGCTGAGCTTGGTCTCCTGCAAGGAGGCTGAGGTTGCGGGTCGTAGGTTTCTGTCTGGGAACGGGCTTGCTTGTTTGTTTACGCCACTCTTTTTCTTTCTGCAACAACAAAGTGTCATTCCTCTGATAAAGGCAAGCGCCAGTCCACTTTCCAAGGGGATTGAAATCCATACGCCTTCTGGAGGGGTGATTCCAGTACAATTCTGTGACCAAGCAGCAGTCTTTCTTCCAAAGAAGTATAAACTTATCTCCCAAAGGGCAGCCACCCAACCTAGGAAGCTTGCTGACAAACG
This sequence comes from Phrynocephalus versicolor, assembly GCA_023846285.1. Classification (NCBI taxonomy): domain Eukaryota; kingdom Metazoa; phylum Chordata; class Lepidosauria; order Squamata; family Agamidae; genus Phrynocephalus; species Phrynocephalus versicolor. Next base: position 3,698,587 of record JAHTLZ010000328.1, read on the forward strand.
GCAAAAGGAGAGAAAAACACCTGCTCTGACAACCAGACCCACTGAGCACTTAAGGAGCTCTCTCTCTCTCTCTCTCTCTCTCTCTCTCTCTCTCTCTCTCGTGTAGTTTGGCTCTGAGGGGGCCAATAATTACGTGAGGTATAATTGGGGAGGGGGGATGTTTAATGGATGCCCTGAACATCTGGAGCAGATGGTGTTTTCAGAAGAGATGCATCGTCGTCGCATTGTTTTCACAAGGGAATGCTGAGCTCCAATCTTCAGAGGTACCAAACGGAGCTGCTTTGGATGGCTGAATTTCTTCAAACTCTTTCCATTGCCTGCTCCTGGGACTGATGCCAGAGGACAGGAATAAAACCGGGCTTACAAAAGTTACTTTGCCAGACTAAATTCCAGGACTCGCCCATTGACAAACCTGCCCCTCCAAATCAGTAACTTCAGCAGCTGGATGTCTTGAAGCCGTGGAACAAGTCCGCCTATCTAGCCATTGTTAGCCCTAGAAAACAAAGGCAGAGGCAGTTTTCCTTCCAGTCTGTGCAGATTCTCAGTCATCCATGTGAGGGTATCTGGAAGTTGAGTCATGGCAACGGGACTTCTTTTCTTTAGAGAGTGAAACGTTTTGCTACAGACTGACGAAGCTGTTTGGATGAGCAGCAAAACATTTCGATCTCTTAAGAAAAAGAAGTCCCATTGCCAGTACTCAACTTCCAGAGTTTTCCTTGAAGTGCCTTCGGTTCTTTTTACATACACCATCATTTTTGTGTACAGGAGGAGAGGGTGGAGGGTTGGGTTTCCCCTGCTTTTTCACTGCCCAGTGCAACAACCTCCCTTCCAATCCTGCCCCAGCCTTGTAAGAACTCCGGCCAATGTTCTGGTTGTGTCTTCTCCCCTCATTTGGGGATCGTGGGCAGGTGTGAGCAGCAGCAGCACACTTGGAGAGAGGTGCATGTCATGCCTTTTGTCGTCATGTCTCAAATTTCTGCAAAATCATAAAGCCATTGTTTAGTAGGCCCAGAGTTCCCGTTTGAGGAAAATCGGATTGTGGAATATAGATAGATAGATAGATAGATAGATAGATAGATAGATAGATAGATAGATAGATAGATAGATAGATAGATAGATAGATAGATAGATAGATAGATAGATAGATAGATAGATAATATCCTCCTCCCTCCCCCACCCGCCACCCACAGCAGGCAAGACAATCAAATAAATATAAATAACCCACACCTGACAGAAAGGTAAAACAATAGCCTTGACGAGAGATGTTAGGAGGTATTTCTCCAAATGGATTGCAGAGGGACTAGGTTAATGAGCTGCTAAATTGCCACAGAAGGGGCAGTCAGCAGATCAGACAGTGCCTGGACTGGGCTGCAACCAGTTCTCTGGTTTTCTTTCCATGACAGATCAGAGTTGGAAATATGCTGATGGAGATACAGGAAGATCCTGAGAAACGCCCAGGATCAGACTCACTTGCTTACTTTATTGTTGTTGTTGTTCAGTCATTCAGTCGTGTCCGACTCTTCATGACCCCATGGACCAGAGCTTGCCAGGCCTTCCTATCTTCCACTGTCTCCCGGAGTTTTGTCAAATCCATATTGGTTGCATCGATGACACCATCCAACCATCTCATTCTCTACCGTCCTCTTTTCCTTTTGCCTTTAATCTTTCCCGACATCAGGGACTTTTCCAAGGAGTCCTCTCTCCTCATGAGGTGGCCAAAGTACTGGAGCCTCAGCTTCAAAATCTGTCCTTCCAGTGAACATTCGGGGTTGATTTCTTTCAGGATGGATATAGGTTTGATCTCCTTGCAGTCCAGGGGACTCTCAAGAGTCTCCTCCAACACCACAGCTCCAAAGCATCGATTCTGCGGTGATCAGCCTTCTTTATAGTCCAGCTCTCACTTCCATACACCACTACTGGAAAAACCATAGCTTTGACTATCCTGACCTTAGTTGGCAAAGTGATGTCTCTGCTCTTTAGGATGCAATCTAGGTTTGTCATTGCTTTTCTCCCAAGAAGCAGGGATCTTTTAATTTCGCTGTAGTCACCATCTGCAGTGATCAAGGAGCCCATGAAAATAAACTCTGTCATTGCCTCCATTTCTTCCCCTTCTATTTGCCAGGAGCTGATGGGACAGGTGGCCATGATCTTAGTTTTTTTGATGTTGAGCTTCAGCTCATTTTTTTCACTTTCCTCTTTCACCGTCATTGTTGTTGTTCAGTCATTCAGTTGTGTCCAACTCTTCGTGACGCCATGGACCAGAGCTCGCTAGGCCTTCCTATCTTCCACTGCCTCCCGGAGTTTTGTCAAATCCATGTTGGTTGCATCGATGACACCGTCCAACCATCTCATTCTCTGCCTTCCTCTTTTCCTTTTACCTTCAATCTTTCCCAACATCAGGGACTTTTCCAAGGAGTCCTCTCCTCATGAGGTGGCCACCCTCATTAAGAGTTTCTTTAATTCCTCCTCACTTTCTGCTATCAGAGTAGTATCATCTGCGTACCTGAGGTTGTTGATATTTCTTCCGGCTATCTTAATTCCGGCTTGTAATTCTTTATTATTGTGAATCTTTATTCTTTATTATTGCCACTTAACTTGTACAGTATGCAGAAACAGAAATTAAAACACCTCCTAAGAGCAGACAGTTGACACGCAGCATATAGTTAGGAAAGATCAAGGAGCACAGAACAAAATAATAAAATAAACAAAGCTCAGGTACTAAAGATTAACATGTGGAGATTGCAAAGCCGGCAATGTGCTCTGTCTTTCCATGGCTTGTTTAATGGGTTTGGTGATTCTGCAAAATATATAGTAGCCGTCTGTGCCAGTTAAGAAAAATAAAATGGTAGAGAGAGGTGTTAATGGTTTGAGAGATGCATGCATACCTCAAATCAGCATACAGAGGGCATTCTGTCCTCCTCCTGGCATGATATTGGTCCATTTAAGATCCCTGAACCCCTTTCAAGTGCCGGGAGTTCAGTCTGCATTTGATCAAGAGTTGTCTCCACTCACGTAAATTAATATAAGGGATAAATCCAGGGGAGCCTTTCGAAAAGAGGGAGAAAAGCTTTAATATATCCCGTCGGAGCCACAACTAGCTACAGGCGCCGTGATAGTCTGGATGACAATGTGGTGTAGGCTTTTAATAATATCCTCTCAGGCATCCTCATATCCGCTCCTGTGGACGTAGCTGGAGGGCAGCTCACTTGAGATATAAGGGCGGACATCTTCCCTCTCCATTTCCTTGCAGGCCAGTAAAAACAGGAGGTGAGGCCACCTGAAGGGCTACCTGGAGCCGAAACAGAGTGGCTGCTTTCTTGGTGTGGGTACCTACAGCAACTGGACTGTGGCCTTGGAGAGAGAAATCTTGGCCATCCTAGTGCTCTAGTTAGAAAACTGAGTTGGGCAGATTCCACTACAGTGGTGCCTCGACTTACGAATTTAATCCGTTCCGAATGCATGTGCTTAAGTCGAACTGCTCTTAAGTCGGGGTACCTATCTAAAAAATTGAAAAACAAGTTAAAAAATCAAAATCATGGGGAAAAATATTTGTAAGTCGAGCAGACCATATCTAAAATGTATAAGGCAGCAGTTAAAATGCCAACAGTTTTCTGCTCTTAAGTCGAATTGCTCTTAAGTTGAGCTCTTCTTAAGTTGGGGTACCACTGTACTGAAGCTTGGCCTGGATTCTGGCCTGCCTGACACCAGATGGAGCTGCAGAAGCCCCCAACAACAACAACAACAGCTCGGAGCTGGTGGGCTGTGTTGGGCGTTTAGCAGATGGAAGCCATTTCAACTGGGGGGCCAAAGAAACTGGCAGATGGTTAAATTGGAGAAGGTCTCCCCTAGGAAGCAGTGGACAAATGAGAGAAATGACAAGCGGTTTCTCCTGCCCTAAGGCTCTCATGTTGCTGTCCAGAAGTAGAAGGTGCATGCCATCCAGCCATGTTCGCAAACAGTCATGGGACATTCCCAAGCTTCTTTTGTACACGGTCCTTGCGGTGCAGGCCAACGGATTTTGAGAAACCCTGCCGGTATGAATGCTGGAGACCTTCAAGAGAAAACAGGACCACTCTCAGTGTGATCTATTTTGATTCCAACTCCTGCCTTTACTTGATGGCCTTACCGGCCCCTTCTGTCTCCAGGCTTCTTGGATTCTCTGCTTGCATCAACCTCTGTTGAGCCACGTGTTTGGACACGGTGGTTTCGGACTTTGCCACGGCCTCCTATGACATCCCCACCTTCACGAGCAGAACCTTTTTGGTAACCCGGTTTGGTTCTGGCCAGAGAAGCCTTTTGGACGGAAAGCTCATGGGACGAAGTGGTGGAGATTATGTGTGTTATTAGTGGGTTAAATGTGTGTATGTGGGGGGGGGATAGATATTTATGTATGGTTGTACTCTTAGGTCCTGTAAAAGCTGATGTAGATTCTTTCAATCTCGTTCTGCACAGGACAATGACAATAACGATCTATCTATCTATCTATCTATCTATCTATCTATCTATCTATCTATCTCTCTATCTATCTATCTATCTATCTATCTATCTATCTATCTATCTATCTATC
>JAHTLZ010000328.1:3703163-3735629 GCA_023846285.1 Phrynocephalus versicolor
TCTATCTATCTATCTATCTATCTATCTATCTATCTATCTATCTATCTTGCCAGAGCTACCTGCTTGTACCACTGTCATTTCTTCTTCTAGGCTTACCTGGTAGTAACTGATGGGAAATGAGCCCCCGGGGTCACCTCTGATCATAAGCCAAAGATATTGTTGTGCTGTCAAAGAAAGATGAAAAAGTTGTCATATCGGCAGCGGACAACCGCAATCCCTGTGACTTGCAGGAAGTAATGGGCCCTGAGCCAGGCTGAAGTCAGCTGGGATCTCTATACCCTCTAACCCTGACTCTTCAGTCCTGCGTTGGGATGAGAGTTCTTGACCCATGCCTTCCTCCCTTGCGTGTGTGTGTGTGGGGGGGGGTAATGAGGAACTCAAACCTCCTTCTTCTCGCTCAGGAAGGAGGGGGTCCTGCCACCAAGACACGCCCCCCCGGGCACCACCCCTGGGGGGGGGGTGGAGGGGAAAATCACAAACAAAATGCAGATGATGCCCCTTGTGCAAAGCAAGGACTCATGAAGGTTAGAAGTGCAGTATCAAATGGGGTGCTCATGCCCTTTTAAAAAAAAAACTATTAATTAGTCTGTTATTTTGTGTGTGTGGTATATATGTGCATGTGCATGCACAGCCTAGAACAGAAAGGGTGCTGTTTTTTTTTTTCCAGAGAGATGCTTCTCATGAACTACAGGAACCTCAATGTTTTGCTCCAGGAATGAATAGAATAGAACAGAATAGTGGTTCACCACCAGTGGGTCCCCAGATGTTCCTGGACTGCAACTCCCACTAGCTCATCACTAGCTGAGCTGGCCAGGATTTCTGGGAGTTTCAGTCCAGGAACATCTGGGGACCCATAGGTGGAGAACCACTTGGATAGAATAACACTTTATTGTCATTGTACAAGTACAATAAAATTAAAAAGAGCCATCCGGTCTGCACATCACTCACACCCAATATAATGCAGAACATAAGCCTACCATTAAAAACAAACAACCGTATACATACTCCTACATTCTCTCACCCTAAATCACTTGTACCCATTATAAAACTCGTTTTAAGTCATAAAACCAAACATATACCACACACACAGGAACAGGGGTTTGAACATTCCCCGTCACTGTATCTCACCAATCAAGGGCCACCTGAATCAACGAGGAAGAAAAGAACTTTGCAGGTTTTCTTGTCAACCTTAGTTACAACACCCTCCTCACGTCCTGGGCAGAGGTTTAATATTAGAGAATAAATACTGTAAATGCATATAATTATGTGCTCTGTGCAACCATCTTCCCTAATTGGAATGTGAAATTTTCTCAGTCCTGATTTCACAGCTTTTTCTCTCTCTATCCGGCCTATGTCCTTTCCATTGTCTGGCTTTTCTTCCCATATGAGAAGTTTCCCACCTTTTATGTAAACAGTGCATTTATTTACACATTTTCCTCATATCGTCATTAATTGGAATCCATGAATGCTCACAGGGCCATAAATTCACTCGTCTCAAAAGGTGCCACAATTTATTTTTATTTTATTCCATTTCATATTATTATTATTATTATTATTATTTTGCTGAAGCCTCCGTAAATGGTGATGCACCAAACAAACAGAGGCAATCTCCACAACCCTGCCCTGAGGCCTTGACAGGAACCTTTTCAGGGACGGTGGTGAATGGCAGGTTGGGGGGGGGGCAGCATCACTCCACCAACTGAGAGTTCCTGAGCCCATTTGGAGCCCAGACGGACCTGTCTCATAATTTAGGGCTAGCCCGTAATAAGTCCAGCCCTGCCCCTCTCTTGCTAAGATAAATCTCCACCTTTCCGGTTCCTCCTCAGACATCTCTGGCTACTTAGTTCTGGAGAATTTCTCGGCTGGACCCTGAGGTTCCCAAGATGTGGCTGTTTTAGCTTGAGTTATATCCTTCCTTTCTCTTGTTAGAGGGGCCCAAGGTGGCTTGCAAAATACCCAAAAGACAAATAACGAGGCACTGAAAAGCACAAGAAACGAGAAGATCCAGAAAGTGCAAGAAATGGGCATATTCAAAACCATTAAAATGCATTTGTGTTTTTTTTAATTACAGTAAGACCCCAGTATCCGCTGGGGATTGGTTCCAAGCCTTCCCGTGGATAATGAAAACTGTGGATAAGAGAGAATTCCAACATGTCCCCAAAACTGCTGTTTAGTGATAGTAACTTGCTTTACAGCTGCTGTTTGTGACGGTAGCTTGCTTTACGGCTGCTGAATTATTGATTTATTTTTTCCTCTGCCAGCCATGGATAAAGGAATCTGTGGATAATGAATCATTGGATACGGGGGTCCTACTATACTGAATTTAAGCTGCTGCAGAGGTTGTTTTTCCCTCCAGGGCCATCCTTCTCTCACCAAGGCTTCCTGCCTTCCTCTCTCCTCTCTTGTTTTGTTTTGTTTTTTGAACAGTAAAGCCGGACCCTCCAGAGAACGTGGTAGCCAAGCCCGTCCCCAACAACGCCCGGAGGCTGCTGGTGTCCTGGCAGTATCCGTCCTCGTGGCCTGATCCAGACTCCTTCCCGCTCAAGTTCTTCTTGAGGTACCGGCCGCTCATCATTGACCAATGGCAGCATGTGAGTGGCCACACCGGTTTGTGTGTGTGTGTGTGTGTGGTTATGCGTGGGTAGGGGGTTTGTTTCCCTGACAGGTGCTTCACCTGTTTGGGGTCAGTTGGCCTGGCTCTTCCCCCCCCCCCAACCAACATCCAGGCTACCAGACACGTTTTGTTTCTTGCCATTTAGCCAAGTTGCCCAAGAGCTGGCAATAGAACAGGGACACCGTTGTGGACTCCCGCCAAGGGGGGAGGGGAGCAACACACCTGGTAGAAGCGTCTGGTTGGACTTGATTTCCTTTGGTTCGGACAATAGCTTGGTGAGATCCTTCATTCTTGTTTGCCCTGTGTTTGTCCAGTGTCCTAGCATCTCTGAGGAAGAGGTGTGAGTAGAGATGGGCATTAATCGAAGAAATGATGTTTCATTTTGTTTCGTTGAGAGGTCCTGATCGCTTCATTTCATTTTTTGCAAATTTTCACAAAAAAAATTCATTTCGTTGGTTCGTGAATTCGTTATTTGTTTTACCTACTGTGTGCAATTTGTGAGTCCAAATGCTTTTAAAAGCTATGGAGTCATGGAGCTGGAAGGGGCTTCTAAGGCCCTTGAGTCCAACACCCCCCCCCCCCCCGCTCAAGGCAGGGATGCAAATCAGAGCAGATCGGACAGAGGAGGGTCCATTTTTCCCTTGAATGCCTCCAGTGTCGGAGCATTCATCCCCACCTCCTGCAGTCACGGCTTCTGTTGTCATACTGCTCTAACAGTTAGGAAGTTTATTTTCCTGAGAAACATTCAGCTGCAGTTAAAAGTCAGATTTGGAGACTGGTGCTTGGGGAGCCTTTCTGCAACTCTCTGGTACCAATGTGCAGGGGTTTGTCCGAGAACCAGAGGCTGGAGAAAAAGAACAGCAGGAGGCATGGCCTGAATGTGTGGCTCGGGGAGGGGGGGTGTCCCAAAGGGCACTGCCGGAAGAGGGGTTTATCTCCGACGGCCTCATGCCCCCTGGGCTCCTGGGCTCTTATGGTCGCCTACAGCTCTCCAGAATGAAGCACAGAGGGCTCCAAAGCAGCTTGGGTGAACCTTACTCCAAATACCTTGCACAGGTTATATTTTGGGCCAAGTTATTTCCCTAGCTTCTCTTGGGACATATGACCCATGAGGGATTATGGGAGTTGTAGTCCCCCCCACCCCCCACCCCACCCCCAAAAAATCACACCTCATTTCCAAGCTCTGTCAGGACAATGCTACCTTCTAAGCAGGGGGCAAATGGCCTCTGTAATTGACGTGTTGGCTGCCGAGATGCCCTGAGCACATCAGATCTCGCTTGATTTCGGAAGCTAAGCAGGGTCGGCCCCTGGTTAGTGGTATGGATGGGAGACTACAGGGAATACCAGGTGCTGTAGGGGCCTGGAGTAGGAACTGGCAGACCACTCCAGTATTCCTGCCAAGAAAACTCCATGGACATGGGGTCACAAAGGGTCGGTCACAACTATAACGACACAACACACGCACAATTGATGTGTTAGGGTACATCTCATCTACACTCCCAAAGTTAAAACACATTGACCAGTATATTGGGGGGAAGCGGTGGGCTGGGAATCCTTCAGGCTCCTGGGACCTGTGAAGCCTCACAGCCCAACTAGATAGATCTTCAGATCCCTGGGTTCCACTCTCGTTGCGGGAAAGGGAGGCCTAGGCACCAGGGGCATTAAACAGGCCTCCCTTTGCTCTGGATTTGCAGCGGAGACGATGTCCTTGGAGCGGCATTGGCTCCTGGTTAAAGAGCCTGCAGGGAAGTGCCGTTTTGATTGCCATCTTTCTTTCAGACGGCAAAACAAAGGCGTGCCAACAAGCTGCGCAGCCCACACCCTCTCCTCCCGCCTGTGCTTTGAACTCCCATTTCGCCTCCAAAAATGCTCTCCTGGAGCCGCCCCCTCTGCAGCTGCCTGAAATGGCGGGGGGGGGGGGGGGGCTATTTTCCATACATATGTTCAACATAAAACTTGCTCGGCAAGACGTAAAACGTATTTAAAGTGTAAATGTCACAGCATTTATGTGCTCTCTGGTGCAATAGATTATGAACAGGAGATAAACCATCTTCTGTCATAACACCCCGTCCTGTCAGGGACATGGAAATTGCTTCTCTGTTATCATATTTCTTCTTGATTATTGCTTTCTTGGAGGAGGAGGAGGAGGAGGAAGAGGAGGAGGAGGGGGGATGAAAGAATACTTAGCAATGCAAACAGAACAAAACATCTGCAGAGGGCAGCGGGAGGTGAACTGGATGAGGGGCACCAGGACAGATACCCCAGGGTCCAGAGGAAAGTTGCAAGTTCTCTCTCTCTCTCTCTCTCTCTCTCTCACACACACACACACACACAAACACACAAAGAGAGAGAGAGAGAAAGGTGCATACAGTGTGCAGCAGCTGCCGCAACTCATGAAAAGGTGGCTTGATCTGCAAAATGTAGGTGTGTATCAAGCAGCCTGTGCTGCAAGCAATGAGTGATAAAGTGGTACCTCTACTTAAGAGCGGCTCCACTTAAGAGCAATTTGACTTCAGATCAGAAAACCATTGGCTTTTTAACTGCTGCCTTACAACTCTCAGATGCGGTGTGCTCTACTTACATTTTTTCCTATTTATTTATTTATTTATTTAGATATGGCTGCTCTACTTAAGAGTTGCTTGACTTAAGAGCATGCATTCAGAACGGATTAAATTTGTAAGTAGAGGTACCACTGTAATCGCAAACATCCTGTTCAGAATTAGTATGCCCAGAAATCCAGTCGTGGGAGGTACTATAGCCCCCTGCCTCGGAGCAGCCTGTGCACCTGGTTGCAAGGGACCCGCACCACGTCAGATTGCCTCTGGCCCCTTTCTGCAGGAGTTGCTTCTGGTCCACATAAATACTGGACATTTGTTTGCTTGTAATCAAAGATGCCCTAAGGATATCTGATCTTGCCTGATTTTGGAAGCTAAGCAGGGTCGGCCCTGGATAGTACTTGAATGGGAGACCTCCAAGGAATACCAGGTGCCTACAGCACCTGGAGTAGGAGCTGGCAAGTCACTCCAGTATTCCTGCCAAGAAAACTCCATGGGCATGGGGTCATGACTGTAATGACACAACACACACAAACACACACACACACAATCAGAGCAAAGTTGTGTTTTGCAGAAGTAACAGAATCGGTAGAAGCAAAAATTGCCCTTTTAATGTAACCATGTCTTCTTTTCTTTTTTTCAATTTATTTTGTTAAATTATAAACATACAAAACTAATCTGAAGAAACAAAGATGCTCTCCATATGCCCCCTCCCGACTCCCATCAGGACAAAGGGAGATGTTCCATTCCCTTCTTTTCATGGAGCCCCCTTCCCCCTCCCAGAGGCACATAGACACTTGTGACGGTGCACAGCCCTTCCCCTTTGTTAATACAAAATCAATAATTTCTCCCCATATATCTCTAAAACACAATCTTATTTGACAGCCCTTTTCTTACTTTGATGCTACATGTCGTCAATATATCATTGATAACTATGGGCCTTTTCACACGACCCCTAAAATCCGTGGCAAATGGCTCCCAGATCCGGAGCCTAAAATTGTTTCCCCACCAGCTCCGGAGTTTACAAAACAATAAGTGCGACCACGCCCACCTAAGCGTGTCCCAGCACACTTTTCAAGTACCTGCTCTCCGGGTGTGAAAAATTCCTGATGCAGATGTAACGTAGTGAGTGCTGGGCTCTCCTTGCTTCTGTTTGCTGTTGTTTTTTGCCCCCCGCCCCTTTAAGATATATTAAGAGACTGGAATGCTGCGGGGAACAGAGCAATGGCAGAACGGAGGTGAGCCGGCGTTCTTTTCTCCTTTTTTCCTCCGTCCCCTCACGCAGACAGCAGACAGGAGTGCGGAGGGGGTGGGAACACAGGAACAGCGACAAACCCCCAAGATCTCTGGTCCGAATTTAAGTGGCCAGCGGATCTTAGGGGCCGTGTGAAAAGGCTCTATATTTCACACTTCTTTATACAGTATCATTCATTTAACCGGAAATCGTACCTATCTTCTCAATTCTTTATTGCTAATTTAGCTGTTGTTACTACATTTGTAACTGATTCCTTCCTTGTCCAATTCCATTGTTAATTCTCAAACATCAACAGAAATGCTATTTTAGAATTTATTCCTAAATTTAGCTTTAGGATTTCACTGGCCTCTTTAAAAACCAGTTTGCAAAACTTTGTTATATGTCTGCATCCCCACCACATATGGAAGTAGGCTCCTATTTGTTGCTCACATCTCTTTTCTAGTAACTTCTTAAAATTACTTTGTTCTGGGCAGCCGAAACACTCTTATGACGTCACTTGACTAAAAGCTTCTGAAGTTCTCAACCATCTCCTGCCACCACCACTCCCTACCAGGTCTTCTTTTTTCAAACTTGGTGACGTCCTTCCCCCCAGAACTGGTCCCAGTGAATCAGATGCACAAATTAATGAGATACAGAATCACACAGGCACTGAACAGTTGTCTCTGCTTGGGGGGGGGGGGGGGCTCTTCCATAGCACTGACACTCATTTCAGTGGGTCCAGAACATGGTGGCAAGACTGGTGGCTGTTTTGAGCAAATTTGATCCCATTGCCCCTGTTTTGGCCCACCTTCACTGGTTGCCCATTGTATCCCGGAACAGGTCCAAGATTTTGACTCTTAATGTAGAAAGTCCTCCATGGTTTGGGCCCACATTATTTGCTGGAACATCTCCCCTCTGTCAACTGCCCAAACAACCAAATCATCACAGACGAGGCTCCCCCGGGAACCAACCCGAGGGAGACCCACAAATCCTCTTCAAGAAGTAATAAGGCCTTATTCGTGGTGGCTCCATTATTGTGCAACCAGCTTCTGGGGAAACGTTTCCCCCCTCCCCCACCCTGTTGCTATTTAAGAGGCCAAAGAAGCCATCCCTCTTCAGAGAGACTTTCTGCTCCAACCCTAGTTGAGATGAGTTGAGCTTGCATCTTTGTCCACCAACTACTATTTGATTCTTCGTTCTTATTTTTATGTGGTTTCATTTTTGCTCTGGTGGTGCCCTTTGTTTTTAGGCAGTTACCAGTTTGCTGTGTGGTTTTTATTACACTAATTATCTTGACTGTACATTTCACTGAACCACCCGGAACCAGTGCTGCAGCACTAATTGGAGCTGTATATTAATTTAAAATAATAAGTAAATACATTTCCGTACAGTATGGTATTTAATGAACCTTAAAGGTGCTTATGGCTCACAATCATCATCATCATCATCATCGAATCGAAGAGATGGAAGGGACTCTGTGGATCATTGAGTCCGGCCCCTCTAAGAGAAGTTCCAGGGAGGCATCAAACTCACTGCCTCTGGCTCCACACCTAGAGACCTAAACCACTGAGATCTCCCTGCTCTAGAGCAGGGGAGGGGAAACTTTGGCCTCCAGATGCTTTAGACTACAGTTCCCAGAATCCCAAGTCCATACTGCCAAGGATTAAGGACGGTGGGAGTTGTATGCCAAAACACCTGGAGGGCCAAAGGTTCCCCCAACCCCTGATCGAGAGGCTGGATTAGAGATGTTGTATTTGGAGGCAATTAGACCACTTTGATGCCTTCAGAGCTGAAGCTATGAGCTTCTGTGTGGCCAGGGGCACCATATTTATTGAATATTTATTGAATTACTGGGATTATGGGTTGGTTGGCTGGTTGCTTGATTGGAATATCAATTTATTTATTGGGGAGAAAAATCTCTGTGCTGTATAACCAAAACTGTGCTGTTCTGACCCATGCAGTTCCAAGGAGAACTGCATCTAGTTTCTAGCTCCTGAAGGATACAAAAAGCTTCCTGAACGATGTAAGGCCCTTTGGCACATCCAGGCTGGCTCCACAGACCCTTTCACGGTCCAGGAGGTTCTTATGGGGCTGTCACGGAGGGGGTAATTCTGGTGGAGCCCATCCTGGGATCTGGGGCAAGAAGATGGCAGCCCATTAGGACAAGCACATCCAAACTTCAGTCCTCCTGATGTTTCGGACCACAACTCCCAGAATTCTAAGCTTAGATTGCCAATGACAAAGGACTGTGGGAGTTGCCGTCCAAAACATCTGGAGGGCCAAAGTTTGGACATGCCTGCATTAGGGCATTCTCCTCCTTGAGAACAGGGGAAGCTGCTGCTGGAGAGGACCTCTGGCTGGATGGCCACCCCCAGCTGCCAGCTGGAGGTTGTCCTGAACCTGGACCTTTCCTTGCTCCTGCAGCCACCCACCCACCCCACGAACTGGGTGGTGCAGCCCTGGGCAGCTCTGCAGCCGAGGAAGAGTGGGGACCAAGGGTGCCTCTGAGCACGTCAGAGTCCCTGCCTCTTTCCCTCGGACTTTTGCCCACGGCTCTCTTGCATGGCCTGCCTTCCCTCCCCACTGCGCCTTCCTCAGCAGAAGGAGCCCAGGAAGTGGCGGCAGGGATGGCGGCAGAAAACAGGATCAGATGGTCATTGGGTCAGCCAACCGCTGACTTGTGAGACACGAGACCTGCAATGAACAATTCAGCCGGCCTCTTGGTTCTCTGAAGGCCAGCAGGCGAGGGAGCAAGGCGGAGAGAAGGGGAGAGGGGACCATAAGGAAGCAGGCCAGCCCATCCTCCCCTCCGCCTGGATCCTGCCAGGACGGAACATTTCCAGAAAGGCCACCACTCTGCCCCATTGCCAGAGATCCTTTTAAAAAGAGCCAGAATAATTCCTCGTTGTCGTCTCTGTATTTGCTTGTGGCAGGATTTCAATATCATGTAGAAAGCAGCGCTGCTATTTACAGGCTTTGGAAGAGCTGCATCGCGAACAAGGGTCATCATTATCATTACAACGTGCGGAACGCAGCCAAAAGTGCCTCTGAGAGCCTGGCATGAATGCTTTGTGTGTCTTCTCGCTGTTCTGACATGTTCGTCTGAGGATGTGGGCCACGTGGCACGAAAGCTTGCCTTAAAATATAGCAGTTCGTCTTTCAAGCGACACAAAGTCTCCCCCCCCCTTTTTTTTTGTATTCCCTGCCAATGTGACCTTCACTTCAGGATCCCAAATGTGGAAGATAAGTGTCTAGTCCTCACGGAGGAAAAGATTTAGAAATGAGAAAGAAGGGCTATGGAAAACAGCTAGCCACAAGATTTAAAAATACTCTGCATTTGAATTTGGAATATCCAGATGTGGTGATTTTTTTAACCAAATGCCAGTTCTTATGAATTTATCTTTTTGGGCATCCCATCTCTGCCGCCCATCCCTGGCAATGGTTTATATTCATGATAGGCCACTTGGAAGAGTTCCCAGGCCCAGCAGTGGGAAAAGTGGCATTTGCTCAGACGGCGGCTCCCAGCATTTCTTGGCCATGGAAGCCAAAGTTCTCACCTCTGCCCAGGACTGCCTATATGGCCTCTCAGGGGTTTGTTTGTGTTTCTGAAGAACTACAGAAAAACCCATTCTCTGTGCAAAACCACCTTGCTTTAGAGGGAGGAACAAGGACCCGCTCTCCCCTGGGCAGAGGGAAAGAGAGCTGCCGATCCCACGAGTGGCAAAGAATCGATCCTGCCGAGGGTCCCTTCCCGTGTCCTCCCTCCTCGTGTCCCCCTCGTAGCTCTTCTTCTTCTTATGCCTCTTTCTTTCCCCATTCTCCACAGGGCTGCTCTGGACACCTCCTGCCTGGGCCGCAGCTGCTTTTTGCCAGGCAGGCAGGCAGGGTTGGTGAGCAGCAGGGCAGAGACGGAAGGCCAGCAGTCAGGGAAGGGAATCCTAGAAGGCATTGCTCAGAATGAACGACAAGGGTGGGTGACACGTAGGCAGCACCGGCCACTGGAGGCAGAGGAGGAGGAGGAGGAGGAAGCTGTGGGACCACCAGCAGCTGAGTTTGATTTAAATCATCCTACTCCGTTAGCTACCATTTTTCACAGTTTGTGAGTCTGAGTTAATCGGGCGTGGAGCAATCTGGGCTCATGTTCCCCTCTCCTCCGGGCGCCATGAATTTAACATCTTGGTTCACTTTCTATTCCTGGGAGAAATGCAGAGCCGGCTCCATAAGGGCCCTTTGACACCAGTCACTCACATCCGCCCTTTTTAACTGTCGAGGAAACTGAGGCAGGGAGGCTGTGCCTGGTCGTCCCAGGTAAGTCCCGGGATTGGCCCTCCACGGGGGCTCACCAGGCCTGCCTCCCTTTCTAGGTGGCAGGCCCTTCCTTCCATAGCGATGCCCTACAGATGCTGCTCCTACACCTCCTTGCCCTGTCCCTCAGCTCTCCCCCCTCCCTCCCTCCCTCCCTCCCTCCCCCCGGTGACTTTTCTGGCCCTTTCTCTCTACGTCTGCAGTTCCTCCTTCTTTGGCTTCCCCCTCAGCGGCCCACATCTGGTGCCATTTCGGGATGGTTTCCCTTTGGATCTCAGAGTCATATTAAAAAGCTGTTTCCTCAGCCACGGAGGCTCATCCCACCCTTTCTGTTTCTCCTTTCCATCAGGAGAGAGGCTGCAATTTGTGTCCCCGTCTCAGAAACGGCGCTCCTGCTGAGCTTGGGGTCCCCTTTATGGCTTCCCTCCGTGAAGTCTGCCTCAATTCACGTCTCAGTGTCTCTCCTGTTCCATTTTCCAAGCCCGGTGTCCTAATTCCACGGCTGTTGCTCTCCCCAGGAGCTGCGAGCACTCTCATTTCAGCACGACAGTCTCCTAAAGTGGCTCATCTCGGCCACCTCCTTCTCCAAATAATTTCCCCCTGAAGTTTGCCATCAGATCGGGCTTGGGTTTCTGAAGCCCCAATTTGCTGTGTCCCCACATGCTGAGAAGCTGCTGGATATTCACAGTTCTGCTGCTCCATTTCCCCCTGCAGATGCCTTAGAAGCCAGCGTGCCTGGCAATATCATTACAGCACTGGCTATCAAACAGAGGTACTTGTGCTTTTCATGGGATGTGGGGCAGAAATGGACAAGAAGACAGCTTTGCAATTAAGGGCACAACTGGCTTAAGTAGTAAAGGCTGCGGGGTTATCCTCCAGCATTGTTTCTGATTCATGAGTTGCAAATTATCTTGCTTTTCCTTAGTGACTGGTCATTTGGCAGAAACAACAGCCATTCTTTTTGTGCTGATTGTGCAAACGTGGCTTGGGTAATAATGCCGGATCTCTTGCTACTTATGACACTGCCGGACTTATCCCTTTCTGCTTCCGGAAACCACCTAGGCCTGCAAAGCAGAGTCTCTGCAGCAAATACTCAGCAGTTCTTCATCCTCAGTCACCAGGTACATAAGAACATAAGAAGAGCCATGCTGGAGGCCCATCTAGTCCAGCTTCCTATATCTCACAGTGGCCCCACCAGATGCGTTTGGGAGACTAGAGATCTGTCTCCTGATACCACTCCCCTGCATCTGGTCCTTGAAGGACCCCAGTTTTAAGCCCAGAGATTACACATCTCCATCATGGTTTGTAACCTGTGATGGACTTCTCCTCCAGGAATATGTCCAATCCCCGTTTGAAGGCATCCAGGCAGGGACCACATCCTGTGGCTCAAAGTGTGACGTATCCTCTCCTGCCAAAACTCCTGCCATGAAGCTACTCTGGTTGCAGAGGCAGAGGTTGGGAGTAAACCATTCCCCACTGTGCTTATAACATCATAAGCAACTGAGTGGGAAGGAGCCTAGAAGGCCATCTAGTCCACCCCCGACTTGGTGCAAAGACCTGACAGATGGCGGTCCAGTTTTCTCTCGAAGGCTTCCAGTGTTGGAGCCTTCACCAGCTCCCAAGGTAGAGGGTGGAGCCTTCCAACTCTGTGGTTCTATGATTCTAATTGGTTCTGTTGCCATATTGTTCTGACAGTTAGGAACTTTTCCCTGATAGGCCACTGAAATCTGGCTTCTTGTAACTTGAGCCCATTGTTGCATGTCCTGCACTGAGGGATGATTGAGGGCAGATCCTGCCCTGCAAGTCTTTGAAAAGTACCACTCCTATCTCCCCTTGGTCTCCTTCTCTCAAGGTTAAACCTGCCCAGTTCTTGGGAACCACTGGTCTAGATCAAGGGATGATAGTAACTGTAACTTAATGGGGTTCCTAAGGTATTTTTTCAGTGAAACAAAGTTGCGAGACAGAAGATACAGATATAGAAATTCTAACTTCTGTTATCATGCAAGAATGTCAACAAAGAGCCTTTTCACACGACCCCTAAGATCCGCTGGCCACTTAAATTCCGACCAGAAATCTTGGGGGTTCATTGCTCTTCCTGTGTTCCCACCCCTCCGCACTTCCTTGCTCCTGTCTGCGTGGGGGGAGGGAGAAAAAAAGGGAGAAAAGAATGCAGGCTCACCTCCGTCTGCCGGTCCAAGCCGCCCCGAGCCCCGTCGTCATCCTGATTCCTTCTCTTAAAGGGGCAGGAGGCAAAAAACAACAACAAACAGAAGCGAGGAGGGCCCGGCACTCACTCCTTTACATCTGCATCAGGGATTTTCACCCCCGGAGAGCAGGTACCTGAAAAGTGCGCTGGGACGCGCTTAGGTGGGCGTGGTCGCACTTAATTTTCTGTAAACTCTGGAGCTGGTGGAGAAACAATGTTAAGCTCCGGAGCTGGGAGCCATTTGCGGCGGAGTTTAGGGGTCATGTGAAAAGGCCCAAAGTGTGTGAAGCCAGAGTGTGAACTGTCATTGGCTTTTGAACATCATGTGACTTTTTCCCCAGGATGGACTGTCTGAGTTATGCTGAGAGAAGAGACAGAGGGAGAGCACTTTGTTTTTCATGGCTAGCTAAATCTCTTTACCTGGATTGTTGAAGATGTGATCTTATAGGCACGCCGAGGCCTTTGCCTCTCATTTAGGTTATGTAAACAGAGTAGGGTTTCATTTTACATAAGAACATAAGAAGAGCCATGCTGGATCAGGCCAAAGGCCCATCTAGTCCAGCTTCCTGTATCTCACAGCGGCCCCACCAGATGTGTTTGGGAGCGCATGAGACTAGATATCTGTCTCCTGATCCCACTCCCCTGCATCTGGCCCTTGAAATACCCTGGTTTAAAGCCTGGAGACTACATATCTCCATCATGGTTTGTAACCTGTGATGGACTTTTCCTCCAGGAATCTGTCCAATCCCCTTTTGAAGGCATCCAGGTCAGATGCCATCACCACATTGTGTGGCAGGGAATTCCATAGACTTACAACGCGCTGGGTGAAAAAATATTTTCTTTTGTCAGTTTTTACTCTCCCAGCCCTCAATTTGAGTGTATGTCCCCTAGTTCTGGTATTTTGGGAGAGGGTGAAGAGCTTCCCTTTATCCACTTTACTCATGCCCTGCATTATTTTGTATGTCTCAATCATATCCCCCCTCAGGCGCCTTTTTTCCAGACTAAAGAGCCCAAAATGTTTTAGCCTTTCTTCATAAGGGAGGTGCCCCAGCCCGGTAATCATTTTAGTCGCTCTCTTCTGCACCTTTTCCAGTTCCACTATGTCTTTCTTGAGATGCGGTGACCAGAATTGTACACAATACTCCAGGTGGGGCCTTACTATTGTTTTGTATAATGGCATTATAATGTTGGCTGTTTTATTTTCAATCCCCTTTTTGATAATCCCTAGCATGGAATTGGCCTTCTTCACTGCTGCTGCACATTGGGGAGACACCTTCATGGAGCTTTGTTTTCAAGTTAGAAATATTGCTGCAAGTAATTGCTGTAAGAGAATAAATTTTTTTCATAAGCAAGAAACGTGCCTGATTATCTGAGTCTTTAAGGTAAGATTACTTGAATCTCACAAGTCAGGCGGGAGTCATATAAAAGAACCTATATTTTGTTTAATGCAGCAAGAGGGGAATTAACATCTCCAGGAGTCATAATAACTCTGTGGCTGAGGTCAAGAGCTTAGTAAACTCACTGGGTAGAGACTATCCTCCCTCTCTGGGCCGCATTCCATTACAGTACCACTCTATTCTGCTCTGGTCAGACCCCACCCGGAGTACTGTGTCCAGTTCTGTGCGCCTCAATTTAAAAAGGATGTTGACAACCTCGAGCGGGATGCAGAGGAGGGCGACCAGGATGGTTGAAGGTCTGGAAGAAATGTCTTACAAGGAACGGCTTAGGGAACTGGGAATGTTTAGCCTTTCAAAGAAAAGGCTGAGAGGGCATATGATAGCCATGTATAAATAT
This sequence comes from Phrynocephalus versicolor, assembly GCA_023846285.1. Taxonomy (NCBI): domain Eukaryota; kingdom Metazoa; phylum Chordata; class Lepidosauria; order Squamata; family Agamidae; genus Phrynocephalus; species Phrynocephalus versicolor. The sequence continues at coordinate 3,717,872 of JAHTLZ010000328.1, forward strand.
TTGAAAGGATGTCATATTGGAGAGGGAACAGGTTTGTTTTCCATGGCTTCAGAGACTAGGACTCGGAGCAATGGTTTCAAACTATAGGAAAAGAGATTCCATTTGAACATCAGGAAGAACTTCCAGATGGTTAGAGCTGTTTGGCAGTGGAATATGCTGCCATGGAGGGTGGTAGAGTCTCCTTCTTTGACGGTATTTAAGCAGAGGCTGGATGGCCATCTGTCGGAAATATTGTGATGGGGTCCCAGCATGGCAGGGGGTTGGACTGGATGGCCCTTGAGGTCTCTTCCAATTCTATGATTCTATGAATCACCCCCCCCCACACCTAGTTCCCCAACCCTGGCAGTGGGTGCCCTGAGGGGCACAGCTTCCCAGATTCGGAAAGGGAGGTGGCAATATTTGAGGCCTGCCAGCAGCCTCTAATCTTCTCATTCTCTGTCCAGCAGGTTTTCTCGTTCTGTCTCCTTAAACACAAAACATTAAATATTTAGGGCGCCTCTTCTTTTTCTCCGGCTTTTAAGTTTGCAATGCAATCCAGATTGGCCCCACTTCCTCTTCCTCCTGCTCGGAAGCAGCCACCGCCTGGGCCTGGCTGAGCGCACCATCCGTAATGTGTTCAGATGTTCCTTTAATGGATTGCTTGGGCTGGAACTGGATACGTCCGCCTAATGGGTCGCTAATAGCCTGTCTCTGGATTTGCAGACTCCTTCGGTTAACTCACACCATTGCCTGGGCATCCTGCCTCCCGCACATGTTATCCATCACATGCAGGCATATCTCCAGAAACATGCCCTCACCCCCTCCTGCATGGTGCAGGGCTTGGGGAGGGTGGCCTCCATCACAGTGTGTCCGGCTGAGGGAGGGGAAGGATGTTTTTGCCAGTCGGAGCAATGCCAGCCTCAGCAAGGTCGGAGAGAAATTGGGACCCACTTCCGTCACGTACAGGCATGTTGTTGCAGAAAAAGAGCAACCCAAAGGGTGGAAAACAACAGAGCTTTGTGGAATCTTAAAAGACTGGAAGTCCAATTTGACACTGGAGCCTCGTGGCACAGCGGTTAAATGGCAGCACTGCAGTCAAGGCTCTGCTCACAATCTGAGACTGATCCCAGGTTCAGTTAGCCAGCTCAAGGTTGACTCAACTTTTCCTCCTTCCAAGGTCACTAAATTGAGCGCTTGCTGATGTGGGGGCAGGCATTATATAGCCATCATAATTAGATTGTAAACCACCCAGAAAGAACTGCAAGCGCTATAGGTAGCACATTTTGACATAGCATAGATTTCCATGTTCTGCACCCTCTTTTTTGGATGTAACTTAAGCATGTGCGTAGTAAAACATACTGGTCTTTAAGGTGGCATAACTTTGTTTCAATAGACTGGCTTCTCCACCCCACCCCACCCCCAATTTCTTAAGGCACCATCATTGGGATGGGGGTAGATTTCCGTTCTTAGAATTCTTCATCTTCAAAGTAATATTTATCAACATTTGCATTTGAGGGAGAGGACTAGGACAGATTTGGACATGAGAGGGATGTGAAAGTTCATTTCTGTTGCCTTTCAACAGAATTCATGACATCGGAAGTTGGGGGGGGGGTAGAAGATGAAACTAACAGATGTCTTCAGCTGGAGGAATACCTCTTTTGTGAGAAGAGGTTAAAAAACTGGAGATTTTTCTCAGTAAGAAAAAAAGCAATAGAAGGAAAAAGAATTGCATGTACTATGTCAAAAGCAAGTAAGGAATTTCCCCCCTCCCTCATTGACAATATTGGGAACTTGAGTTGTGGCAACTTGACTTCTTTTCTTGTTAAATTGAAATGTTTCACTGCTTATCTGATCTAACTAGAAGTCCAGTTGCCATGATTCAGCCTCATCTGGATGATGGAGAATCTTCACAGGCTCTTTGACGACACCAGCAGCAAAGGAAGATCATGCAATGAAACCCCTTAACTGTTAGAGATGTACAGCAATGGAACCCATGGCCTCGGGATGTGGCTGGAGCCATTTAAGAGAAATATTGGAAAACCCTCTGGGTTAAGCATTTTTGCTGGTCCCAAGACTCATTCAGGGAAGCCGCACACCTCACCTTGAGCATTTTCAAGATTACAGGCTATTTTGCAGCAAGACAAAGCATCCAATGTATTCTCGAAGGCTTTCATGGCTGGGATCTGATAGCTGTTTTGGTTTTGGGGGGCTATTTGGCCCTGTTCTGGAAGTTTTTCTTCCTGATGTTTCACCAGACTCTGTGGCTGGCATCTTCAGAGGGCAAAGAGCTCAGCGAACTTGGACTTCTCTCTGTGCTCTGGGGTATAGAAATAGCACAGAGAGAACCCCTAGTTCCCTGAGCTCCTTGCCCTCTGAAGATGCCAGCCACAGTGTCTGGCGAAACGTCAGGAAGAAAAACTTCCAGAACACGGCCAGACAGCCCGAAAAAACTCACAAGAGCTAACGAAGCATCCATTTTAAATGAGAAGGGATAAAATGTTGAACAAACTGAGTAACATGGTGATGAACTGAGATGAACCTTTAAGTGGTCACTAGATTCTTTCTTCGTTTTTCTAGAACAGACGCCTGACATTTTCAGCTCTCCACTCATAAATCTAGTGACAAACCAAAAAGTGTTTTTTTTCTTCATAACAAAACTGAAATTGGCATTTCCAACAAACCAGTGGCATGCACCAAGCCACAAGAATTACAGGACCCCAGATTTCGGCTGATTATTACAAAAAAAACTTCCCAACTGTTAGAGCTGTACGACAATGGAACTGATTTCCTCAAGAGTTGATGAGTGCTCCAACACTGGAGGTATTCAAGAGAAATTTGGACAACTCCCTGACCAATATCCTTTGATTTGTCTTCCCCCATGGAGCAATTGGCCCTGGTTAGTACTTGGATGGGAGACCTCCAAGGAATACCAGGTGCTGTAGGCGCCTGGAGTAGGAACTGGCAAACCACTCCAGTATTCCTGCCAAGAAAACTCCATGGATATGGAGTCACAAAGAATTGGTAAGGACTGTATTGACACAACACACATATGGAGCAGGGGGTTGGACTTGATGGTCTTAGAAGCCCCTTCCAAATTCATGATTCTATGATTCTAGGTACCTGACTGGCATCCCTGGATGTATAGGAAAGTTTATTTGTTTGTTTACATTTTTATCCAGCCCATCTAGTGGCCAGGCCACTACTCTTGGTGGCTCACAATATCATAACAGAAACATGATAAAACTACTACAATTATCTAATAAAATATCAAGCAAAGAAAACCAAAATTCTGGATATAAAAATAATCAAAATAGAAAACGCGAAAGTACAATAGATGGTGTTCGTTTGCCAGCAGATGCCTCTGTCTCTGGCTGCTTAACTGACTGGTTGTTTTCTGCTTTGGAGGGGGCTGGGGGTGACACAGTGGGTGCTACCTTATGCCACATCCAGTGTGTCAACCCAGAAATGTTTACACTGATTCACTGGGTGAGTATGTGTTTCTATTTTTCCCCGGAAGGTGCCTTTCCCATTCATCTCTCTCTCTCTCTCTCTCTCTCTCACACACACACACACACACACACACTCCTACGGATTGGGGCCGACAGGCAGTAGAGGCAAACAGGCTGCCCTTCTTTAATAAGACCATCCTGGCAGGCTGATTGATGGATCAATTGGTTGTTCAACTCTGCTTCCTTCTGGGATTCCAAAGGGGTGAACTGAGTCATGCCATGATTATGGCTCTGAGAAGAGAGAGGGGTGCCAGCTCAACACGTCCAAGAGCTAAACGGGTGCCAGCAAGGCTTCCGTTGCCCGTCCAGTTTGGTCAGCAGCTCAACCGGGAAGCTCCTCCAGTCCTCAATCAAGGATTAAAGGCATTCCTTTTGAAATGGCTCAGAAGAGCGAGGAATGGTTACGTTTGGAAAGAAGAAGAAGAAGAAATGGAGTTTCTTGCCAAGTGCTAGTTAAGGGGTGGAGGGTTATATTTAGCTCCTCTCTGTCCTGTGTGGGGCAACTTGAATGGCAGGCACAGGGAGGCACAGGGAGGGGAAGGAAAGGTTTGGGAACATGAAATATGGCACCCCATGTCTGATGTACAGCAGGTGGCCTTGAGTTCAGCCAGGCTAACAATTTGGAGGTCTCTGAAGTTGAGCTGAGAAGAAGAAAGAGGAGGAAGCGAACCCTTGGGGGGGACCCCCCCCCCCCAAATTGCCTGGTTTAATAAAACCAAGAAGGAGAGCCGATTCCAGCAAACCCCTTTCTCGGCTGAAGATGGTTCAAAGAAACGCTGGCCTGCTTTCTGAAATAAAGGAAACGATGCACCCAGCTCCTCGGGCAACTTCTGCAGAGATTTAAAGTGTTAAAAGGAGATGCTGGGGAATCTCTGGCTGGTTTCAGGCCGGAGATATAGAAAGCATTATCACCAGTTAAAGATGAAGTAAAAACATTGAATTTGGAAGTTGAATAGACTCAGAGAGCCTAGAATCATGAAGTTGGAAGGGTCGCTGACTCCAACCCACCCACCTACCCCCCCCCCGCTCCATGCAGGAATAGACACCCAAGGATATCTGCCAGGTGGTTGTCCAGATTTCTCTTCAATGCCTCCCGTGTTGGAGCAAGCACCGCCTCCTGAGGAAATTGGTTCCATTGTTGTGCTGCTCTAACAGTTGGGAAGTTTTTCCTGATATTCAGCCAAAAGTTGGGTTCTCTTTGCTTGAGCTCATTGTTCCACGTCCTATTTATTTATTTATTTATTTATTTATTTATTTATTTATTTATTTATTTATTTATTTATTTATTATTAGACTTGTATCCCGCCCATCTTCCCAAAGGGAACTCTGGGTGGCTAACAGCAATAAAAACAAGTAATAAGGCACAGGACAAAAATGAGGCAAGATGGTGGCAGGGCCCGGGCGGAGGGGAAGAAAAAAAGAAAAAAAAGAAGAAAAAAAAACAGACTAACTGAAAAGGTTGCCAAAGGCCTCTCTAAAGAAGTGGGTCTTCAAGGCCTTCTTAAAGGCGGGCAGGGACTCCAACAGGTGCAGCTCACTGGGGAGATGATTCCAGAACAAGGGGCCCTACACTCTGGGATGATTGAGAACAGACCCTGCCTCTCCTCTGTAGGACAGCCATTCTGACATTTGAAAAGTGCCATTCCTGTCTCACCCTCAGTCTTCTTTTCTCCAGGCTAAACACGCCCGGTTCTTTCAATCTTTCCTCCTGGGGCTTGGTTTCCAGCCCCCCCCCCCCCAATCATTCATGTCACCTTCCTCTGAACTTGATTTAGTTTGTCCTCATCCAGCTTAAATTGTGGTGTCCAGAACTTGACACAGTACTCAGAGTGAAGCCAGCTAACCAACCATAGTTGAATAGAGGGGATCCATGGATGGAGGCTTGTAACATTGTACAGGAGGCTGCAATGAAAACCATCCCAAAGGAAAAGAAAATGCAAGAAAGCAAAGTGGCTGTCCAACGAGGCCCTACAAATAGCGGAGGAGAGAAGGGACGCAAAATGCAAGGGATAAAGGGAAAGATACAGAAAATTGAATGCAGACTTTCAAAGAATAGCAAGGAGAGACCGGGCAGCCTTCTTGAACGAACAGCACAAAGAAATAGAGGAAAACAATAGAAAAGGAAACATCAGAGATCTATTCAAGAAAATTGGAAATATTAAAGGGGCATTTCGTGCAAAGATGGATATGATAAAGGACAAAAATGGTTGGGACCTAACAGAAGCAGAAGAAATCAAGAAGAGATGGCAAGAATATACAGAGGAATTATATCAGAAAGATCTGGATGTCCCTGATAACCAAGATAGTGTAGTTGCTGACCTGGAGCCAGAAACAACAAGGCCAGTGGAGGTGACAGCATTCCAATTGAACTATTTAAAATCTTAAAAGAGGATGCTGTAAAGGTGCTACACGCAATATGCCAACAAATTTTGAAAACTCAGCAGTGGCCAGAGTACTGGAAACGATTGGTCTACATCTCAATCCTAAAGAAGGGCAATGCCAAAGAATGCACTCATTTCACACGCTAGCAAGGTTATTCTCAAAATTCTGCAGGGGAGGCTTCTGCAGTATGCTGACAGAGAACTTCCAGAAGTGCAAGCTGGATTTCGAAAGGGCAGAGGAACTAGAGATCAAATTGCCAACATGCACTGGATTATGGAGAAAGCCCGAGAGTTCCAGAAAAACATCTACTTCTGCTTCATTGGCTATGCCAAAGCCTTTGATTGTGTGGTTCTTAAAGGAATGGGAGTGCCTGACCATCTTATCTTTCTCCTAAGAAATATATATGTGGGGCAAGCAGCAACAGTCAGAACTAGATATGGAACAACTGACTGGTTTAAAATTGGGAAAGGAGTATGACAAGGCTGTATACTGTCAACTTGCCTTTTTAACTTACATGCAGAGTACATCATGTGAAAGGCAGATCTGGATGAATCACAAGCCGGAATTAAGATTGCCGGAAGAAATACCAACAACCTCAGATACGCAGATGATACTACTCTAATAGCAGAAAGTGAGGAGGAATTAAAGAACCTCTTAATGAGGGTGAAAGAGGAGAGTGAAAAAAATGGGCTGAAGCTCAACGTCAAAAAAAGAAAAGAAAACTAAGATCATGGCCACCAGTCCCATCACCTCCTGGCAAACAGAAGGGGAAGAAATGGAGGCAATGACAGAGTTTATTTTCTTGGGCTCCTTTATCACTGCACATGGTGACTGCAGCAATGAAATTAAAAGATGCCTGCTTCTTGGGAGGAAAGCAATGGCAAACCTAGATAGCATCCTAAAGAGCAGAGACATCACTTTGCCAACTAAGGTCAGGAGAGTCAAAACTATGTTTTTTCCAGTAGTGATGTATGGAAGTGAGAGCTGGACTATAAAGAATGCTGTTTGCCACAAAATTGAGGCTTTTGAGCTGTGGTGCTGGAGGAGAGTCTTGAGAGTCCCCTGGACTGCAAGGAGATCAAACCTATCCATCCTGAAAGAAATCAACTCTGAATGTTCACTGGAAGGACAGATTTTGAAACTGAGGCTCCAAAGCTTTGGCCACCCCATGAGGAGAGAGGACTCCTTGGAAAAGTCCCTCACTGATATTGGGAAAGACTGAAGGCAAAAGGAAAAGGGAACGGCAGAGAATGAGATGGTTGGATGGTGTCATCGACGCAACCAACATGGATTTGAGCAATCTCCGGGAGGCAGTGGAAGACAGGAAGGCCTGGCGAGCTCTGGTCCATGGGGTCACGAAGAGTCGGACACAACTGAACAACAACAACAGGCCAGGAAATTACCTTACCCTTCTAGGCTGTTTCCTACTCTTCAAAGTTTCCTTTTACCGTATCCTCTGCCTGGATGCTTCAGGCAATAATCTTTGAAACGTCTGTATGACCATCATCTTTCAACTGCCCACAAATTTCCCAGAAGTTCTCACCATTTGTCTCAGATAAAAAACTTCTGATCACAAACTGAATTAATAAATGTTCATGGTTCACGTTTCTCTCCTACCTCAGTTTCCTGACAGATAAGAACTGGTAAAATCAAGCTTTTCACAAAGTTATAGTCTGCCAACGATAAACAGAGGATATTCTAAGTAGGAAGGGAAGAGATTAGACTCAAGGATCTTTAATGTAAGGTTGGAAGTATCTCCTACAGCTAGCTAAGCAGGGAAAATGAAATAGTACTAATACACTGAGATATGCATAAATAATAACGTGTTAGCTGGTGTAAGGCAGATAATTAAGATTATAGATGGAGAGTTACCCTTAAAGCTTTATTTTTGTATATATTTAGTCAACTAAGTAGCTAGATTTGGACAGACTGGAATGGTGAAGAAAGAAATAGGAAGAAGTAGGGATTAGAGACATATATCACCCGACTAGGTATGGGGTAGAATTAAAAAATTACAGTAGCAAGATATTAAAGAGATTCTGGGTGGTATCTAGTATGAATGAGAACTTAAGCTGAATGACTTGGGGTTGCTTGGTTGACAGTTTAAATGCAAATTGGAATGGATTTCCCTTCCTCCTTATGTCTGAAAGCAAACGGCAACCAAACTAAGGGGTTTTCAGAGTGGTTTCACAGGGTGGGGGGGGGATGAATTAGTGTGTGAATGGTGGGGTTGATTTTTGTTTGTTTGTGGTTTTTAAGGGTCATTTCACTATTTGGGATCAGAAAGAGGGAAAGGGAAGTAAACAGTCAGGGTTAATAGACTAAGAATATCCCTCTTGAAATGTTGAGGGCCTGGGGACTGTTATAAAGAGTTCAAGAATAGAAGTGAATTTGAATAAAGAGAAAGGAGACTGTTTAAAATAAAAACAGGAGACCCACGAAGTAAAAGAAGGTGCTGATAAAGTTTGTTTAAATTGGTCAAATATGTATGAAAAAGCATCTGGAAGTTCAAAATCAAGAGGGGTTTCAATTATTATTTCCAGAAAAAGTGATTTACAATGTATAACCTCTAGAAAGACAGTGATGGTAAAGGATGGTACAAAAACACTGAAAGGAGAGAATTATACAGTACTTTGATTAATGTTTATCCAAATATAATCAGTCTATCCTTTGATTTGTATTCCTGGCTGAGCAGGGGTTTGGACTTGATAGCCTTTATAAGAGCCTTCCAACGTCATGATTCTAGGATGCACGAGTCTATTCAACTTCCAGATTTAATGTTTTTACTTCATCATTAACTTGTGACATTGTTTTAACAGTTGTAGAGAGGATTAAATTGCATTTAGAAGAATTTGGAAAGCTAACTGAGTGGCAGATAATTTGACATAAATCAGAAATGTACTTTAATAACAATAAAGAGGAAAAAGAAAGAAGTCTATTAATTGTTTAGGTTTAAAAAATCCTACTAATTTGGAAAGATAGAAAGTATAGAATCATAGAATCATAGAGTTGGAAGAGACCTAAAGGGCCATCCAGTCCAACCCCCTGCCATGCAGGAACCCCCATCACAATATTTCCGACAGATGGTCATCCAGTCTCTGCTTAAAAACCACCAAAGAAGGAGACTCCACCACCCTTCTTTGGGGCAGCATATTATTCCACTGCCGAACAGCTCTAACTGTCATGAAGTTCTTCCTGATGTTCAAATGGAATCTCTTTTCCTGTAGTTTTAAACCATTGACCTGAGTTCTAGTCTCTGAAGCCATGGAAAACAAACCTGTTCCCTCTTCAATATGACATCCTTTCAAATATTTAAACATAGCAATATCCCCCCTCAGCCTTCTTTTTGAAAGGCTAAACATTCCCAGTTCCCTAAACTGCTCCTCTTAAGACATTTCTTTCAGACCCTCAACCATCCTGGTTGCCCTCCTCTGTACCCACTCAAGGTTGTCAACATCCTTTTTAAATTGAGGTGTGCAGAACTGGACACAGTACTCCAGGTGGGGTTTGACCAGAGCAGAATAGTGGTACTATCACTTCTCTTGACCTAAACATCATGCAACCAAGAATCACATTGGTTTTCAATTTGTGGTCCACCCAGACTCCCAAATCCCTTTCACAGGTACTATTTTCCAGCCATGTATCCCCCATCCTATATCTGTGCAATTCATTCTTTTTACCTAGATGTAGCACCCTACATTTCCTTCTGTTGAAATCCATTCCGTTGGCTTTGGCCCAGCACTCTAATCTGTCAAGGTCTTTTTGAATTTTCATCCTATCCTCTAGGGAATTAGCAACCCCTCCCAATTTGGTATCACCTGCAAATTTAATTAGCATACTCTCTATTCCTTCCTCCAAGTCATTGATAAAGATATTGAACAGCACTAGACCCAGAACAGAACCCTGGGGCACCCCACTGGTCATGTCTCTCCAAGCTGAAGAGAGGCCATTTAGGGTCAACCTTTGGGTGCGATCAGTCAACCAATTACAAATCCACCTAACAGTAGCACTATCTATCCCACTTTCTACTAACTTCTTAGCAAGAATACCATGGGGAACCTTATCAAAGGCCTTACTAAAGTCCAGATAAACAATATCCACAGCATTCCCCTCATCCACTAGGCCTGTAATTCTATCAAAGAAAGAGATCAAATTAGTCTGGCATGACTTTTTTTTAAAGAAACCCGTGTTGACTTCTTGTAATGACAGCATTGTTTGTTAAATAATTGCAACTTTCTGTTTAATAATCTGCTCTAGGATCTTTCCAGGAATTGAAGTCAAGCTGAGTGGGCGGTAATTATTTGGGTCCTCTTTTTCCCCCCTTTTTGAAGCCCTCCTCCAATCGATGGGGACTTCACCTGTTCTCCAGGACTTCCCCAAGATTATTGCCAATGGTTCTGAAATTACTTCTGCCAGTTCTTTTAATATCCTTGGGTGTAATTCATCTGGCCCAGGAGACTTAAATTCATTTAATGTTTCCAGGTGTTCCTGTACCAGCTCTCTACCTATTCTATGTTGCAATTCCCATCCTACCTCATCTAGTCTTTGTCCCAGTGGATCTCTTTCTTCCCTTTTGGAGAAAACAGAGGCAAAGAAGGTGTTGAATAGTTCTGCCTTTTCCTTGTCTCCTGTTAGTAACTGGTTATTATCGCCACACAGAGAGCCTATCATTTCCTTATTTTTCCTTTTGCTGCAGACATAACTAAAGAAACCCTTCTTATTATCTTTAATGTCTCTGGCTAGTCTAAGTTCATTTTGCGCTTTAGCTTTTTTTACCATCCCCCTGCATATATTAGCTGTTTGCTTATATTCCTCTTTGGTGCATTTCCCATTTTTCCATTCCTTGTACTTGTTTTTCTTTATAGTTAGCTGAGCTGAAAGTTCTTTAGTAAACCATTGCGGTTTCTTTAGACCTCTCCCATTTTTTCTTCTTGTTGGAACAGTTTTAAATTGTGCCTTTAATATCCTCCCATCCATTTTGGACTCCCTTCTCTTTCAGTGTGTCGGTCCATGGAATCACAGCCAATAATTCCCTAAGTTTACAAAAATTGGCTTTCTTAAATTCCAGGATTCTTGTCTGACTATGCTTAGCTTCACCTTCCAACTGTAGAACAAATTCCAAGAAGGCATGTTCACTTTTACCTAATGATCCCACCACTTCGACCCAATTTACAAGGTCCTCCTTATTGGTTAAGACCAGATCTAAAATGGTTGTGCCTCTTGTTGCCTCCTCTACCTTCTGGACCATGAAATTGTCTGCAAGGGCGGTAAGGAATTTGTTAGACCATGCATTCTTAGCTGAGTTGGACTGCAAACATATATCAGGATAGTTAAAATCTCCCATTAGTACTACTTATCTCCCTTTTGACTGTGTGGCCATCTGCTCACAGAAGGCATAATCCCACTCTTCCGGCTGGCTTGGGGGCCTATAATATACCCCCACAATGACATCTCTCCTAGTTTTTTCACCCCTGATTTTCACCCAAATACTCTCAACATGGTTCCTCTGCTGTTTATCTTGTATTTCTTCAGCAGTATAAATGTCCTTAATATATAAAGCTACACCTCCTCCTTTCTTACTCAGCCTGTTCCTTTGAAATAGTATATACCCCCCAATGACTACGTTCCAATCCGACCTGTCATCCCACCGTGTTTCAGTGATGCCAATTATGTCATATTTATTTTTGCTGTATTAGGAGTTCCAGCTCCTCTTGTTTGTCCCCCATGCTCTGTGCATTGGTGTAGCGACATTTGAGGCTACGTGTGCTTCTTACATGTCCTTTGCTTAACCTGTTTTTCCTCGCACTCATGGTCTGCACTACTTCTTGTCCTGCTCCTATTTCAACATTTGGGCTAATCTCCACAACCCCTTCTGGATCTCTACCGTTAAGAGAATTTTCTCCCTCCCCCTGCAAACTCTGTTTAAAGCTCTCCTTATTAAATCTGCAATCCTCTTGGCAAAAAGATTCCTGCCAGCAGTGGTGAGGTGCACCCCATCCTGGCCCAATATCCCGTCTGAATGAAAAAGCAAACCATGGTCCAAGAATCCAAATAGTTCCTGCTGGCACCATCTCCGAAGCCAATGGTTCACCTCCACTATTTTTTCCCCTTCGAGGGCCACATCCTTCTACAGGGAAAAAAATTATTTTATTGGACCACATAATTAATATAGAAGCTAGCTGGTTTAAGGAAAATTGGATTATCGTGGTTTGGCAGAATTGCAAAATGAAGGTACAGTATTGCCCAAGATCTATTTATGATGCTACCAATAAATAGTAAGGAAATTAGAGCTAATAGATTGACAAAATTCTGTAATGGAAGTAGGAAATTGATGATTAATGAGGCATGGTTTAAATCTCAAAAAGATAAAATTTAGGACTACCTAACTCAAGGTCATATTACATTGCCAATCAGTTAAATATATATCAGATGTTGTACCTCAATCCAATAAATTAATCTGGTTGAATATTGAAAGGCAAGAAGTACATTTCAACTTTGTAAATATCCTCTTCTTTGAAGATAAGGAAAGTATAATTTAAAAATTAGAAAATCATTATCTTACTACAGTAATATGCTAATATTGTATATAGAATTGTTTCTGTCTCTGTTATGTCAGGTAACAGAACAGGCAAAATTCTCAGATAAATTAAAAGGATCAAATGAAGATATTTGATAAAGAGACAAGAACAAAGAAGTGTTAGGCAAAGATGAAATATTTTGTTATAATGTTATTCAGGCAGAACTGTGGACAAAGAACTAAATAAAAAGCATTGCAAGTGTAGGGAACATATGAAATATGAAGGAATTATTCTATAAAAGGAAAGTCTAGGAGAGGACAGGGGTGGAAACAGTAAGATACATAACTTATTAATGGAAACAGAAGAACAGGAACATTCACTTAAAATGGTCTGGGTATGCATGGGAATATTAGAATGTTGAGATATATGTCAATAGGGATAATCAAGAATTTAGGGTGGAAATGGTACTTAATTCCAATGACAATCAAGTAGATGACAGTCATTCCTAGCTCAGAAAGCTAGTGGCGAGTCCTCCATTTTATAGTTCACTTTGACCTCTTGTCACCCTGGTCTGAAATAGGCTCATCAGATGGACAATGGTGTAAATAGGCCTCACATCACAGATTTTGATGTGAGAACTCTTGACCCACATATTAAATCAGGTGATGGGATGAAGAGGAAAAGTCAGACCTTCGGAAGATCAGGATCGAAACCCAGGTGTGACCACAGCCTTTGAGAAAACCGGGTTCTAATCTGTTAACAGCAGTGGGATTGATTATTGCTCAGAATTGGAAATCAACTCACAATATACCATTAAGTGATTGATATGGAGAATTCTGGGATATAGTAATTCATGACAAATTCACATGTAATATAAAAGTTAAGAAGGGAAAAACTACTAAAGATGTATTTGCAGATATATGGGACCGATTTATTTATTTTCTGTTGATAAAGGTATAACGTTTACCCCATAAATCTATACCATTTGGGGAGATGTGTAAGATGGTTTTTGAGGGGCTTCTCCCTCATGCTGCCATTGGTGGGGAACACTGGCTATGTAGTTTGTTTGTTTTCTTTTAGGTTTGTTTACTAGATTTCTAGTGCTTATTCGCTGTTGTAGTGGATCAAATTTGAAATGAAATAAAGTTAAAAAAAATATAGGCTACTACAGCATATTGTCTTGGGTTGGCGATCAAGCAATCCGTAGGCCTCATGATGATAATTCTAGTTTTTCTGGTGGATTTTGAAACCGTTAACTCTTTGCCACGGGCCAGAGATGGAGTCCGTTGAACTCATCCAAGCTCATCAGAGGTCCTCTGAGTTTCTGCCATATGTGAAAGGCACAAAGTGCTTACTTCCTTTCTTCCCCCCCCCAACCCCAACCCCAACCCCCGCGCAAGGCTATCTTTATTACTCTGTGAGTCGTTTCCAACTTAGATATTATCTCTCTGTCTTTCCGGCCAAAACGCCAATTAAGGAAATGTGCGAAACTCAAGACTGCCAGATCGCTGGGTTCCAGCTCTTCTGGGGTCTTTCGGCGAGGCCCCTGTCCTAACCCTCCCGACAGCTCCCCGATAACAAAGTTAGCAAAGCTAATTTGCCGAGCAGCTGAAATCTGGCCCAGCGGAGCCGCCTTGCCAAGTTATGCTGCAGTTGTGCATAACAGCTCTTGAAGGGAAAGGATCGTTATTGAGGACGACTTGACGGAGGTCAGGTTGTCCCGGGCTAAGCACAACAACCAGGAGATAAGAGCCCCGAGTGAGAGGGGAAGAGAGGGACCAAGAGCAAGTGGGGCCTGCCCACGGAGGAAGAGGTGACCCACCCCGGTCTGGGGTCCAATTCCACCACCCCCACCCCCCGAGGCTCTTCCGGTGGCAAGGAAGGCAAGTCCACCCTTGGGCTGCAGAGAAGGGAACCAAGAGGCTGCTGAAGGCTCCTCTCGGGCAGGGGGTGTCTGAGTGGGCAAACCCCAGCAGCTGAAGGAACAACGGAGAGAAAGCAACCGGGAGAATTTTGGGAAAAGAAAAGAAAAGGCAAGAGGCAGTGGCACTTTAATCGTTTTAATTCAGCCTTCAGCCTCCATGGATCAGCATCCACTTTTTTCAGATGCAAGGAGTGCGAAACCAGTCCCCCCTATTGAGCCACAGGGAGGTCAGTCCCATTTGGGTGAAGATACGGGTCGTCGACAAAACACCCGTGGTCCACTAACACAGGAATGGGGCTACCAAGCCATTACAGTAATACCCCGGATAACGAATGCCCCTGATCATGAATTTTTTGCATAACAAATAGCAATTTCCAGATATAGCGCTGCCTTGGATAATGAATTTTCCTTATGGGCTGCCTCGAATAACGAATCACAATTTCTAGGCATAGGTTTGCCTCGGAAAATGAATTTTCTCTATGGGCTGCCTTGGATAACAAATTTTCCTATGGGCTGCCTCGGATAACGAATTTCCAGCATGCATCGGCTGCATCACATCTGTACCTTTAAAGTGCACTTTATAAAGAGTCTTGAGCAAAAAAAAGGTGTCTGTGTCATTTTCCTAGGCTCTGGAACGGATTAATTGGTTTCTCATTCATTCCCATGGGAAACTGTGTTTCGGATAACAATTTTTTTCAGATAACAAATTGCCTCAGAGAACGAATTAAATTTGTTATCCTAGGTACCACTGTACTTAGTTCAATTAGCAAGCCAAGGCTTTCCCAGTCGCAAGAGGAGTTTCTGGGACAGAGGTCAGAGGCTGCCAAGAGAGAGAGACACTTTTCTTCCGTTTGGATATTGATCTATGTAAGGGATTAAAAGGGAGACTCAAAGAGGAGGCCAGTGGACAAGTTCCAGAGCATCCCTAAGGGCCTCAATAGAGAACAGGGCTTCTTAGTGGGCTATATATGTGAATGACGTCATGTCTTGCAGTGGAGCACAGACACAGTTGAAAACTGCTGTAGGGAAAGACACACCCCGTTGGCCTCCATCATCTCTGCCTCTACTAATACCTCCTCATGTTTTGGGGAGCTTTATCCACAGCCCGCAGGCAGACGCTGGTCTCATGAATGGCAGAAAATAGACAACAGTCCAGCTTTGCAATTAGAAGTGCTGCTACCTTAAGCGTTAAAGGGACTTTGGTTTTTTTTCTACTACAAGGTTTTGCAGATCTCTTGATTAGCAAATTAATTTATTTTGATTGTTCTAGAGCTAATCCCTGGGAGATGAGCCCATGGTTTCTTCCACGGGTTAATTGTGCAGACAGACACATCCGCGAGGTTTCTAATTGGAAAGCTACTTTGTTTCTGCCTTGAGAACTCAGGCTCTTGGTCATGATGCTGGGGGGGGGGTAGGAAATACACCCTGCAACCCCCACCACCCATGTTGATGCTGAGAGAAAGGGCTGAAAGGGCCCCCACATTGCTTGCAGAAGATGCCACTCTGGGGTGAGGGAGGTAAGAAAGGTGGGCTTTCGCCCTCCTGCAAGCCTCAGAAGGAACGGCAAGAAGCTGCAATCTGAGCACAAAATGGCTCCTTCTTTTGTGAAGGAGCCTCGTGGCCCAGTGGTTAAAATGCCTGTCCTGCAGGTAGAACTGTGCTCACGACCTGGGGGTTCAATCCCAAGTGGCTGGCTCAAGGTTCAAAAAGCAAAGCAAAAAGCAAAGTGTTCTGCTTATATACCGCCCCATACCACTATAAGTAGTCTCTGGGCGGTTTACAATTTTAATTACAGTGTGCAGGCTACACATTGCCCCCTCCCCAGCAAGCTGGGTAGTCATTTTACCGACCTCAGAAGGATGGAAGGCTGAGTGAACCTTGAGCCGGCTACCTGGGATTGAACCCCAGGTTGTGAGCACAGTTTTACCTGCAGGACAGGCATTTAACCACTGCGCCACGAGGCTCCTAGCCTTCCATCCTTCCGAGGTTGGTAAAATGAGTACCCAGCTTGCTGGGGGGAGGGGAGAGGCAATGTGTAGCCTGCATACTGTAATTAAAACTGTAAACTGTCCAGAGACTACTTGAAGTGGTCTGGGGTGGTATATAAGCACTTTGCTTTGCTTTGAGCATTGCTTGGAGAAGGTCCAGAAACCTCCCTTGGGCTGGGGGCGTTCATTACGCTGATGGGGGTGGGGTCCTGAGTTGTATCTCTTCCTCTCTCTGGCCGTATCCTCAGCAACAGAGGTGGTGGCTAGCTTCCCAAGTGGGGTGCAGTCCGAGTGTGTGTGTGTGGGGAGGGAGTTGTCCTCACCCCCCATTGGCCGATTGAGGCTTTTGCTGAGTTGCTCAGCTGACTCAGTGCCCCTTCTCTCCACCTCCCCTCCCCCCCCCCGTCCAGGTGGAGCTCTCGGACGGCACCAGCCACATAATCACCGACGCCTACGCCGGCAAGGAGTACATCATCCAGGTGGCCGCCAAGGACAACGACATTGGCACGTGGAGTGACTGGAGCGTGGCGGTCCATGCCACGCCCTGGACGGAGGAGCCCAAACACCTCACCACAGAAGCCCAGGGAGCAGGTGAGGGGGTGGAGCAGGAAGCAGCCGCCACCGAGAGAGATTGTCTGCGTGCTGGGCGCGGGGATCAAGGGAGAGTAAGCAAAGCAGAAAGCAAAGTGTTCTGCTTATAGACCTGCCCTATATCAGTTACAGCCCTCTCTGGATGGACAGTTGACACTTTAGTTATGCAGGCTACACATTGCTGCCGTCACCCCAGCTCCCCAGGGATCTGGGTTCTCATTTCCCCAACCTTGGAAGGAAGGAAGGAAGGAAGGCAGGCAGGCAGGCTGAGCGAACCTTGAGCCGGCTACCTGGGATTGAACCCCAGGTCGTGAGCGCAGTTTTGACTTCAGGACAGCAATTTTACCACTGTGCCAAGAGGCACGAATATCAGCAACATGACTAATAGTTTGGTGTGTCAGAAGGGATCAGGGGAGGCTGCCAGATGAATAGAATGAGCATATCATTAGGCAGAGTGAGGCAACTTTGTTGTTAGTACAGTGGTACCTCTTAAAACAAATTTATTTTGTTCTACGGGTCAATTTGTTTTACCAAAAAATTGTCTTACAAAATGTAGTTTTCCATAGAAATGCATTGAAAATGGATTAATCCATTCTGGAGGCTATGGGTTGCTTCGTTTTATGAAAAATTTGTCTTACAAAATGCAGTTTCCCATAGGAATACCTAGGGAAGGGATTAATCTGTTCTGGAGGCTAGCATAAAGACAAAAATAATTGGACAGTGTGGTTTCCTGGGTACATGGGGAACAGTTTTTTGCCTTGCAAACCTTCCCGTAGGGAATTTTTTTGTCATGTTTAATAATAATAATAATAATAATAATAATAATAATAATAATAATAATAATAATAATAATAATAATAATAATAA
>JAHTLZ010000328.1:3751985-3774158 GCA_023846285.1 Phrynocephalus versicolor
AGTAGGGGGAGGAGCTTTATCTTTAAATACTTGCTCCCAGCAATCTCAGTCCCTTTTCTTGCAGACAAAGCAGAGAGGAAGCACACGGCCTGAGAGCACAGAGTAAGTAGGGGGAGGAGCTTCATCTTTAAATACTTGCTCCCAGCAGTAAGTAGGGGGAGGAGCTTTATCTTTAAATACTTGCTCCCAGCAATCTCAGTCCCTTTTCTTGCAGACAAAGCAGAGAGGAAGCACACGGCCTGAGAGCACAGAGTAAGTAGGGGGAGGAGCTTCATCTTTAAATACTTGCTCCCAGCAGCACGCGCCTGACGGCGCGTGCAAACTAAAAAAGAAAAAAGAAAAAAGAAAAAAAATTACAAAAAGGATATTTGAGTCCCCAAGCCAAGCTACTCCTAAGGAGTTCCTACACACATTAGTCTTACTAGATTTAAAAAAAGTGTAAGTTTACATTTTTGAGACCTTCAATACATTTTATTGCACTCGTTAAAATGGAGTTGGAGGGAGCAGCTGTAGTTTCCTGTAGTACTTGTGCCATGTTTGTCATTTTGACAGAGCATGTACAGAACTACATTTGCTGCAAGTGCAAACTGGTTGCGCTATTGGAAGAGAAGGTCCAGCAGCTAGAAGCTCGCATATCGGACCAGCAACACATTGAGGAGCTTGAGAGGTTCCTGGACAGAGCGGAACAGACTATCCAGGTCAAAGAAGAGACAGGGCACACTTCTGAGGAGGAAGTCACTGCCCCAACTCAGGAGGTAGATGGGTGGAGGAATGTGACTCAAAGGAGTAGAAGGCCAAGGGATCGCTCAGAGAGTCTCATATTGCACAATCAATTTGAGGCTCTTTCCCTCAGAACACCTCATGAGGCACACACAGAGAAAGAATTGGTTCCACCGGAGGATCTCTCCCTCATCACTATTGATGAGACACAAGATCAGGTACATGTAGATGAACAGGCTGCAGGAGAGA
This sequence comes from Phrynocephalus versicolor, assembly GCA_023846285.1. Classification (NCBI taxonomy): domain Eukaryota; kingdom Metazoa; phylum Chordata; class Lepidosauria; order Squamata; family Agamidae; genus Phrynocephalus; species Phrynocephalus versicolor. The sequence continues at coordinate 3,752,955 of JAHTLZ010000328.1, forward strand.
AGCTTCTTGTACTAGGGGATTCTATAATTAGAAATACAGAGGGATGGATTTGTGACGAGCATGATAACCGGATGGTCACTTGCCTGCCAGGTGCAAAGGTTGCAGACATCACGAGAAATATAGATAGCTTGTTAGAGAGAACTGGGAAGGAGCCAGTGGTCATGGTACATGTTGGTACCAATGACTTTGGGAAGGCAAAGCGGTCAGTCTTGGAAGCCAAATTCAGGTTGTTAGGTAGAAGATTGAAGTCCCGGGCTTCCAAGGTAGCATTTTCAGAGGTGCTACCTGTTCCTCGTGCAGGACCCGCCAGGCAGGCAGAACTCAGAAGCCTCAATGCGTGGATGAGGCGATGGTGTCGAGAGGAGGGCTTTAGATTTGTCAGGAACTGGAGAACATTTTGGGACAAGCCAAACCTGTTCAGGAGGGATGGGTTGCACTTGAATCAGGATGGGACCAGATTGCTGGCACTCAACCTCAAAAGGGCAGCAGAGCAGCTTTTAAACTGATAACTGGGGGAAAGCCGACAGGAGCTGAGTGGCATCCGGTTCGGAACACATCATCCTCGGGGAATGAGGTTGAAGAAGGTAGAGAATCACATAGAGATGGCGTAGCAGGTATTAGCACTGGGAGAATAACGGAATATGACAGTTTGTCTACTGATAATAAAAGCTGTGCGGGAGAAAGAACAAGGCAGCAGCTGTTGTTGCGGGACCCACTGTACAGGTGCTTCTACGCCAATGCTCGAAGCCTCCGAGCAAAGATGGGAGAACTTGAACATTTGGCAGCTAGGGATAACATAGATATAATAGCCATAACAGAAACCTGGTGGAATGTGGAGAACCAGTGGGATACAGCAATCCCAGGCTATAAACTCTATAGAAGGGATAGAGAGGGGCGGGTTGGAGGAGGAGTGGCCATCTATGTCAAAGAAGGGGTAAAATCCAGCAGAATGGAGATGGACAGAGGGTCTGACTCCACCATAGAATCACTGTGGGTTAAACTACCAGGTCCAAGGAGTGATGTGATCGTTGGAGTATTCTATCGTCCACCAGATCAAAACCTTGAGGGGGACCTTGAAATGAGGAGAGAAATCATGGAGGTGGCTAAGAGGGATAGGATAGTAATCATGGGGGACTTCAATTATCCCCACATTGACTGGGCCAATGTGAGCTCCGGGCAAGAAAGAGAAATTGGGTTTCTCGACTTGCTGAATGACTGTGCCTTAGAGCAACTTGTCACGGAGCCCACCCGAGAACAGGCAACTCTGGATCTAATATTGTGTGATACTCAGGACCTGGTCAGGGGTGTGAATGTCACTGAGCCTCTGGGGAACAGTGACCATGCTGCAATTACCTTTGCCATGCATGTCGGAGGAAGAGTGTCAACCAAATCAGACATAAAAACCCTTGATTTTCGAAGGGCAAACTTCCCTCAGATGAGGAAAATAGTTAGAGAGAAACTGAAGGGGAAGGTTAAAAGAATCCAATCTCTTCAGAGTGCATGGAGCCTGTTTAAAACAACAATAATAGAGGCCCAGCACAAGTGCATACCACAAAGAAAGAAGAGCTCATTTAAGTCCAAGAGGGCACCGGCATGGTTAACGAGTGGAGTTAGAGAGGCTCTAAAGCACAAGGAGAGGTCCTTCTGTAAATGGAAATCCTCCCCAAACGAGGATAATAAAAAGGAACACAAACTCTGGCAAAAGAAATGTAAGAAGATGATAAGGGAGGCAAAGAAAGACTTTGAGGAACGAATGGCTAGCAATATAAAGGGTAATAATAAAAGCTTCTTTAAATATGTTAGAAGTAGAAAACCTGCCAGAGAACCAGTTGGCCCTCTGGATGGTGAGGGAGGAAAAGGGGAGGTTAAGGAAGACTTGGACATTGCAGAGAAATTGAATGAGTTCTTTGCGTCTGTCTTCACGACAGAGGACCTTGAGCGGATTCCGCTGCCTCAGCCGCCCCTCTTGACTAAAGAATTAAATCAAATACAGGTTAAAAGAGAGGAGGTTTTAGGACTAATTGATAAATTGAGGATTAACAAGTCACCGGGCCCAGATGGCATCCACCCAAGGGTTATTAGGGAACTGAGAAATGAAATTGCAGATCTCTTAACGGTTATATGCAACTTGTCTCTTAAAACGGCCACAGTGCCGGGGGACTGGAGGATAGCAGATGTCACACCAATTTTTAAAAAAGGAAGGAGGGGGGACCCGGGAAACTACAGGCCGGTTAGCCTTACATCTGTCCCAGGGAAGATGGTGGAAAGCCTCATCCAAGAGAAAATCTTAAAACACATAAAAGAACAAACCTTGCTGAGAGAAAATCAGCATGGCTTCTGTAAGGGTAAATCTTGTCTGACAAACCTCTTAGAATTTTTTTGAAAAGGTCAACAGGCACGTGGATTTGGGTGAACTGGTTGATATAGTCTATCTGGATTTTCAAAAAGCTTTTGACACAGTCCCTCACCAAAGGCTGCTGAGAAAATTGCACAGTCAGGGGATAAGAGGGCAGGTCCTCTTATGGATTGAGAACTGGTTGAAATCCCGGAAACAAAGAGTAGGTGTCAATGGGAAATTTTCACAATAGAGAGAAGTGAAAAGCGGTGTGCCCCAGGGCTCGGTCCTGGGACCGGTGCTTTTCAATCTGTTCATAAATGACCTGGAGACAGGGATAAACAGTGAGGTGGCCAAGTTTGCAGATGACACAAAACTTTTTCGTGTGGTAAATACCAGAGAAGATTGTGAAGAGCTCCAGAAGGATCTCTCCAAACTTGGGGAGTGGGCTGAGAAATGGCAAATGCATTTTAATGTAACCAAATGTAAAGTAATGCATATTGGGGCAAAAAACCCAAACTTCGTTTATCAACTCATGGGCTCTGAGTTATCCGTGACGGATCAGGAAAGAGATCTTGGTGTGTTGGTGGACAGCTCCATGAAGGTGTCTCCCCAATGTGTGGCAGCCGTGAAGAAGGCCAATTCCATGCTAGGGATTATCAAAAAGGGGATTGAAAATAAAACAGCCAACATTATAATGCCATTATACAAAACAATAGTAAGGCCCCACCTGGAGTATTGTGTACAATTCTGGTCACCGCATCTCAAGAAAGACATAGTGGAACTGGAAAAGGTGCAGAAGAGAGCGACTAAAATGATTACCGGGCTGGAGCACCTCCCTTATGAAGAAAGGCTAAAACATTTGGGCCTCTTTAGTCTGGAAAAAAGGCGCTTGAGGGGGGATATGATTGAGACGTACAAAATAATGCAGGGTATGAGTAAAGTGGATAGAGGGAAGCTCTTCTCTCTCTCCCAAAACACCAGAACTAGGGGACATACACTCAAATTGAGGGCTGGGAGAGTAAGAACAGACAAAAGAAAATATTTTTTCACCCAGCGCGTTGTAAGTCTATGGAACTCCCTGCCACAGGATGTGGTGATGGCATCTGGCCTGGATGCCTTCAAAAGGGGATTGGACAGATTCCTGGAGGAAAAGTCCATCACAGGTTACAAACCATGATGGAGATGTGGAGTCTCCAGGCTTTAAACCAGGTTACTTCAAGGGCCAGATGCAGGGGAGTGGTATCAGGAGACAGATATCTAGTCTCATGCACTCCCAAACGCACCTGGTGGGGCCGCTGTGAGATACAGGAAGCTGGACTAGATGGGCCTTTGGCCTGATCCAGCATGGCTCTTCTTATGTTCTTATGTTCTTATGTAAAAGAAAAATATGGCCCCTAATTCCAGTCACTTTGGAAGCATCAGTTTACAATAAGGTGTGCCCAACGCTTGCTCATAACTGCCCTGAGGAGTAGCATAGGCTGATCATGGCTTCTTTGATCTTCTCTGAGCCTCTGGTGCCACACATTGCTTTATGGCATCTTCTCTTTAGACCTGTGACAAGTGGCCTGTGCTGTAGGGTCAAGAGGTCGGATACAATGGGGAAATTGTGCCTTCTCAGAAGGATAAAATCAATCTGGCTATACTTCTACCACTGGTGTAGGTGATGTGATGGGGTATACACTCCTGGAAAAACATGTTGCAGATTACAAGATCATTTGCTTCTGCAAAGACAAGGATTCATAATCCGTCATCATGGCAGTTTCTATAATGTGGGTTGCGGTGGCACCAGCGTCCGTCCCAGGGGCTTTCCGCATGGTGATTCAAGTCACCACCACAGAGGAAGAACAGGCCTTCTTCAGGACAGGTAGAGTGTTTGTCTTGTAGAACATTCCAAAAATTGATCCTTGGTGCGTTCGCCAACTCCTGTTTGTAAGGGATAAGCAGAAAACACCTCGAGCCAGGAGATGGAGGTGTCGATGGTGGCAGAAATGAGGCAGTCGGAGTGCCTCTGGACCAGAGGGACATGGGTGCAATAGGTCAACAACACTGTTGTTGTTGGACATGCCCTGATAAATCAGTGTGTAACCCTCTCTGATGTCCGTGGATTTCTGGCCCTTCCATCTGGTCTCTTGAAGGCATGCTGTGTCAAGACGGTGGCATTTCAGAACTTTGGACAGTTTGCGGCTGCATCCGGTCTGTGTTCAGATATTTAGTGTAGCGATTTGCAGTGTTCCGATATTTAGTGTAGCTAGCTTCTTGGTCCAGTCCTGCCCCCGAACCAGTAGCCTATGTCCACTTCTCACATTGGTTGGTGAGAGCCAGGGAATGCCCTGGTAGTCGTTGGATCTGAATATTTGCAACAAAAATACCAACAGGCCTGTTGCCTCAGCTTAAAGCTGAAGTCCATGTCGAGCTCAGCACCATCCTGGATGGGGGCCATCTCCAGCAGCAGTACATGGAGGAAAGAACCAACTGCACCAACAGCACCAGTGAAGGTACACTAAACTTCCAAAGAGTGGCCAGGGAATGAAGACAACTTTGAACCAACAAAGGTTTCGCCATTCAGCCCGTATTTATTTATTTATTTTCAACATTTATATACCGCTTTGCTTCCCCAAAGGGAACTCTAGGTGGTTTACATAATAAAATAACAACAAATAAAAGAAACCCAGTAGTGCACTTACAGGTGCCCCCATTGCACGCCTACACACGTATTGACGCCACATACCTCGCCATGCTGGAGCTGGAATTGGATTCTCTGTTCCAGAAACTTTCGCTCCAATGGTCCTTCAAAATCAGCAGGAGGAAGAGAACTAAATGGATGAAAACCTGTTAAAGGCCAGCCACGGCTGAATGCCTTTGCCACGCAAATGAATCCAGTAGTCAGGATTTGCCTGCACGGTTCTTCCACCCATCTCTTCATGCAGGGCCACTTGGCTCCTTTTCTTCTGATGAACAGCTCTGTGCCAGTTGAAAGAGCACGCTTGGGGTGGGGGGGGCACATCTCCCATTGCCATTTTGCCTAGGACAGGCCCACCCGGGCACGAGGCTGGCTCCTTTCCCCTTCCCTCCTTTCCTCGTGTTCTGCGTTCCCTGCTCCCCCCTCTGCTTACTCACGCGAAGACCTCCCAGGGCTGCCGTCTGCCCTGCGTGAGTCAGGGCCTCCGGGGGGCTCCGGCAATTAGCTGCCTTCCCTCAGGCAGGTGGCCTTTTGAAAGCCCCATTAGGAGGCTTCATCATTTATTAATGTTTCATTAGTGGTGAAAACATCTGGTAATTAATTATGCACTAATTATAGATTCATGGCCCTAAAAGTCGGAGTGATTTGCAATGGCTGAAGGCTCTCCAGAGAGGGAGGCGTGCTGTTTTTTCCCGAATGGGGTGGGGGGTGGGGGCAACGAGAGTTGTGTGACTGGCCCTCAACCACCAAGGGGGCAGGGTGGCAAGGGTGGGAAGCATGGCCTCCATTTGGGACGAGGGAGGGAGGGAGGGAGGGAGGGAGGGAGGGAAGAAGGGCAGCTTACAGACTGGCCCAGGGTTGAGGGGCCCAAACCCCACCTGTGACTTCTCCACCTGGCCCAGGAGGCGACAACAGACAGCTCCAAGACATGGGCAGCAGCCCTGGCAGGCAGGTTGTGGCAGCACCTCTAAGCCCTGTCTGCTCTCCAAGGTCCTGTAACCGGAGCTGGACTACATGTATGGTGCACGCCTTAGTCCCTAAGAAGCCTGTTTTGCTACAGGATCCCGACTGAGAAGGAAGGAAGGAAGGAAGGAAGGCAGGCAGGCTATGAAGGGCCTTGTCCCTGGTTTGGCAGGGTTTGGGTTTTGTTGTTTCACAGGCAAGAGCAGGGCCAAAAAGGATTCCAGCAGATCGATTACAATTTGCCCTTAGGTGGCAATAAGGGTGATTCAGTTCAGGCCAACGTGGCATGTTGTGCTAGGTGCAGGCAGAGGTCTGAAGTCATTTTGGGGGCAAGATGAAGCAACAACACACTCAAGACAGGTTGGCCCCCTTTAAGGAGGCAGGCAGGAAAACCCCAGGAGATGAGATCTGTCAACGGAACCCTAATGGTAACCACACACTGGCCCTACCACCAGCCTGCGGTACAACGGCCTTTGTCCGGGTCATAATATATCCAGCCACTTGCTCAGTGCCAGTTGTGCTCTTGTTTTACTCCTGCCGTGTGAGGGCGTAATGTGTTTGCCTTTGAATTGTGCTTCTTGCACCCCAGGAGGGCACCAACCCGACTGAGGTCCTTCTTCTCCATGACGATAAGAAGTTCTGGTGCAAAGCCATCAAAGAGAGTCCTGTTGCAAAGCAGGGAGGGGCCCTGCCACACACTCCTGGCCCTCAAGTCATCCAAGAAAATCCAGAGGAGGAGGAGGCCGAGCACAAGGAGAAACAAGAGAGGCAGTCTCAGGAAGCGGGTCCACGGTCCCAGTGGCCCAGTGGCTAGCAGCAAGCCGGCCGAGGCTCTCCTGGAAGCGAAGGCAAGGCAACCCATCTGGGAGTCACGCTGAGACTCAAGGAGCCCTTTTTGGGCAGGATGCCAAGCTCACGAGGGGTTGCTCCCGTTCAGTCCAACAGACGAGAAGGCTTGTGGTCATGAGGAGACACCAGGGGCGCTACCCAGCGTTCAGCCACAAACATTGGGCAGAGAGGTCTCCCTGGGAGGAGGAGGAGGAGGAGGAGGAGGAACGTCCCCTGAAGCAGATGGACCTACAGAGAGCCCTTCCTTGCTTTGGGGCACATTGACTGGGGGAGAGGCACCTTCATGCCCCTTAGACCCGTGCCCTTCCCGTGGCCCGGGAGGACCTCCGGCCACCACTGCTTCCTCCACTCGGGCAAAGACGCTTCCTCTTGTAACCCCCTCCCCACTTCCTCAGAACCTGTGAGGTCATAAGAACCTAAGAACATAAGAAGAGCCACGCTGGATCAGGCCAAAGGCCCATCTAGTCCAGCTTCCTGTATCTCACAGTGGCCCCACCAAATCCCTCTGGGATCACACAAGACTAGATCTCTGTCTCCTGATCCCACTCCCCTGCATCTGGTCCTTGAAGTACCCCGGGTTTAAGCCTAGAGATTGCACATCTCCATCATGGTTTGTAACCTGTGATGGACTTTTCTTCCAGGAAACTGTCCAATCCCCTTTGGAAGGCATCCAGGCCAGATGCCATCATCACATCCCGTGGCAGGGAGTTCCACAGCCTAACAACACACTGGGTAAAAAATATTTTCTTTTGTCTGTTCTTACTTTCCCAGCCCTCAATTTGAGTGGATGTCCCCTAGATCTGGTATTTTGTGAGAGGGAGAACAGTGTCCCTCTATCCACTTTACTCATGCCCTGCATTATTTTGTATGTCACTTCCTCGCTATCTTCTGATTCTGGAGATCCCTCTGCAACCCACACTTAGAAACAACTGACACAGCACACTGGAAGACACACGGCCTTCCTCCTCCTCCTCCTCCTCCTCCTCCTCCTGCTTCACTCACCTTCTGGGAGAGCACAAAGGGAGCCATGGGGTTTGCTCTGGGTCCGACCGAGCAGTCCCATTATGGGCTTTTGTTCAACCTGTTGCAGAGTCCTTTTCAAGGAGAAAGGTGGGGTAAAAACAGCCTAAAATAAATAAAATAAAATAAATAACCTTCCCGGTAGGGTTGGAAGACAGATAGGCAGGGAGAGGATTGGGGGCGGGGGCTGCCCCGTGAAGTAGAGCAAGGCATCAGGGTCCTTGGTGGGTGGTGGGAATTATTGCAGTGCATTAAAATGCCATAAAAATCACAACCCTTGAGAAGCTGATGCCAAGCCGGCGGGTGTTATAAATGCCTCATGCATAGTGTTGTCTCCAGACAGACAGCAGCAGGTCCCTTTGGAAGCCCCCGTGATCAGGGCGCTGGGAGGATGCAGGACCAGACCGGTAGAAAGTGAGAGACTCGGGCTGTCAATAAAGGCAGGCCTACAAGAGGCTCCGAGGGCGCCTAGAGCCCTGCCATGAACCTGGGATGTGGAGGAACAGGTGGCATTTTCCAGGGTTGGGTGGGCTTACTGAAGGGATATGTACACCTTCCTTTAACAAGAGAAGTTCTATTTGCAAGAGGAAGAGGAGACAAAGGAAAAGGAAATTATAAAGACGACCGTTGGATGTAGCACCATGCAGCCATCCATCACTTGGGCTGGATTCTGAACCCCAACGTGAGCTAGGCCTGCCTGAAGTTCCTATTCGGATGACATCTGAATGCTTTTGCTTTGCAAATACAAAGTATTTGGATCTGGGCTGAATCTGAACTGCTCCCAACTACCTGGACCAAACCGGTGATCCAGAAAGGGACAGGAAGCCAGGCAGGGTCTCCAAAAGTGGCAAAGCAGGCAGGGTGGGAGCAACGGGGATCATAGACAGCTCTGGCTTGCTGGCTCAGTGGGAGTGGTCTCGGGGTGGCATCATGATGTTTCCAGAATGCAACCTCAAGATCAGCTCCACTGAGAACAATGTGGATCTTGGCTTCTTTTTTTGGGGGGGGGGGTTTAGTGGATTCCCCCCTCCTCTTGCGCAAGTGACCTGGACACAGCAAGGACACAGCAAGTGTACAGAATGGAGCATTCCACAGGTGGTTAATAAGCAGCAAGATCCTAGGTGAGCTTAGCAACTCTTCAATTGTTGGTTTTCCTTGAGAGTGGCGGATCAATGAAACAGCTGCCGTGAGGGCTCTTGTCGCTGGCGGAGTGGCTTCCTTGCTGCTGGACCTCCTTTTCTCTTCCCCCTTTTGTCTTGCCCATTTTCATAGTCTGGCCTAGTGGTGGTGGTCCAAAACACTCCAGGTGTTTTGGACCACAACTCCCAGAATTCCAAGCCTAGACTGACAATGACAAAGGACTGTGGGAGTTGTGGTGCAAAACATCTGGAGAGCTGGTGGTTCACCACCACTGGGCTAGCCTAATCCCCTTTTTCCTTTCTAGTGAATTGACCTCTCTGAGTAGTCATCATGTGTTAGGTCCTGACAGTTATCCTTCTGTCTCTCTCTCTCTCACACACACACACACCCTCCAACTGCTCCAGTTTCCAATCTGGGCTGGTTCTTTCCCTTACTCTTATATTTGATTGATTGATTGATTGATTAATTGATTGATTGATTGATTGATTGATTTAATTTGTATACCGCCCATTTAGCCAAAGGCTACTCTGTGAGTGTGTGTGTGCACGTGTGTGCGTGCGTGCGTGTGTGCGCGTGTGCGTGCGTGTGTGTGTGTGTATATATGTTTTGGTATCAGTGTAACTTTACTTTTGATCCTCCCCCTATCTCCTGGCACCACCAACCCATGCACCTCCCCCCTTGTTTTGTAAGTTATGTTTAGATATTATTGTATTATTATTCAAATCTTAGTGTCTCTTTCCTCCTGTCTTGGCTGAGTGTGTCTGGGTGCACAAGCCACATACATAAATTACAGGCCCTGCCACAGTGCAAAACAGCACCACGAACATTACCACAGACATCTCTGGGCCTATCTTGGAAACTTGGCAGGAATCATGAACACAGAAGAAGCTACAGTGCACTCGGATTTCATGGACCAATGTGATGAAAACAAGAATGTGGTAACTATCCTGTGGGAGGTTTTACAAGTGACTAGCACAAAAACCACTGGATCAATGCGTCAGGACTCGGCTCTCCTGAGGAGGCTACGATACTTCCAGATTTCATGCATAACCATGGAAAAACGAAAGCTACAGCCCCCTTATTTTACTAATGTAAATGTGCAGGAAGCCAGAAGATGCAAATCTGAATATAATCAAATCAGAGCTAGACCAAAGCAGGCTAGAATCTGAATCTTCCAGGGAGACTATAAACCAGTTCAGAAGGTCTTTATTTATTTATTTTTTAAAGAATTTTATTGGGTTTTTAAGGGAAGAACAAAGGGAGAGGGTATGGGGGAAAGGGAAAAAAAAGGGGGGATACAGTTTTAAAATTTACATTGAATATGTCAAGCAAAATAAAAATAGTGATTTAACATATTGATAAATTGCCAAATATTATCACAGTACTAATAAGTTTGTTACTTCTTGCCATCCTTTCCGAGAGATCTCATCATAGTCTCCCTTTAGATAGCTGGAGAGCCTGTCGATTTCGATACATTCTCTTATCTTTTCGTAAAAATTCTTCTCTGTTGGCACGTTTGGTTGTTTCCAGAATTTCGCATACAGTATCCTTGCAGCAACAATTACATGGTGAAGTACATATCTCTGATCATAAGAAATATTTATATCTACTATATTTAATAAGAAAAGTTCTGGTCTAAGCTCTATCTTAATTTTCAGACATCTTTCTAAAAATAGTTTTACCATTTTCCAATATGCCTTTGCCTCTTTACATGTCCACCACATATGATAAAAGGTTCCACAATCATATTTACATTTCCAACATTTAGGTGAACAATTGCACATCTTAGATAAACGGTGTGGTGCGAGATGCCATCTATAGAACATCTTATAGCAATTTTCCTTAAAAGAAATAGATTTAAAGATTTTAACTGTATTCCACAAAGAGTCCCATTTATTTAGATGAATAGAGTAGCCAAAGTTTTCTGCCCATCTTATCATAGTGTCTTTGACCAGTGTATCAGTCATTTTTTCATTTAACAGTATACTGTAAAATTTACTAAGAAGCTTGGAGTCGCCAGAGGAAAGTATTTTATCAAATGGAGTATCAATAGTCATAAATCCACCCTCTTTGGTAAGCTCTTTAAAGTGTGAGTATATTTGTTGATACTTCCACCAGTCTAAATTATAACCTTCTGATACTAATTTCCCTAATGGTTTCAATGAGAGGTCAGCATTCAGAAGGTGTCTATAAGTTATAACATTTGGAATTTCACTTGTATGGGAGCTACAAATCGCTCCCAGCGGAGATAACTACAATGGTGCTTTGAAGTTGAATTGTTTTTTAATCGATAACCATATTTTAACTAAGGCATTCCTTATCCAATGCTTTTTAAAGAGGGTAGGTATATTACCCTTGTACCACATGTAGTGATGCCAGCCCTTGTCTAGGCCATAACTCGCAAGCTGCAATATTCTTTTGTTTGTCATCAGAATCCAGTCTTTAATCCAGGTCATGGCAGCAGCCTTGTAGTATAATATTAAATTAGGAAGGGCAAAGCCACCAGATTTGGTTCTGTCCTGTAAATAGACATTTTTAATCCTTGCTTTTTTCTTTTGCCATATAAATATACGTATACTTTTTTCCAGATCCGTAATGATCTTAAAGTTAGGTAATATAGGCAAAGATTGAAATAAGAAAAGCAGTTTAGGTAGAACATTCATTTTAACTGCAGCAATTCTGCCCATTAAGGATAACTGGAGTCTTGACCAAGTTTCGAAATCAGCTTTGATTGTTTTTATAACATTAACATAGTTGTCTTTAAGTAAAGAGTTACATCAGTTAGATACAGTAATACCCAGGTATTTTACCTTACTAGCATGTTGGAAACCGGATTGATTTACCAATTTTTCAATCATGGAAGAAGTCATATTTTTAGTAAGCAACAATGTTTTTTCTCTATTTACCTTTAGTCCAGAGATTTTAGAGTATGCCTCCAAAGTCTTTAGGAGTTCTAGGGAGGAAGTCTGGGGGTTCTCCATAATTACCAACAAATCATCTGCAAAGGCTTGTACCTTATAAACTTCTCCTTTGCTTTGTAGGCCTTGGATACCAGGATTTTTTCTTATAACATGAAGAAGTACCTCCAGAGTTAATATAAACAAGAGGGGGGAGAGAGGGCATCCTTGCCTGGTACCTTTGTATATGTTGACTTTATCTGTAAGGTGGCCATTGACTACAATCCTAGTATTTTGGGTAGAATAGATTTGTTCAATTGCTCGCAGCATTCTATGGCCGCACTGTAGATAATCTAACTGAGTTTTAAGTAAAGACCAGGATACATTATCAAAAGCTTTCTTAGCATCAATAAATGCGAAAGGTACTTGCTTCTCAGGGTGGGATTCGTAGCATTCCAACACATTGAGGAAAGTTCTGATGTTGGATTGAAGATACCTTTTCGGAAGAAAGCCAGTCTGATCATGTGATATCAGAGAAGGTAGGATCGTCCGCCATCTGTTGGCCAAAATGGTTGCAAAAATTTTGTAATCCACATTTAGAAGGGCAATTGGCCTGTAGTTCTGTATCAAGTCTTTAGATTTCCCTTCTTTAGGAATCAGTGTCGTATGTGATGATTTCCAGGAATCTGGTATATCTTCGCCTTCTAAAATGGATGTAAAAAGATTTTTCATATTTCCAGAGATTATCTCCGAGAATTTTTTGTAAAACAGAGCCGGTATTGAGTCGGGTCCAGGGGCCTTGTTCATTTTTTGATGATTGATAGCCTCTGTTATTTCCATCATTGTGATAGGAGCATTCGTCTGGGCTCTCTGTTCTTCAGTAAGTTTTGGGAAGTTGGCTTGTTCGAGGTAATGGAAGATGGCATCTTTGTCAATCGTCTCAGGCTTGAATATATTCTGGTAGTATTCCTCTATAATTTTTTGGATTTGTAGCTGCTCTGTCTGGTTTTCCCCAGTTTTATCTTTGAGTGAGAGTATACGTTTTTGAGATTGTACCTTTTTTAACCTGTAGGCTAACCATCTACCTGGTTTGTTTGCATTTTCCACAAAATTCAGTTTGGCCAACTTGATTTTGTGAGCTATATCTGCAGTCAGGATCAGATTTAGTTCATGCCTACAAGAAACCAGGTCTTTGTTCAGCTGCTCGTTGCGGGGATCGTGAATTAAGTCCGTTTCAAGCTTTTTCATCATATTAAGAATTGATTCAGATTGCTTTTTCCTCTCTTTGTTCCGTCTTGCCATATATTGGATGACAAACCCTCTAAAGTAGGGCTTTGAGGCATCCCACACCGTTTTCAGTGGTGTACCCTTGTTCAGGTTAATTTCAAAATACAGATTCAGATCTTTGGCGGCCTCTGAAATAAATTCTTTATCAGTCCAGAGAGCTGAGTTAATTTTCCAGTGTCTGGGCTTACCCGAAGATTTCAGTGTCCATAAAATGGCATTGTGATCGGATAATGTTCGGGGTAGGGTTTCTATATCCCTTGTATTTAGTACAAGATCGGATGTGGCCCAGCACATATCTATACGGGAGAAGGAGGCGTATTGTCTTGAATAAAAGGTGAAACCGTCTTTTAGTGGATTTTTCCTTCTCCAGATATCATGAAGTTCTAAAATATCAGACATGTCCAGGAACGATTTGGGCAGTGTGGAGGATGAAGTCTTGGATTTTTTCCCTTTTGGTGTTTTCCTGTCTACAGATGGAATATGTACAGCATTGAAATCTCCCAATATTATTAGCTGATGATTTCCATATTGCAGCAGTTTCTGGGCCAGTTCTTCAAAGAAGGTTTGTCTTCCATGATTATCGTTGGGGGCATATATACCAACAATAATTGTTTCTTTAGATTGGATATTTGCCTGGGCAAGGATCCATCTGCCTGATTCATCTTTTTCCAGAAGGGTTGGAGAGAGCTCTGGTTTAATATATAGTGCCACCCCATTTTGCTTCTTTTCTTTGTTTGATGTGGAAAATAAATTTCCCAGTTTATTTTGGATTAAATATTGTTCATGTTTTCTCAATATATGGGTTTCCTGTAAACAGATGATTGAACATTGTTGTTTTTGGAGGATATTAAAGGTCTTTCGACGCTTCTGTGGGGTGTTCAGACCATTAATATTCCATGTTAGGATTTTCTGAGCCATCTTGTTTTACTTCCAACGATATTTCTTCTTCCCTGATTTTGGCCTGAGAAACTGTTTCGGCCTGGCACCTCCCACTGCACCACAAGAATCTTGAGCATGCTTTAAGGTCTTTTGTTTAGGAGTCTGGTTGTCTCGGCTGTCATCTTTGGTGGTGGTTTGAGTACCGGTCGTATCCTCACCTTCGGAAGAGGATGGTGAAGAAGAGGAGGGAGAGTAGCCCAACTTCCCTGCATTTTTTTCGGCGAAGGCTCTAGCTTTCTGATGGGATTCAATTTTCTGTAATTTTCCTTCCCATTGGAAAGACAAACCTTGGGGGTAGAGCCACTTGTATCTTATATCATGCTTGAGCAGAAGTTTGGTGAGAAATGTATATTCTTTTCGCAGTTGGAGGACTTCCCAAGGGACGTCTTTCAGTATTGTCACTTTGGATTTATTGATTTCCACCTCTTTGTCTTGAATGAACTTGAGGATGCAATCTCGAGTGTATCTTCTGACAAGTTTGACTATTACCTCCGGAGGGAGTTTATTTCTTCTGGTATAAGCCGTAGGTTGACGGTAGATCACGTCTACCTCGCGGAGAAATTCTTCAACGGGTGCCTCAAGTAGGGTGGCCAGGCTTTCTCCAACTGTGGTGTAGAGGTTTTCATCTTTATCAACAGTGAGATTTTGGATCCTTAAAATTTTGGAGGAGACTTCAATTTCCTGCGTAAGAACCAGTCTGCTTTTTGATTCCATTGTGGCTTCAATTTCTCCTAGATGAAAGTCGGTAACATTCATGTTTTCTTCCAACGCTTGTAAACGTCCACCAAAAGCTTCTAGTTTAGTGTCCACATTCGAAAAACCCTCTTTCATTTCCACTCTTAAATTAGAAAACCCAGTGCTTTGGTCTGATATCAGCTTGGCCTGGGTTAAATTCAACTGGTTGAGTGCATCTAGGATTTGGCTAGATTGACTTGATTGCTGGGACATGGTTGCTGAATGAGCCGGAGGTATAAAGGCAGACCTTTTTTGTATGGATGGAGTTTTGCTCATTGCTGAAGGTTTGTAATACAAAAATTCTGCTGACCGAAAGAGTCCAGGTTGCAGCGTGGTGTATTTACTATATTGTGGTGGTAAAAGGATCAATTGCCTCTTCTCAGAAATATTACAGAGTCTCTGAGGGATTAATCATATTCAAGTTGGCTTGCTGCTTTCAAGAAATGTATGTGAGGTTGCATACATAGAAAAGTCCAGTAGATGGCGTGCTGTACCCACTTTTAAGCCAACAGAGTCTGAAAAGCATATCAGAGGTGGAACGGATACTTTAGGGTTAATCTGCCTTAAAGATGAAAGTGAAAGTGCAGCCCTTCCAAGAGGCAGATAATGGCGAATAGGCAGGAGAAGTAATTAGAGAGAGGCAGATTCTTTTCGGTAAGTTGCTTGATTTATATTTTTGAAGGGGCTATCTGGTGGGAAGAAGCCACTCACGTGTCTGGAAGGGTAGAGGCAGCTCAACTTCCATTCCGGATCTCCCAGGGTCTCAGCCGCACGGGAATTCCCCAGGGGTTTCAAACCCCTCTCGAGGAGGTGGAACCACACCTGAGTGCCCCGGATTGATTCTGGGATGTCTTCTGCTCCTAGCGGGTGGTCTTGAAGTGGAAACACCCTCTTGGAACCTGGGATACATTCGACGCTAGCCGGGACTGCTTTCAGCTAACGTCTTTGCTGCTCGCGGCCATCTTGTCCCTCTAAGTTCAGAAGGTCTTTACACCCTGCAGCTTGGAAGTCTGTTCTGGGTAGTGTACAAACCCGACACCCATAAACATCCCAATGAAACACATCCAGAAAGCAACATCAGCACAAACATCATCGGATGGTTCTTTTCCCCTTGCTTCAAGCCATAAACACCCTTGGCAGACCACAAACACACAAACACACACAGTTTCTCTCTGATGTCTGCCTTTCCTGGGATACAATAACACCGGCCTACCTTACCAGGTTTTTGCAGATATATCTGGTATCAGGCCCAGAGCTGGGGAAACCATTGCTCTTCTCTGCTTGGGTCAAGCCTCACCTGGGCAGGACAATTTAAGGAGATGGACCAGGTGGACCCAAACCAGAGCAGGGCAAACAGTGTGAAAAGGAAGTCTGGTTGTGAAAAAGGGAGCAATGGTTGCGGGAGCTGAGGCGGGGCAGCCTGGAAGAGAGAGAAAGGATATGAACGCCTTATTTGGCTCTTTGAGAACAGGGAGTAGGGAGTAGGTTTGTCTTCTGGGACTCCCAAGGGGAAGTGTTAAGATGTAAGGTAAAGGTAAGGGTTTCCCGTGCACATGCGTGCTAGTCGTGTCCGACTCCAGTGTTGTGTAAGTCCATGGCCACGTGGGCAGCATGGCCAAAGGCATTTCTGCGCACGGAACGCTGTTTACCTTCTCGCTTTTTATGGGTGTACCTGTTTATTGGTTGTATATGCTTTCGAACTGCTAGGCTGGCAGGAGCTGGAGTTAACAGCTCACTCCGCTGCATGGCACCCAGGATTCGAACCGCCGAGCTGCTGGCTTTGCAGCCAACAATTTTCAGCGCTCTAGCCCCTAACGTTAGGAGGAATGCCTGACAAATAGGAGCCGTTCAACCATGGCAGAATGGTTGAGGCCTTGGTGGACTCTCTTCCACCAGAGGTTTTTACACCTGGTCGCCGATCAGAAATGCCTGAGCTGTAGATCTCCTGCTCTATCCGAGGGTTGGACCCGAGGTCCCTGGAGGTCCCTCCCAGTTCCACCGCTGCAGGAATCAATGAGAGGCCAAAGCGGCCACCATCACGGTAGGCCAAGGGAGTCACCAAACTCCATTCCTACCAGGGAGTTGTCACTGAGGGTCCCCAACTACTAACAGCAAACCAAGGAAGCAACGGGGTCTGTCTCCCCCACCTTCGGCCACTCCGGCCTCTGGAAAGCCAAAATCTCTCCCCCCCCCCTCCGATCAACGCTTGTCTTTAAGGGCTGCCTGGCTCTCTCCAAGGGGGAGGTGAAGGGGCAATGGGCTCCCTGCTGTTGTACCCTAAAAGGAGAGGAGTACTTACCCAGCTCCCTTGAGCCCTGATGCTTGAAAGAAAGGGACTTTCCAGCAGAATTTTGATTGGGAAGCAAAAATTCTGAATGGGGGGAAAATTGCCAGAAGTGTGAGCAGGAAAGGGCCGGCTGGCTTTCGCCACCAGCAAAAGGGAGCTTCAATTCACAAGAGGCACAAGTACCACTCAGTGATCTCTCTCCAGACTTCCAGGACATACAACAGAAGCACCACCACGAAACTGGGTGGGGTTTAGGAAAGTTACTTTTTTCAGCTACCACTCATGGACTACGCCAGCCAGCCAGCCAGCATGCCTATTTTTCATTTCAGAAATCAGGAAGGCTGTGTTGTTGTGTTCTGCGCACCCTGGTGGCTTTAATTCCACTACCTCTCCGTTTTTTTCAGGAAGCCTGGTTTGGACGTGGGCGCCCAAGCATTCTGGCAGCTGTGCCTGTCCCAGCCCAGTGTGTTTGCACACAGGGATTGTGGCCTGGTCTCTCTTATCACCCCCTAGTTGGTTTTTTAAATCAGGCTTAAGTAGCAGTGATGCACTCTCTCACACACCTGCATGCAACACACACATGTAGATTACCTTGCCACTACCCACATAAAGCAGTGGGCTGGGTGTGGGCATTTGGAGATGAACATATATTAAAATAAAATTTAAAAATACCTCCCAACCTAAGCCAGATCCTGAACTCACTGAGGTCTGCAGCCAGCTACTCAAAAGCCCACAAAGTATACGGATCAGCATAGAACCGTGCAGTCCTGGGGTCCATATGAGCAGATCCTGCCTTAAAACATATCAAAGCAAAAGGAAACAAAATCTCTGTTACCCAGGGGCGTAGCTTGGGGAGGGCAAGGGTGGGGTGGGGTGCCCCAGGCGTAGCAATTAGGGGGGGCCAAATTGCCTAATGACCCCCACCCACTGCTGCCCCCCCACCCGCCATCCAGATTATATTTTGCAATGGGGGGGTGCAAAAACGGACTGTTGCCCCGGGCTCCGGAAGCCCTGGATATGCCTCTGCTGGTATCACCCAGTTGTGTGTAAAACATCAGAAAGCACCAGGGGGAGGGGGTGTCATGGGGACAGCTGAAAGCAATTATGGTGCCATGGGTGCAAGGAAAACAGAGCAAATGCTCCACGTGAACGCACTCACAGGGGTGCCTACCATGGGCCTTTGAGTGGCTCCTTGGATAGGCTCTGGGTTGCGTGCAGGCATCAGTGGTCCTTCCAACGTCTGCCGTTAGATGGCAGTGGAGCCCTTCCTAAATCTCCCTCTTTTCTCAAAACTGGAAAACTAGGGGATCTTTTTTAAAAGAAGAATAAGGCATCTGCTTTTCCCTGCCCCTTGGGAAGCAAGGCCTGGCAGGTCAGCTTTTCCAGACATGCCATTAAACCATTGCTTTTTGAGACCGCATGTCTCAGGGCGAGATTTCCAGAAGTCTCCGAGTGAACATGAAACGAGCAGCTGTGCTCTGTTAACGCAGAGATCACCCCGGGCTTGAAGAAAGGGCCGTTTCCCGTAGCTGCCAGAAAATTAAGTCAAGGCCTCACTTTGATCCACAGCCACGTTTAGGCTTGGGACGGTGGAGACCTCTTCAAGACACGTCCAAACAAGAGGCTTTAACGCCCGGGCCACGAGGACCGCCAACAAAACCACCGCTCCCTGCTTGAGCAGCTGGGTTCCATCTGGCAGCTTCAGTGGCCAAGAGGACACCTGCGCGTGGTCAAGACTAGTGCTCTCTCAAACAGGCAACCTGGATTTTAAGCTGTCTTCCAGCCAGAGTCCTCATTACCCATTCCGGCACCTGGGACGAGAAATCTGTCCCAAAAAAACAGCTTTGTAATCTGTGGCGTGAAAATAACACAGGAAGCAATTATAGCCCTTAGCCGCTTGCCAGCATCGTATAGATGTAGAGGCAGAGAATCAAAGTTTGAGGTGACACAGGGATATTTGTGCAGCACATTACATGAGCTGGGTTTTTTTAAAAATATGCTGTATCCTGTTCAACCCACTGGCATCCTCCTCACCATCCAGCCTGTGCCAGCCACCATCCAGTTAGACCAGCCCTCTGCCAGGAGGCCACCTCCCCTCTCCTCCCCTCTCTGGGCCAAATGCCGAGTCCACCCCATGGCAGACTGACTTGTGGGGGGGCTGGGGCTTGAAAGGAGATTGGGGGCCCCATTGAAAGCAGCCATGATGCTTCTTTTTCCTTGGGGTGGAGGCCCCTGAAGCTTCAGCTTCTTTAGTTCACAAGTAGACCTCCTCTCCACTGCCTAATGTGGTGCACACGGGGGGGGGGATGTCTAACAAACCTTATAAACCATGTTGCTGGCCACAAAGCCCCAGTTGTCCCACCCTGGTGACCAGCCTGTTTCCGATTAATCATGGTGAGCTCGTGTGAGGACCTCATCCTTCCTTTATCTAATACCTGAAGGTCTACCCTGCTTTTTCTTCCCAAGGGTTCCAGGGCTCACGCCAGGCTCTCCTGCAGGCTCCTTGGTCTGCCTTTCCACTGGCCAGCGGGATCCCTTCTGTCTTATCTGGATTAAGCTTCCACTCTTTCACCCCTGTCAGGACCATTGTTGCCTCCAGACACTGGCCCATAGTTGAAACAGCTCTGGTGGATCGGGTCCAGTGGGCGAAAGGAGGACATGTGAGAGGGAGGCAGGGAGAGCAGCTCAAAAACACAGGGTCCAAGGGCCATTGTGACTCTTGGAGAGTCCTGAGGCCCTCCCTGGCCACCGGGTGTGTGCATAGCTCGGGCCGGCCTCTTGCCATCCTTTCTCACAGGCCAAGGAAACGAGGGCTTCTGGTTCTGCTGAGGACTGGAGTGATGTCTTTCCTTGAGGGAAATAGCTCCTTGATCCCCATCTTGACGGGGTTTACCTGGACTGGGCTCCCAAGGCTGGCTTGCACGTGGTGCGACCAACAAGAACGACCTCAAAACATTAAAAGGGTGAGCTCTGTGTGCGCACAAGGGCGAGCATGCTTTGTCCATGGACTCTTTCAGGCAAGAGAGATAATGATTGAGCATTTTCTTGGCAGCTGCTTCTCCCCCTCCCAGGGCAGCTGATACCATTATACAGTGGTACCTTGTATAAAGGAATTAATTCGTTCCAAATGAAATTATGTTAAGCAAATTTTCCTTTATACAAATTCCCATAGGAATGCATTGAAAACAGAGTGATCCCACTTTTATGTTGTACAGATTTGCCCCATAGACAATTATGTTAAGCAAATTTTCCCTATCTCCGGATTTTTTATGTTGTACAAATTTTATGTTATACAAGCTGTATGTTATACAAGGGTCCACTGTACTGCCAATCTGCATATATCCTCTTTGGAACAATTTGTGTTTGTTTGTTTGTTTGTTTGTTGTTTGTTTCTTATACTTTTTCATTTTTTCAAACTTAACATTAAAAAAACTGAAATTAAACTCACAAAGGAAAAGAAAACAACACAGCCCAATTTGTAAATGTAGTAATCTTAGTACAGTACTCACTACTTACTATAAGCCAATGTTATAAATTTATAATATATTGTATAATATATTGTATAAATAAATAAATAAATAAATAAATAAATAAATAAATAAATAAATAAATAAATAAATTTTATAATATAGTTGTAACCATTGCTCCATACATCTTAAGTCACTCCTATAAATCAGTCGGGGCATTCCAAATGCCCAGCAGATTGTCCCCGTGAAATTGGCCCCTATATAATAAATGTTCAAATGGAGCCAGTGCTAGGGGGTTCCTGCAAACATTATATGATGAATGATGGACGCCGAGCCTCCCAGGCTTCGCTTATATAGAGATCTCACATCTCTCATGATGGCTAGTAAAGATTGGTTTCATTGCCCCTTTTTGACCCCATATATTATAGGAATATAATTCAAAATAATCTGAATAATCAGAATATCTTTCAAAAAAAACCCGCTCCAGTATTCCTGCCAAGAAAACTCCATGGAAATGAGGTCACAAAGAGTCGGTCACGAGTCTGTAACGATGCAACACACACACACACACACACACACACACACACACACACACACACACA
>JAHTLZ010000328.1:3776965-3790437 GCA_023846285.1 Phrynocephalus versicolor
GAACTCGGATTGACCCCACGAGGACGTGAGGTTCCGTTCCTTCGAACCGGTCTCCAGCGGGGCCGCGAACTGCAGCGAGAGGGACATGAAGTATCAGCCTTTTGACGTTGATCATGCCTCTCTGGGACTGTTTGTTTGTTTTGTTGATGTGAGGAAAGCTATCCTGGAGGGGCCGAAGATGGGAGAGTGACACCTGCACAAGAAGACTGTGGCAGGGATGAGTGGCTGGAGAAGCAAAAGGCAAGGGAAAAGTGTAGAGCTGCCCAGGACCAAGAAGCTCGGGAAAGGGAGATGCTCTGGAAGCAGTTCCAAGACGGAAAGGGAGAAGGAGGAGGGGAAAACAGAGGCCCTGAGGAAGGAGGAGAAAGAGACAGAAAGGGAGGGAAAGTCCCACCAATCAACTGTGGTGGAGGTGGGGTTTGGAGAATGTAAAAAAGGGGACGCCAGGTGTTTTGCCCCCAGACTGGGAATGGGTTTGGATGCAGAACCCATGGACTGGAGAGTGGGAGCAAATGATGATGCCCAGGAGACGAGCCCACTGCCGAGGTTGTTCGTACTGGGGTGAGCGGGAAGCCCGTGAGTATAACTGCAAGAGAAAAGAGATTCGGAAGGAGTTGGCTTTGGAGCAATGGATGGCCAAGCTGTAGGAGGAGGAGAAAAGAACCAGGAAGCCCTGTACCGGGAGGGGGTTAACCCTGAGAGGAGATTATCCCTTCAGATCCCACCGCCAGAGACATCCTGGGCCCAAACTTACTTCGGAGATTGGGGTGCAGGTGGGGGAGCTGAGCCTCTTCTGGAGGGAGGAGAAGGAAAATGGTGGAGCCAAATTTCCCCAAGGAGAGGGGGAGGGTTAGAGTTGACTGCATTTACTCCATTGAATGAATCCAAAAACAATCCGTTTGTTACTGAAGTTAAAGATGTTGGAACTGTAATTAAGAAGAGAACCTCCCTAGCAGCGGAAGAACAAAATAAAAGTCCTGTTTATTCCTTTAAGAATGTGTCCTTACTGAAACCTGAAGGGCGGGGTGCCTGGGAAAAAGGAGAACCCTCACAGTTGGATTTTATACCGCCCATCTTGCAGGGAGATCATTCTGGGCAGTTAAACACACTAAACTGGGTGGTAAACACTCTGTTTAACACCCTAAAACACCAATCCCTCCCCACTTCTAGTCTCCCCCTCTCTCTGCTCCAATCTTCCTCCTCCTCCTCCCCTTCTTCCTTTTATTTTGTGTATGAGTGGTGGGGGCAATTTTGACAGTATCACCCAGAGAAAACTGGTCCTGGTGGCACCAAAGCTGCACCTGTCCAGACCTTTCAGCTGCCTCTAAGGGCGCTTTTACACAACCCTTAAAATCCAACGCAAAGGGCTCCAAGTTGCGGAGCTTAAAATTGTTTTCCCACCAGCTCTGGACTTTAAAAAAAATTAAGTATGACCACGCCCACCTAAGCGCATCCCAGCGCATTTTTCAAGTACCTGGTCTCTGAAGGTGACACATTTCTGATGCAGATTGCAAAGCAGTGAGTGCCGGGCTCTCCCCGCTTTCTGTTTGTTTTGTTTTTGCCCCCTGCCCCTTTAAGAGACTGGAATGGTTCCCGGGGCAGCTCCGGGATGGCAGAGCTGAGGTGAGCCTGCATTCTTTTCTCCCTTTTTTTTCTCCCTCCCCTCATGCAGACAGGAGCAAGGGAGCACGGAGGGGGTGGGAACACAGGAAGAGCGACGAACCCCCAAGATCTCTGGTCCGAATTTAAGTGGTCAGCGGATCTTAGGGGTCGTGTAAAAGCGCCCTAAATGCCAGAATCCAGAAAAAGGAGGTGAAACAAGCCTGAGCTTGGAGGCTGATGGATGGAAGGTGCTGGTGGGGAGGTGAAGAGGAACATCTAATTCACGGATGGTAGGCGGGACAACAGTTCCCATTCCCCTAACAAGGACAGCCAATAGTGAGGGCCATGGAAGGCACCCCTCCCCTCCCCAACCTTGGACTTATTGCCTTTTGGTCCATGAAATATCCCATTGTTTTCGCACCAGACGTTTTCCTGGTTGTTAGTGTTATGGGTTCTATTGTAGCGTGGGGTTAGTGATTCAGCAGTGATTTCAGCTCTGAGACAAAGCAGGCTAGAAACAGCTTCTAGTGAACAGCTCTTTAATCAGGGAGAGACAAGACTGGGGACTGGGGAGAGGAGGTTACATTTATAGGGCCAGGACTGGCTAGGAAAAGATACATTTTGGAGGGAACAATTACAACCAATCACAAGGCTGCCTTTTGGCGGGAACCAATAGGACTGAAGATCCAAATGCAGCAACTATAATCAACCAATAGGCCTGTTCCCTTTTGAACAGGGAGGCAATTACTCAACCAGCAATTACAGATCAATACACAACAGGTTCCTACTTGTTTTTATGATTTTTCCCCAACAGATATTAAGTTTCTAATATTTTAATTAATTTATTAAAGTCAGTTATTGGCTTCAGTGCATTTGTTATGGTTGTTGAGAAGCCAAATGGCACATTGGCTAAACTGCAGTACAGCAGTCAAAACTCTGCTCGTGGGCTGGGTTCAATCCCAGGTAACTGGCTCGAGATGGGCTCAGCCTTCCATCTTCTGAAGGCTGCCAAGTTGAATATCCAACTCACTGGGAACACCACCTATTGCCTCCTATTTAAACTGTAAACTGCCCAGAGAGTGGTTTAGGCTCTATGGGGTGGTGTATAAAGGCAAAGTGTTCTGCTTATATACCGCCCCATACCACTTTAAGTAGTCTCTGGGCGGTTTACAATTTTTAATTACAGAGTGCAGGCTACACATTGCCTCCCCAGCAAGCTGGGTACTCATTTTACCGACCTCGGAAGGATGGAAGGCTGAGTGAACCTTGAGCCTGTTACCGGGGATTGAACCCCAGGTCGTGAGCACAGTTTCAACTGCAGTACAGGCATTTAACCACTGCGCCACGAGGCTCGTCTAAGCAGCATGCTTTGCTTTGTTGCTTTTTGTACGTCACAGTGAGGGCTGCAAATGAATAAACAAGCATTTCCTGCCACTGTTCAGATTCCACACAGGGATTCTCAGCAATTCTGTGGCCTTGACATAAAAAAAGCCCAGAGTTTGGCCTCTGCTGATGCTATTGATGTACTTCATAGGAGGCACAGAAACGGAAAAAGTGAAAAGAAATGCTTCTTTTTTTAAAAAAAATTCCACTCATTCCTGGGTATCTGAAATGGAGGTTTTGGTCAAAGTGGGGGCAGGCAGCTTAGGCAATACGGAGCATGCCAGTGTGAAGCAGACAGGGTGAGCCTTTGGGTTTTGGCAGTGAAGTTGACAAAAAAGACCTTGAAGCCCTGATTCCTGTCATATTAATTATGCCTGGGTCCCCTTTAAATCAGGAGAACTCATGAAGGAAGTTGCAATATTTAACTTGCGGCATTGACTTCAGTGGGATTAAGCTCAGCCAGATCAAGGCTTTGAAAGGCTATTGTGACATAAACTGTCAAAAGAAACTGGATTGAGTTTCCTGACAGTGACCTCCACCTCGATACCGGTTGGTGGGTCCTTTAGGTTTTCCCACGCAAGAGTAACTGGAATTTCTCTCGCTTTCTGTTTCCCTCCCAGCCCTTCAGGAAATGTCTAATGCTGACAGTTTTACAATGGATAGCAAAGCAATCTGTATCTCTGTTAGGGGTGGGCCCCTTGGTGTTTATACAAAAGACCCAAAGGAGTTTATTTTCTCTTAGGCGGTTACTTCATGTCCTTTTTGTCTCTGTAAGTGTTGCGCTTCGAACCAGTACAAAAAAATCTTACTTCACATCCGTCGTGCAACAGCTGAAATTTGTCTTGACCATGCCCCCGGAGTGGGATCAGAGCGTAACAATACTGTACCTGGTGCTGGGCTGGGGTATTCTCTTGTCACGGTTTGTTCCCGGTTCCTGTTCCGAGACAAGGGACATGAAGTAATGGCCTGTCACGCAACAACCAGTGTCCACCTAGTGGTCAGTGGCTGAAGCAGCATCCAACATTAGTTTCCCTATGGGAAACACCACGCAGCACAAATGTTTATTAAAGAAAGTACTGAAAATTCTGTGGCATTGATGTGTAGATCATCACCCCTGGGTGTGGTGGAACCGAGTGAGAAGCGCTCTTTCTTTGCTGCGGAAGGGGTGCAAACTGCTGCTGCCCTCCATCTTGGATTACACTACCGACCTGCCTGCCTCTTAACCTCCATCTTGGATCCTTTTCTTTTTTTGCCTTTTTTTGCCTTGCCTTTTTATGGGATTTCCCCCACCCCACCCGATTCTTAGCAGTTCACTTCAATGCTGCCAGATGTCTGTCCGAGTATGTCTTCTTGGAATTTGCTTTGTTTTGTTTTTGTTTCCTTCATCTGTTTCTTTTTTTTGTGGGGTTCCCTGTTTGATTCCTTTTTGGTTTTGGTTTTGAGTTGTTTTTCTGGTTGTTTATCCCCTTCCTTTATTGGGGTATTTTTGCTGCACGGGACCTGGTCTGGATGCTGCTCGTTGCTCACCTCAAAAATGAGAACAGAAGAAATTGAGTGTCCGGGGAGAGAAATCTCTTCATAATCAAGTAATATTGGTTTTGGGAGGGTTTGGTTGTAAACTCACCCCCATTTATTTGCTCGTTGAATTTTTCAAACAAATCCCCCCCGCCAAACTTGTGTTGGGGCGGCTGCTTTTCCAGTTTGACTGATTTTTTTTTAAAAAAAAGGTTACTGTATTTTGTTAATTTACCATGCAGTTTTCTTACTCTGTTAAAGCTGTATGTTTGTGGTTGGGTTGGGTTGTTTAGCTTGCCTCTGTTATTTTGAAGTAGCTTTAAAGCGTCTTTGGGCGCATTTACAGCACCAGAAAACACAAATGTGGGAAACACAGAACAAGTAACCTAAAGGAGGCTTCCCATTTAATGTGAAACAAAAGGACCAATGCTTGCTTTGAGCATCATTAGTTGCTGTACCAAATACTCACCGTGAAGGCAGAGCCACAGAGAAACGACAACATGTTTTTACTGTCTTGTTTACGGCTTGTTGGTTAAAGACTAAACCACAAGGCAGAAGAGCAAAGCTTCTCCTGTTGCATAAGATCCTTCTGGGAGCCGGGCCATCTGGAGGAAGGCAAGCCGGCTAATCTCGGTGCCATGAAGCAGCCCTGGAAGCAGGAGGAGATGTTGCAGAGTTCTTCATCAGAGACCAGCCATCTCCAGCCCATCCACTGGAGTCTGGGGAGGGGATATTCTGGCAGGAGGGAGCTAAGAAACAGGAGAAAATAAGCTCAGCGATTGGGATACAAATGCAGAAAAAGAGGGAGAAAGACAGAATATGGAGTGGTGGTGGAGTGGTGGTCTCCTCCGTATTGACCGAACCATTCCTAGGAGGCAGTTTTACTTCTTTTAGAAGTCCAGGAGGGAAGCTTCTCAGGCCTCTTTTTGATGAAGAGGGTTCCTGAAACATCCGGGCTTGTTTGCAAAGTTACAGGTAGTCAGCAGGAAGAGAAAAAACCATCAAATGATGCTGCTGGGCAGGGTAACAGAAATGTGATCCTGGCCTCTGATTCCTCAAGAGAGAGGGAGAATGCTGAGTGCACTCCCTAATTCCCGATTACTCCTTTGCATGGAATTTTGGGACACAACTTGTTGGTCCTTCAAATAAAGGGCTTGAATTTACAGATTCCTCAGCTGCACTCCCTACTTTGAAGGGCAGTGGTACCTTGTATAAAGGAATTAATTCATTCCAAATGAAATTCTGTTAAGCAAATTTCCCATAGGAATTCATTGAAAACGGAGTAATCCCTAATCGTGACCATTTTTATGTTTTAAGGATTTGCCCCATAGGCGATTCTGTTAAGCAAATTTCCCCTATCTCCAGAATTTATTTTTCTTGTACAGATTTTGTTATACAAACCGTTTGTTATACGAGGGTCCACTCTATTTCATGCCATGGAAACCTAATATCTACGCCTTAACTTTGCACCTTCCGGGGGGGGGGGAGTCCGAGTTCTTTGCTACCCTCCCTCCCTCCCTCCCTCTGAAGCTGCAGCCTCCCCGCCCCCACCCCTTACCCAAGTTTGTTTGAAAAACCAAAGCTTTAATTAAAGCATCTCTGCAGTTGAACCCTCAGTTTTGATCTTGCAACTCAGTAGTACTGTCCTGCCTGGAGAGACAAGGGATGCTCCATCGGACCAAATGTTTTTGGGGGAGGAGGGTTGTTTCTTCTCCTGTCAGTCAAAGGAAGGAACGGCCAACCACACCTGAGGACTCTGGACTGGAAAACCCTGGACAAGGTTGCCATGAGTCAGAACTGACTGGGCAGCAGACCATTATTGTTATTGATAAGTGTAAGACACAGCCCTAAATTTTTGTTTCAAAAATGTTTGTACTGTCCCCCTCCCCCTACTCTGTGTGTGTGTGTGTGTGTGTGTGTGTGTGTGTGTGTGTGTGAGAGAGAGAGAGAGAGAGAGAGAGAGAGAGAGAGAGAGTATGTGAATGGGGGAGAGCTTGCCTTGGGAAGGGGGTTGCAAAACCTCCTGCTTCAGTCCCATAAAGACACATTCATGGAGCCGAGCTGGTTCCCTGCCAGGCAATGTATATTGGCAGCACAAATAACAATAATTTACTTGTTCCAAACTGTGTAAGCTGCTGTACGGCAAAGCTCCCGAGCTGCAGGGTGGCATTAAAAATGCATAGCACAAAAACACTGTGAAGGAACAGCAGCACTGCCTAACAACAGACCTAAATAAATTCCACAGGCAACGAATATAGTCCACGGATGACAAGCAGGCAGGAGATCCTCCCCCTTTAATTCACCCATGAAACACTATCCTCCCCATGTGGTGTTTAAATTGCATTACTTCTGCCAAAATTCTGCTCACATCCTGTTCAGTCCTAAGGTCAAGGGTCACGCAGCCTCGCACCCTTCTGCAGCCAGTAAACGGTGTGTCGGTACAGCCTGCGTAGTTAAAATGTGCCAACTGCCCAGAGAGTGCTTTAAGTGCCGTGGGGCAGCACTTTGCACTTTGCTTTAGCCTTGATGGAAGTTCCATCTTGGTCAGAAGGACCCTGTTTGCATTTTCCACGTGAGTTCACCTCTCTTTTTTGTCCATGCCTATCTCCTGGTTTATTTGCTGCCACTTTGTGCCACCGTCGGAGACTGCTGGGGCTACCCGGGCCATTAGAACCAGAGCCACTCGGCTTTGTTGCACCTTTTATTTCACATCCTCTTTTATGCTCTTGCTCCGATAAAGTGATCATGCGGAGACTGCAGATTGTTTCGCTGAAGTGTCCACACTGGCTCCCTCATTCTGATATGGCTTAATCCACACCGTGGACCATAAGGCATCACCACCCCAATTTGATCCCACCTTTTGTCAATTCCCGGGATCTCTATTTATGGGTGTCTGAAATGATAGTGAAAGGGATACTGCATTTCAAGTTCCCCATAACATACAGACACCAGAGAAACCTAGAAGTCTCCTGTAGTTTGTCAGAGTTGTTTCATGTTGATCTTTCTCTCTCACTCTCTCACTTTCTCACTCTCTTCCTCTCTCTATCTTTTTTCCCCTTTTCCCCTGAAGTGATCTTGTGCTGAACTAGTATACCAATGCATTGATAAGGTGATCTAGGGCAAAGCTTGGTAGATTATTTTTTAAAAAAAATCAAGGCAAGGAGAAAAATCACAGGGTGAGCATTCCCACTAACCATCACTCCCAATCAGTAGATCACTAGAATCCCACCCACAATCATCCATACACCATCCTTTTGGAAAATGAATGGAGCGACTGATCACACAGGGAAAAGACCTTTCAAATTACTGTATTCCAGCTTGAAAAAAATATTGTTTCTTCTGGTGCTAAGGAGGAGAAGAAATACTGGCATGCAAAGGCATTTCCCTGCTGATTTTGCTCACCTGTCAAGCTGCAGTTGGGATCTCAGAGCTGCACTGCCCAACTGAATCCACCCCATCTCTAGACCCCCCAGTGGATGGGTGGTGGCCCATGACCCTAACATATGGACAAGCCATGGTTGTCTTCTGCAGCACAAGGAAAAGCAGAAGCCTGCAATGCCTATCAAATTGGTTTTTTTTAAAAGCTTAAGACCCCAATAACCCAAGAAGAGCCTTGCTGGATCAGGCCAAGGGCCCATTTAGTCCAGCTTCTTGGATCTCCAAGGGGCCTCACTAGACGCCTGTGGGAGCACCGGAGACAACCAGAGACCTGCCTCCTGATGCCACTCCCTTGCCTCTAGCATTTTGAAGGATCCTCCTTTTAAGCCTGGAGGTAACACATCTCCCCATCATGGCTTAACATAAGAACATATGAAAAGCCCTGCTGGATCAGGCCAAGGGGCCCATCAAGTCCAGCTTCTTGCGTCTTCCTGTGGCCCCACCAGATGTCCCTGGGAACACATGAGGCAACCAGATGCCACTCTTTTCCTGAGTCCACACACCCTTCTTTTGATGAATGGAGGGACTTTGTCTCTGGGAAGGAGTTTATAAAGCGGTTGGCAGGGAGGGTGGCTCACCCGTGGACAACGAGAGGGTGTATTGGTCCTGGGTGAAGATCATCGAGCCAATAGAAGAGGATGGAGAATTCCGGTGATCCTTTGGGTCCAACTGGGTGGCAAAGGCCCAGAGGGTTGTTTTTGTTGTTCAGTCGTGTCCAACTCTTCGTGACCCCATGGACCAGAGCATGCCAGGTCTTCCTATCTTCCACTGCCTCCCAGAGTTTGGTCAAATCCATATTGGTTGCATCGATGACACCGTCTAACCATCTCATTCTTTGCCATCCCCTTTTTCTTTTGCCTTCAATCTTTTGTTGACTATAAGGGCTACTCCATTTCTTCTATGGGATTCTTGCCCACAGTAGTAGATATGATAGACATCTGAACTGAATTCAGCCATTCCTGTCCATTTAAGTTTTCTGATGCCCAATATGTCAGTGTTTATTTGCCATCTCGCATTTAACCACATCCAGCTTACCCTCGTTCATAGATCACACATTCCAGGTTCCTATGCAGTATATTTCTTTGCAGCATGGACTTTCCTTTCTCTTCCAGGCATGTCTGCAGCTGGGCATCCTTTCAGCTTTGGCCCAGCCACTTCATTAGCTCTGGAGCTACATATATTTGTCTTCCGCTCTTCCTCAGTAGCATGTTGCACGCCTTCCGACCTGAGGGGCTCATCTTCCAGCATCATATCTTTTAGCCAGAGGGTTGGATTAGCCCGTATATACAACAATACAGGGAACCAGTGTTGTTAAGGCTGAGCATGTGCTGAATTCCCTGACGTATTCCTGCTCAGGGGACTCTCTTTGAAATCTGCCCTTGCAGTGTTTTAAGAAACATAATGAAGGTGTGCCCAGGAAGGCCTTGCTGACCTTGCATTGAGGGATCCATCCCTTTCTTTCACCTTGTCCTCGGGGCTCTAAGGTCATTACTGTAAGCCATCTTGGGTCCTTTTCCAAGGAGAAAGGTGGAGTTAAAAATACTCAAAGCAAATAAATAAAATAAGTGGGGATTCGGGTCAGGCATGCAAATCCTGATGAATCCCTTGCTTCTGTCAGAGGGCCTCCTCTGGGGCTGCAGCTGCTCCCAGACTCTGGAACTCCCTCCCACTGGAAGCCACGCTGACTCCGTCTTTCTTGCCCTCCTGCAAGCAGACAGAACAGACAATTCTCTCCAGACAAACTCTCCCGGGGTGACTGCCTGCCTGCCTTTGTGGGCCTTTCAAAAGGATGGCCATGCCCTGTTGCTTTCAATGGGCTTTTGGGCTTCAATTAGTTTACCATTTTTAATGTGGTATTTGTTTGATTTTTTTTTGTACGCTTACTATTTTTAGCTTTTAAATCAAGTTTTTTTTAAATGAAGATCTGCCACCTTAGGCCCTTTTTAAGGAGAAAGGTAGGGTAAGAATACAGTATATTAGATAAAAACAATTTCCAATAAGGATGTGGAACTTCCTGCCACAGGAGGTGGTGATGGCCTCTGGCCTGAATGCCTTCAAAAGGGGATGGGACAGATTCCTGGAGGAAAAGTCCATCACAGGTTACAAACCATGATGGAGATGTGTAGTCTCCAGGCTTTAAACCGGGGTACTTCAAGGGCCAGATGCAGGGGAGTGGTATCAGGAGACAGAGATCTAGTCTCGTGCGCTCCCAGAGGCATCTGGTGGGGCCACTGTGAGATACAGGAAGCTGGACTAGATGGGCCTTTGGCCTGATCCAGCACGGCTCTTCTTATGTTCTTATGATGGACAGATCAACCCACACAGAGAGAGACAGACACCAGTTCTTCCTCTGTCACTCTCCCTGATCTGACGGGGGTGGGGGGGGCTGTTAGGTGGGTGTCTTTGTTTGGCTGGTGGGGCTTAGGGAGGCATGTTTGATTTTCCAGGCGACAGCCAGAGCCAGGAAAAACACTGCCCGGGGCTCAGCTTGATAAGGGCTGAACACAATGCTGTGGGTGCAAGGACATGGCAGCCCAGACGGAAACTCTTTGAAACAGGCACAGACCCTCCTAAACGCTTGCAGAGAAAGCTGGCCAAGGCCAAACTGCTTCCAGGCGACCTGCAGGTTTATCCCGATTATTAATCCTCAGAATCGGGAGCTGGATTTGAAGCACAGAAAGCGGCACAGAGGGTTTTAGTGGCTTGCCTGGGCCTGTTTGGAGACAAGCCACCTGAACCTCAGTCCATTGGGGGGGGCTAAACCCTTCCCCATCCCACAGCACACAGCAGCTGCAGGAGGGAGTGGGGAGCAGTCCTTGCCCCACCCTGTGTGCAGGGAGCACACACACCCCCATTTTTCGGGACAGCTGCCTCCCTCCACCAAGGACAAGGTGAAAAAAACGCAGCCCTTTTGGGGTTTCAGGGGCTCTAACGGGGAGGGGGCTGACCTTGGAAGAGAGGGGAGGCAGGGGGTGGTGGAGGTGCTGGACTCAGGACCAGCCTAAATTCCTTAGGCTGGGATGAACTGGGCTTCACCTCAGCCACAGAACTGGCAGAACCCAGGTTTCCACCCTGGAAAAATCAGCTACACAAGCAGTATTTCCACAGGCATTGCAAAGTGGAACTATTTATATATATATATATTCTTTTTTTAAAAAAATTCCTGAAAATAGTAATGCTGGGATTTTAAAAAAAACTATTAAAAATCGAAAATATCCACCAAGTGGCTCCCTCTTTCCATGTGGGGGGCGGGCGGGCAGGGAGGACAATCCTGCCTCAGGAGTGGAAATTCAGGGAAATGCTCCGGTTTTGCTCTTGTCCCTCTGGATCGGTTGAACGGGTGGGTATCAGAAGCCGGCGGAGGCAGGGCATCGCGGGCAGGGGGAGGGTCCCGCGCTGGACGGGGGATTCCGGGCCGGGCGGTCCCAGTAGGGACCCCCCGCCGCCGCGCGAGCCGGCCGCTCATCTTCGGGCTGCGTGTTTCCTCGGTCGGCGCCGGAGCTGAGGCGGCTTCGCGGGTTAGGGCAGAACCCGACAGGTGTGTGCAGGTGAGTGCGTGTGTGTGGGGGGGGGAGAGGTGTTTGGGGCGCAGGAGCTGCCCGGGCTGGAGGGGCCAAGGCAGAGGGAAGCCCCCCTGGCGAACAGATGGGGGGGCCGCTCGTGCCCACCCCCACCCCGCCGGTTCCGTCGCCCGCTTTCCTCCTCCTCCTCCTCTTCCCAGCCCCGACGCCCCCCCCGCCCCCGGGCCAACCTCGCCCCCCCCGTCCCGGCGCCCGCTGGCCCTCCGGCCTCATCCCCCGCCCTCCCCTCCTCACGTCCAGGCGGCGGGGGCGGCGCCAATTGCGCGCGGCGGCGGCGGCGGGACGAGGCGAGCCGATCTCTGGGGCCGCCCAGCGGACCGGACGGACCCGTCGCCCGCCGAGGAGGAGGAGGAGGAGGAGGTAAGAAGGGCCGGGGGGCGCGTCGGCGTCGGCAGAGCACCGGCTGGGCACGAGGGGGTCCCCCTACCACCACCACCCTCCACACGCCTCGGCCCTCCTCGGCCGGATCCGTCTCTCGGGCAAGACACCTCCGCACGCAGACACACTCCCCCCCCCGGGCCCTCCCGTCCAGAGCGCCCGCGAGAGGCTCTCCCTCCGCAAGACCTCCTCCTCCTCCTCTTCCTCCCGGGGGCCCCGAAAACTGGAGGGCGGGAAGGAGCGGAGAGGCAGAAGGAGCCCCCTTCTTTGCTGGAGGGCAGGCGGACGGGGGGGGGCAGAGGAGGAGGAAGGCAGCTCCAACCCCCCCCCCCGCCCTCCCTCCCTCCTTCCTGGACGGAGAGTCCGCCGGACGCAATCCCGGGACCGGCCGGGCGGGCTGGCGGGACTGGCAGGGCCACCACGGGCATCCATCCCCCCCCCCCCGCCGCCCGCGCCGCGTGGCCTTGGGTTTTTCTCCCCGGGGTCCCGACGGTCTCCCCCCCCCCCCCATCCCCCCACCCCGCGCGCACACACGCTCCCCCGGTCATTCCTTCCTTTCCTGCCGCTGGGCAGCTGCAACTGGCAGCAGCGCCACTTTTTTGACTGCTGAGGAGGAGGAGGAGGAGGAGGCAGCGCCTGCCCGTCCAGTGCCCGGCAGCGGGGGGGGGGTTATGTGGGTGCACCGCTTCCCAAGCACTCCATCCATCCAGGCCCCTCCCCAGGAATTGGGAAATGCGGATCTGCCGCGGCTCCTGATGGGAACTGCGGAGAGGAAGGCCAACTTTTTCTTTGCAGCGGGCACCGCCGCCGTCGCGCTGCCTCCTTCCTCCTCCTCCAGCGCCAAGACAGGCAGGCAGAGAGAGAGAGAGAGAGAGAGAGAGAGAGAGAGAGAGAGAGAGAGAGAGAGAGAACGAGAACGCGCCGCCCCGACCGCGTCCCCCCCCCGTTCCTGGCGGGGCACCGCCGACTGCTTTGCCCGGCCGCCTGCCTGGCACGCGCCCCGCCGCCGCCGCCTCCTCCTCCTCCTCCTCCTCCTCCCTCTGGCTCCGTCCACGGGCGCGGGCTGCGCATCGCCCACGTTTGGCACCCGGAGGGGGAGGGTGGATCTTTGGACTACAGCCCCCAACCCCTCTCCCTACGAGCCCTCCCAGGCCCTGATGGTCCTGCCGGCCATGGGGTGCCCCCCCATTAAGCGCAGCGCCTGCTTGTTTGGCGTGTGTGTGTGCGCGCGCGCGTACCTTCTATGAGCCCGTTTGAGAGGCACCTGGAAGCGTGGGTCCTGCCCCCCCTCCTTCGCCACAGGAGCCTGTCCCCCCCACTTCCCCCGCCTGGGAGTGCAGCAGGGCATCCTCCGGCCAAGGACTCCGGTTATCCTGCTTCCACGGAGCTGGCGCAGTGCAGCGGGGGGGGGGGGCAGGAGCAAGGGCTGTCTCTTTTTTTTACAAGCCCCCATGAATCTCCGCTGTGTTTTATGGCAGGGTGGAAAGGCAGGAGCAGCAGAGGGAGGAAGAACAGAGGGGGGGGGGTTGCAGCTGAAGCCCAGTTGCAGGTGGCCTGGAAAATAGACCTCAGGGC
>JAHTLZ010000328.1:3793812-3804271 GCA_023846285.1 Phrynocephalus versicolor
TAGATAGATAGATAGATAGATAGATAGATAGATAGATAGATAGATAGGTTTTAAATTGCCCAAAGCCCTTTAGAGGCATTTCTCTGGTTGCAGTCCCTCCCTATATACAACTCTATAAGATCCATCTAATCTCTTGCAGTGGTAACCAGATCCCTTGGGTCAGTCATGGAGGATGT
Source organism: Phrynocephalus versicolor (assembly GCA_023846285.1). NCBI lineage: Eukaryota > Metazoa > Chordata > Lepidosauria > Squamata > Agamidae > Phrynocephalus > Phrynocephalus versicolor. The sequence continues at coordinate 3,793,989 of JAHTLZ010000328.1, forward strand.
CACAACCAGAAAGCAGAGCAAGGATGAGCTTATTGGGTCACTCCTTCTCTTTCCCTCTTCTTTCATTCCTTCCCTTTCTTTTCCTCCCAAATTCTGCCTATGAGGTTCAGTGGAGTGTTCGCTTCCCCTTCCAAAACACCTGGAGCCTGGGAAGCAGCATTAATTTCTCTTTATTGCTGACAAATACATTATTGATCAGTTTTTTTAATTGCCAGCATCCACTTTTGTTTTCCTTGATTCTGCTGACTTTTACCGTGTCTGCTCCAGTAAATGTCTCTTTGAAAAATTTGAAAAAGAAAGTAAGGTCGCAAAGAGGGCCTTTCTCTTTCGCTGCCTGTTTATGCAATAACATTCCTGCTTTTGGGTGGCTGGGGTTCACACACCAGCAACAGAGAGCAGACAACTGCTAGATAGCTCCATGGCTGAAGCATCCGGCTGTGGAGCGAAAGGTGGAGAGTTCGATCCCCCCCGCCCCCGTGGCCTCCTTGACATTGGCTGCAGCGGATGATCCCTTGGGTCTCTTCCAGTTCTGCAGCATTCAGATTAAAAGCTGTTAAACTCAAGCTGTGAAGATTGGGTCCGTGTTGCTGTGATTGGTTGACTTTGAGCGTGTCCATGGACCTGGCCGGCCTCCTTGCAAGGTTATAGGAAAGCTAGCGGCAGGGGAGGCAGAGCAAACCTCTCGGCTGCCCCGTGCTCTCTTGGCTTCATGGGCGTAGCTAGGAGGAGGTGGAAGGGTGCGTTTGCCCCGAGCGCAGCAATCTGGGGGCACCTGGAGGGGGAGCAGGAGGAGGAAGCTGTGCGCCCTCCCACCAGCAGTCCTCCTTTCCCCGAGTTAAGGCTTGGTAATGAACCCCACTCTGCCGCTGCCACGCGCCAGGCAAGCAGCAAAGCAAGCAGGCAGGCAGGCAAGCGGGGAGGGTGGTGGCTGTGGCATCCTCTTCCTCGCCTTGCTCTGGGCCCACTGTGGGATAGGTAAGATGCTCACATGCTACTGTGTGCGTGCACACTCACACACTCACACTAACTCGTAGGTTTCTAGACGAGCGGAGCCTCATGACAGTTACACATGCACTGGTAGCATCCCGTATTGATTACTGCAATGCGCTTTACGTGGGGCTGCCTTTGAAGACGGTTTGGCAATTGCAACTGGTTCAGAATTGTGTGGCGTGGCTGGTGAGTGGAGGGGCCGCCAGGGATCATATCACGCCGATTCCGTGTAACCTGCATTGGTTACCAGTTGCTGCCCGAGCCCAATTCAAAGTGCTTGTTTTGAAATATAAAGCCCTAAATGGCTTAGGATGTAGATACCTGAAGGACTGCCTCCTTCCATACAAACCTACCCAGCAATTAAGATCGAGCCAGGGGACCCTGTTGAAAGAGCCATCCCTCAAGGAGGTGAGAGGGATGGCTTGCAGACATAGGGCCTTCTCAGCAGCTGCCCCCAAGCTATGGAATGCCCTCCCAAGTGAGATCTGCCTGGCGCCAACATTGTTGACATTTCGGTGCCAGGTAAAAACCTTCCTGTTCCAGAAGTTTTTTAATTGATACATTATAGACCGTGGGCCCTCTGATGGCAATTTTAGTGTAATGATTTTAGTGTAAGTTTTTTATTATTGTTTTATTTATTGATATTTGATGTTTAAACTGTTTTAATTCCTTGATTGTAAGCCGCCCAGAGACCTTTGGGTAGTGGGCGGCATATAAGTTATAAAAATAAATAAATGCACGAACACCACCCACATGATTGCCCCCCTTGGTGGGTGGATCTGATGGGGTTGGGTAGGGCCAGAGGGGTGCTGCCCCCAGGCGCTCCAAACCCTTGCTACGCCACTGCTTGGCTTGTCCTAATGGTGCCAAAAGAGCACCTCCGCGCCTCCTTTCACTTCCTCTCCTTTCCTTCGGAAAAGGACCTCTCAGCCATGGGAGTTGCAGAATTCTGGCCTAGGCGGCCTCTTTGCCTCCCTGCCGCTGAATCATCCTCCCGAGCTTGGAAACAGCCGCTCGCTCGTCCAGCCCCAGGAATGCAGTTAATCCTTGGCCGGCCCTGGCTGTGTGATGTGGTCTCCAAGGAGGCGAGGATGGTTTGTTCCCGCCTCTCCTCCTGGCCCTGAGGTTCCAGCCCAGCCGGGAGTCATTGTGGGCGGAAGTCCCCCCCCCCTTGCGCCTGGGAACGGAGAAGCCCTGGGCCACAATTTTGGTTTTTGATGACATGCCCCGTCTTGGGTAGAGAAGCTGGCAGGGACACAGGCCAGCAGGAAGAGTTGAGCCGGTGCGTGGGGATGCCAGCAGCCAGAAACCTCCGACCATCACCACTTCGCCAGCCACATCTGACCCTGGTGGTGAAAGGACGATGGGGATGGGGATTCCACCCCCCCCCCAAAAAAAACCCCTTTCTTTTGCTATTTCCACCCTCTCAAAACCAAGACAGGCTTGGGCTCCAGGAAAGGTGCCCTATATTGGAGGAGGCACCATGTGCATTTCATCCTCGGTTGTCTTTGGGTCTCCTAGTGGGAGTCTTTCTTAGACAAGTCCCCCTGGCACCTGAATATTCCAAAGGTTGGACGTGGGGCCACCCTTTGCATGCTGAGCTGGTGCTCCGTCAGCAAGCAGCCTCCCTTTCCTTCATCGGTGGAAGGATCTTCCCCGACTGAGGGTCCGCAGATCAGGAAAGAGATCTTGGTGTGTTGGTGGACAGCTCCATGAAGGTGCCTCCCCAATGTGTGGCAGCGGTGAAGAAGGCCAATTCCATGCTAGGGATTATCAAAAAGGGGATTGAAAATAAAACAGCCAACATTATAATGCCATTATACAAAACAATAGTAAGGCCGCACCTGGAGTATTGTGTACAATTCTGGTCACCGCATCTCAAGAAAGACATAGTGGAACTGGAAAAGGTGCAGAAGAGAGCGACTAAAATGATTACTGGGCTGGGGAAGCTCCCTTATGAGGAAAGGCTAAAACATTTGGGCCTTTTTAGTCTGGAAAAAAGGCGCTTGAGGGGGGATATGATTGAGACATACAAAATAATGCAGGGTATGAGTAAAATGGATAGAGGGAAGCTCTTCTCTCTCTCCCAAAATACCAGAACTAGGGGACATCCACTCAAATTGAGGGCTGGGAGAGTAAGAACTGACAAAAGAAAATATTTTTTCACCCAGCGCATTGTATGTCTATGGAACTCCCTACCACAGGATGTGGTGATGGCATCTGGCTTGGATGCCTTCAAAAGGGGATTGGACAGATTCCTGGAGGAAAAGTCCATCACAGGTCACAAATCATGATGGAGATGTGTAATCTCCAGGCTTAAAACCAGGGTACTTCAAGGGCCAGATGCAGGGGAGTGGTATCAGGAGACAGAGATCAAGTCTTGTGTGCTCCCAGAGGCATCTGGTGGGGCCACTGTGAGATACAGGAAGCTGGACTAGATGGGCCTTTGGACTGATCCAGCATGGCTCTTCTCAGGTTCTTATGAAGAGGCTGCTGGGTGGGTGCTTTCAGGCTCTCCCTGGTTGGGAGCTCAGCCAGCTAGAACATGCCACGTTAATGGTGCTGTATCCAGACAAGGGCAGGGGGACACACCAGTTCTGGAACCTCACAGGGTAGGTTTCTTTTTCTTTTGTGCCCCAAGGGAACAGCATTTGCCCCCACAAAAAACCACAGGGTGGGGGAGAAAGGGGAGAAATTTGAAAAGCTGCCCTACAGAGGAGGGAGGGATGATCGGTCCTTGATTATCTCTGCAGGGCCCGCAGCAACAGGCTCACGTGACAGGAAGCCAGACTTCAGTTGAATCTCAAGGGGAAAAAACTTCTTAAGTGTTAGAGCAGCACATGAATGGAACCAATACCCCTCCATTGGAAGATGGTGGCTGGAGACATTCAAGAGAAAATTGGACACTACAGACATCGGTTAGATCCACTGGGATTTGTGTTCCTGCCTTGAGCAGAGGGGTCAGACTAGATGGCTTCCGAAGCCCCTTCCAGCTCCATGATTCTAGAGTTCTGCCCCCACTTTGCAGGGTGCGGGGGTGCGGAGCAGACTGTGTTCAGGGCTGCAAACCGGTCCTGTTTAATAGGATAGCTTTTTGCTTAGAGAGTCTCCCAGAAATGGTAATTTATCCCCCCCCCACCAAGGAAAACAAAATTTTGAGTATGAGAAGGGGAGGGTGGCCTCTTGGGACCCAGGGATGTGGAAGGACCTGCCTATCGCTGCCCCTCCTCAAGATCTGTCCACCTGCCCCCAGTTAGGTCTCCAGACCAAAGTCCCCCCCAGCACATCCAGCCTGGCAGGAGTTTTCTCCTCCTAAGGTTTATCTTCTCATCCTGTCTTGTTTCTTTAATCCGTTGTTTCCTGTCAGTTCCACCCCTTTCTGTAGTGCACCCTGCTTACAGGATGCGGTCACGGAGGATTCCCGATGGCCCAGGTCACCCAGAAGGGGGAAGACTGCCGTGCTCCGTCAGAGGGGTTCAGGGTCTTGCCCAAACCATCTTCACACGGTCGGGTGGATAAAAAATGTTAAAAGGGGGGGGGGGAAATACACTCACACATTAATTAGTTTGCCATTTCAAGGATTTGAGCGTTACTGCCAGTACTAATTTGTTGGGTGAACTGGCACTGGTGAAGTGACAGTCTTTTTCTGTACAGTTTCCTTTGTGTTTCCTTCTGCCCCTGCCATTTATGGCTTGCCCCCACCCCCAAAAAAGTATTCTGCTTATATACCGCCCCATACCACTTCAAGTGGTCTCTGGGTGGTTTTCGGTTTAATTACAGTATGCAGGCTACACATTGCCCAGCATCTGGCAAGGTGCCACATGTTTTGTGTTTTGTTTTGTTTTGTTTTTCTTTGATTTTCCCCTGAAATTCTTGAAAAGATTACCACGGCTAACACGGCTCTCTGAATGTACAAACGCCTTTCTGTTCTTTTGGTCTGTGGTCCCACCCCTGTGTGGACATCTTATTACTTCTCTCCATTGAATCCCATCCCATTGTTCTCTTTAAGCTCCAGTTGTCTCTGAGTCCTGTGTTGATCTCGCAGACGTCTTTGAATTCCAATCTTATGTACCACTTGAGGTCTCCCCCCTCCAAAATAGCACATACAGCCTCCACCTAAAGCAGCAGGGAGTCACCGTGTCCTTCAAATATTTACTGATCCTTGGACAGATTCCGTCTTATCTCGTCCCTCTTTCAGCAGCCTCAAAGCTGTGACTTTTTTGAAGCCTTGCTGGGCTCTGTTTTTTCTAGGTGCCCCTGACTACTTATGAGTCAGCCTGGAACCGGAACAACATTGGAGGCTGGGGCAAGGTCCCAGGGCTTTGTTCTTCTGTCCTTGGAGGAGACAGTGAAGCTCTGCTCCATGAGAGCGAAAGAGCAAAGCAAAAACAAAACAATGCCTGCTGTTTATCTACCGCTCTTAAAGCAATCTCGGGGCAGTTTACAAATGAATTATGTAAGCTGCACATTGCACACACACACCCCCACACACACCTGCAATCTGGTTCCTCATTTTACTGACCTCGGGAAGACGGAAGGCCAAGTCAACCTTGGTCCAGTTACCTGGGATTAAACCTGGGTTGTGAGTCGAGTTTTGGCTACAGTACTGCTGTTGAACCAGAAGGCTCGATCTTAAGCAGGAACTTTCTGAGCTTATCACAACCGTTGAGGTATGATTCTTTCCATCAGATTCAGACCCTGGATGCCTCTGTTTGAACTTTGGCACTGTTGATGGGATTCCCCGCTAGGGCAGCTCTGCATTCCTTTTTTTGTACAAAGGACTGCTGCTGGAGAAGCAGAGAAGGTGCAAGAGCCATTCGTCTGGTGTGTGTCATGGAGCAGACTCTGTCCCCTAGAGCAGCAACCAGGAGAAGTCTGTAGGGCTGGGTGGGAGATCTGGAGGAGAGCGTTGCGGCCCAGGGCAGCTGTGGATTCAGTGACACAGCGCTGTGCATGGGAGTGGCGAAATCAAGTACCAAATGAAGAGGGCATCCTCTTGAATTGTGTGTATGTGGAGAGGGGGGTGTCAGGAGATCATCTTGCAAAATGGAAGTTTTGGGTTACAGTGCTCAGAATCCTCAAGCAACCATGGCCACTGCGGGATTCGGGAAACTGGAGTCCAAAGGCAGCCGTCTGAGGCTGAGGTTGTTAAAGTTGGCGGGGAGTGGAGCTTTTTCTGGCAAGACTCTTTTTGGTGCCACCATCTGACTGAGGAACAAGTGAGAAGGCTAGGACTTCTTCCTTAGGGACTGGTGCATCATTTCTGGATGTCTGCGTACACAACTGGAAGTCTGCTAAAAACTGGACAAAAGTAGGTTGTGCACATACTGGAGATGGACACCGATCTGAAGAGTGGTGATTCATGTTGATTGGTGATCCATCAAGGTCACTGAATCACAAAAAAATGAATTATGTTATTTGCCTGACAAATCAATTTGTAAATTTATTTTTACTTTAAAACCCTATAAAATGGCCTCCCAAGACACGTAGAGACACCAAACTCACAGAGAGGCTTCTTCCAACTCTCCTCTACAATCCCTCCAGTTTTGATGAAGATTTGGGTTTCTAAGTTATACGGCCACAAATTGGGATCCCCTAGGAAAGTGGCAAACTTGGAGGGATTGTATAGGAGAGTTGGATTACGTGTTGCCTTTGAATATAGATATTCGGATATTGACTGATTGCCATACTGCTTTTATTGTGTGTGTATATGTATATAGATATAATGGCCATTGGCTATAATAAAAACTAATTTGATTTGTATAGGAGAGTTGGGAAAAAAAGCTCTGTGAGTTTGGTGTCTCTAAGTACCTGGAGGGAACTTTCCTTGCGCGGGTGCACTTTCAGGATGCCCAACTCAAAACATCATAAATTAAGTCTTCTCCAATCCTGGAGGGATTGTAGAGAAGAGTCAGGGATTTATGAATCAAAAAGAGCTAAAAATTGATAAATTTGTATTCATTGTGGGTACCAATTCATGTAAATCTGAATTGATGAATTATCTATTTTTGAGTGAATCGTGTACTTCCTCCTTTTCCTTCATGCCCATCTCTAGGGCTTACTGTTGCTTCCTGGTGTTCATGGTGGTGGGTCTTGGACAGAATTGGACGAAAATGGGAGATGGTCCTGTCAGATGAGTTGGCCACTTGTCTGAGCACAAGGCAGGGGTCTGCCGTGGGCAAGCCGACAAATATGGAGTTTCTGAGCTTGCTGACTCTGCAAACTCATTCTTTCCAGGGATTTTATTTTATTTTTTATCATTATTTATTTTTATTATTTTTAAAAGAGGTTAAGAGAGAAATTTTCTCCTTTGAAAAGGAAGAGAGGATCAAAGGAAGAGAGGATCAAAGCAAAAAAAAATGAAGAAAGGGTTTGGAGAAAATTCAGAACAGAAAAGAACCAGAGTTCATTATCGGTCTGGGAAATGGGATTCTTCTCTTCCCTTATTCTTAATACCTCAGAGTTTGTCGTAAAAGTTTTACTGCCAGGATAAACGAATGGCTTGCAGGAACGGTGCACAGATATCACAGGCACAAGATTTTTGGCAGGCACAAGACAGAAACATGCTTCCCCCACCCCCGACTCCGCATCATATTTGATATTAAGTGCCTCAGGCGGCTACTTGAAAGAATTTGTAGCCAGGCTGTCTCACTTTGTGCCTTTAAGTTTGCCGATCTGCAGTGATGTAAAACAGAAGGTTTCTGTTCTGGTTGGAAACAAAGGCATTGGTCCCCCAAACCAGAGATGCTGGGCTGCACATCTCATTGGGGTCCATCATCTGACCCACTGAAAGATGGCTCGAAGTCTCTCATCCCCAGTTTTGGGTATGCTGGAACGTGGTCTTCTGGATCACATTTAGGTGGGAGTCCTGCAACACCAGCTTTGGTTATGACAGAGGCCTGAAGGGATCCAGCAGGAAGGATGTGTGCGGAAGAATGGATGATGTAGATGGCAAAAAAGATGGGAAAGCATCGCCCATGCTTTCTCTGTGTGTGTTGCGTCGTTACAGTCATGACCGACCCTTTGTGACCCCATGTCCATGGAGTTTTCTTGGCAGGAATACTGGAGTGGCTTGCCAGTTCCTACTCCGGGCACCTACAGCACCTGGTATTCCCTGGTGGTCTCCCATCCAAGCACTAGCCAGGGCCGACCCTGCTTAGCTTTCGAAATCAGGCGAGACCGGATTTTCTTCTATCCTCCTGTTAATGGAGCATGACGGAGACAATGAAGGAGGATAGGCCAAAACCCAGTGGTAGAAGTCCTCATTTTGCTTGCAAAATAGCCAGTTTCAACCTTGGTCATTTTTGTGTGGAAGGATCAGAGGACAGGTGATAGGAAAGTGGGGCTCTTCTCAGCTGGAGACTTGGGAGAGGGCTCTCTTTGGACGGCTCTCTGCCATCCAAACCTGAGTCCAGCTATGGTGGAGAGAAGTGGAAGAAGCTCCCAAGCTCAACTTTCCTGGCACCTTCTACTTAAAAATAAAGGATCCCTGGTTCTAGGGGATGGTGGAGAAAGACCCTCTGACGGAGCTGTCCAGATGTGGCTGGACCTTCATTAGAAGCTGCACCTGTTAAAACTGATGGGAGCTGTGATCCAACAACCTTTGTGGGATTACAAAAGAGCCCAGTCAGAGTAAGCAACCTGGTCTGGAGCAAGTGATGGACAGAGAGAGCTTGGACCCCTTGGGCAACAGCAGCAGACACTCCATATTCCTTGAAAGGTGGGGAGTTTTTTGAGTAAGCTCTTCCCTCCTCTCTCTTGCGATGATGTCCCTGGGCAAACCCAAGGTGGGCAAGGGCTGGAGAAAAGGGCTGTCCCAGTGGTGGTAACATCCATGCCGTCCTCTCCATGAGCTGCAAAAGTGGGATCATAGAATCCTAGAGTTGGAAGAGACCTCAAGGGCCATCGAGTCAAACCCCCTGCCATGCAGGAACCCCCATCACAGGACGCCCGACAGATGGCCATCCAGTCTCTGCTTAAAAACCTCCAAAGAAGCAGACTCCACCACCCTCCTTTGAGGCAACAGATCTCACTGCCGGATAGCTCTAACCGTCAGGAAGTTCTTCGTAATATTCAAATGGAATCTTTTTTCCTAGAATAATAGAATCATAGAGTTGGAAGAGACCTCAAGGGCCATCGAGTCGAACCCCCTGCCATGTAGGAATTCTCATCACAGGACTCCCCACAGATGGCTATCCACCCACTGCTTAAAAACCTCCAAAGAAAAAGGAGACTACAATACCCTCCTTTGTGGCAGCATCTGAAGTTCTTCTTAATGTTCAAATGGAATCTCTTTTCAATGTGACATCTTTTCAGACATTTAAACATAGCTATCATATCCCCTCTCAGTCTTCTTTTTGGAAGGCTAAACATTCCCAGTTCCCTAAGCTGTTCCTCGTAAGACATTTCTTTGAGATCTTCAGCCATCCTGGTTGTCCTCCTCTGCACCTGCTCGAGGTTGTCAACATCTTTTTAAACTGAGGTGTGCAGAACTGGACACAGGACTCCAGGTGGGGTCTGACCAGAGCAGATTCACATGTCAGGTATCACAGTGATAAGTTCCTTGCCTCGAAACGTAGCAAAGAGCGAGATTCTGAAGGACACCAAGAAAGAAAAGCTCATGGAAATGGGCTTAGACGTGAGGGTGGAGGGTGCCGTCGCTATTATGAAGAAGCCGGTCCTGCCCGTGATACACCAGTGTGGCTCAGTGCAGCCGCGTTTCCGGTGAATGGGGCAACAGATGGCCGAGACCAGCTAACACAGCAAGTTCAAGGGGATGCAGAAATCTGGATCATGAAACTTCTTCTCTGGGGTCATTGCTAAAGTGTGGGTGTCAGGGGAGCAAGTAAGAAGCAGGAGTCTAGGTGAATGGGGTGTTGACAGAGAGCCAGAAGTGTTTTGGGCTGGAGTTTCTAGCTGCAGGGTTGCATTGTTCTCCCAACCAGACTGCCAGGGCTGGGTCACTGCCACAGCTGTTCAAGGAGGCAGCCTTCCCAGGGGAAAGGAAGCCTGGCATGAGGTAGAAGCCACATTACCTGAACAAGCTCACCTGGATGCAAGAAGAAGAAGAAGAAGAAGAAGAAGAAGAAGAAGAAGAAGAAGAAGAAGAAGAAGAAGAAGAAGAAGAACAAGAAGAAGAAGAAGAAGAAGAAGAACAAGAAGAAGAAGAACAAGAATGATAATAAGGAGGAGGAGGAGGAGGAGGAGGAGGAGGAGGAGGAGGAGGAGAAGAAGAAGAAGAAGAATGATAATAAGGAGGAGGAGGAGGAGGAGGAGGAGAAGAAGAAGAAGAA
>JAHTLZ010000328.1:3804281-3822793 GCA_023846285.1 Phrynocephalus versicolor
GAGGAGGAGGAGGAGGAGGAGGAGGAGGAGAAGAAGAAGAAGAAGAAGAAGAAGAAGAAGAAGAAGAAGAAGAAGAAGAGGAGGAGGAGGAGGAGGAGGAGGAGGAGGAGGAGAGCAGGGTTGCCTCTGACATCAGAAATGGCTGGAGCATAAAGCTCTTGGGAAAACGTTGCAGCTTCCCAAAATACTCTACCGCCCGCCTGAAGGCAGCCAGGGCAAAGAAACATCCTGGACAGGCAGGCAGGCAGGAAAGAGAGAGAGAGAGAGAGAGAAGTCAGAAGACCCTTGTGTTGCCCTTCATAGGAGGTTCCCGTCTTCCACCAGTGATTTCTGGCTGGCCTCATGCCAGGAGGTTTGTCAGGGATGGCTTAACCAGCGCTGAGGATGTCACGGCCACTGCCTTGAATTTGCCCCTGACTTCAGGCTCACCCTTAGTTCTACTCCTTGTGTATCTGGATCTGAAATTAGGCACCGGTGGAGAAAGTAGGCTCAGGGAGCACCTTTGGGGAGTTGCCTGCAGCTGGTGGGGTTGAAGAGAAGCACACGAAGGGAATTTCTGAAGCATGCGTCTAAACAGTTTAGTGTTGTTATTATTGTTTGTTGTTGTTGTTTGAAAAAAATACTATGATGGGCAGAATATGGCCCACCAGATGTTCTCAGGCTACAAAGCCAGTGTTCTTCTTTGGCTAGGGATGAAGGAAGCTGCTGTCTGTGGCATCGGGACGTTTTTTGCTTTGCCCACTTTGGTTGCCTGGACAAGGTTCAACCTTAGTCCCACACAGAGTAGACCTTTTGATATTGATGGGTCACGTGCTAGACGAGAGGGGATATGGATAGCAATGCTTAAATATTTGAAAAGATGTCATATTGAAGAAAGGAAATGTTTGTTCTCCATGGCTTCAGAGACTAGGACACAGGGCAATGGTCTCAAACTACAGGAAAAGAGATTCCATTTGAACATTAGGAAGAACTTCGTGGCGGTTAGAGCTGTCCGGCAGTGGAATAATATGCTGCCACAAAGGAGGGTGGTGGAGTCTCCTTCTTTGGAGGTTTTTAAGCAGAGGCTGGATGGCCATCTGTCGGAAATATTGTGATGGGGGTTCCTGCATGGCAGGGGGTTGGACTAGATGGCCCTTGAGGTCTCTTCCAATTCTAGGATTCTATGATTCTATGACTTGACTCTCTGTTCAGAGTAGACCCATTGCCATCAATGTGTGAGACTTGATTCTCCCCTTCACTGCATTCTGTCCTTGCTGGTTGAGACTAAAATTGGGTTTTGGGTTGGTGCTTGTGCTGCTTTCTTGCAGATGGCTAAGTACCTTGTGCTGCCCCCCCGACCTCCTCCTGCAAGCTGAGAGAGTTTCAAAGAATCCTAGATTTGGAAGGGACCTCAAAGGCCATCTAGTCCAGCCCCTTGCCATGCAGGAACCCCCATCACAGTATTTCCGACAGATGGCCATCCAGCCTCTGCTTAACCCCCCCCCCCCAAGAAGGAGATTCCACCACCCTCCAACTTTGCCTTCTGCCGAATCACTTTCCCCCATCGTTTTATGGCCAGAAAGCTCCAGGCCACCATGGGGAGGCTTGCAGGTTCTGTGGGTTTTTTGTCTGCCATGCACTGCTGCTGCCGCCGCTGCCGCTGCTTAGGGAGACTCCCCTGTAAAGTTGATCTGGTTTGGGAAACATTTGATCACAGCTTCTGCAGAATCCTCCTCCTCCTTTCCTCCTCCAAGGTAAGCACAGAGGTGCCAAGAGAGCACCTCCAGTGAGCCCCATAGGACCCAGAGAAAGGCCTCTCCTGATCATCTTAAGACCCAGGCAGGCTTATAGAGGGAGGTGCAGTCTTGGGGATATCTTAGGCCCAAGCTGTTTAGGAATTTATTGGTTCCGAGCAGCACTGGAATTCTGCCCATGGTGGGATTGCTGAGAGGAACATGCCTTGTCATCAGGGAAGCAGCATCCCTGTGGGGTCGAGGGCCTGTCTGGTTTGCGGAGAAGATCCCCAGGCTCAATCTGAAGCACTGGCTGTGTCTCCAGCCCACCTTTCCTCCCGTGAGCTCAGGGCAAGATACCTGGCTTCCTTCCTTCCCACTCTGTTCTCGCAACAGCCCTGTGAAGTAGACCAAGTGGGGACTCTGGAAGTTGAGTCATGGCAACTGGACTTCTTTTCTTAAGAGACTGAAACGTTTCGCTGCTCATCCAAACAGCTTCATTAGTCTGAGGAAAGCTAGTGGTGAAACTATGTTTCAGTCTCTCAAAAAAATAAGTCCAGTTTCCATGACTCTCCTTTGAGATACTCACTTGGATGCCTGAGAATCTTCACAGAGCAAGTGGAGAGGAAAATCCAGGAGCACCCACTGATTGTCATATAGGTGGTAAGAGGTGATGCTGCTACCTGGCATTTCCAACTGAGCCGGAAAGACTCCTTGTCCTCAGAGAGTAATGACCACCCAATGGAGCCATGACCTAGCCGCATAGAGAACAGTGCCTTGGGCTCGTTGATGGATAGGCAGGATCAGTAAAGTGGGCCAAGGAGGTAACAGAACCCACAATGCATACAGGTCGAATATTTACCAGTGAACTGGCCTTCGGCATTCTGTGTCCAGCAATACTGATCACCGTTTCAGAGAATAATGGATTTAGCAGAACCCTGTAAGGCCAGAGAGTCTAAACCCCTTGGGGAGTGCAGGGAGCCTAGTCAAGCCAAATATGATAGGCTGTTGTCCCATTTTCTCTTAAATGCCTCAAGCACTGGTCATGAAGTCATGGGTTCTGTCGTCATACTGCTCTAACAGTTAGGAAGTGTTGCCTGATAGTATTGTGTACAATTCTTGGATGCCTTCAAAAGGGGATTGGACAGATTCCTGGAGGAAAAGTCCATCACTGGTTACGAAGCATGATGGGGATGTGGGGATGTAACTTCAAGGGTTACATGCAGGGTAGTGACATCAGGAGACAGATATCTAGTCTCGTCTGCTCCGAGACGCATCTGGTGGGGCCGCTGTGAAATACAGGAAGCTGGTATAGAGGGGCCTTTGGTCTGATCCAGCATGGCTCTTCTTAGGTTCTTAAGTCCGCTGAAATCTGGGTTCTCTTATGTTGAGCCTATTATTACATATCCTGCACTCTGGGACGATCGAGAACAGGTCCAGGCAAAGCATGCCCAGCTCTTCCAGTCTTTCCTCCCAGGGCTTGGTTTCCAGCCCCCTGATCCACCTTGTTGCCCTCCTCAGAATTTGTTTTAGTTTGTCAGCATCCTTTTTGAGGTGCCGTGTCCAGAACTGGATACAGGATTCAAGGCGAGGCCTTGTGGGATTTGGAGACTGTACTTTTAATGCACCCTAAAAACGCATTGGCCTGTGTTTTGTAGTAGTAGTAGTAGTAGTAGTTGTTGTTGTTGTTGGATGCTTGTGGACCAGAATGTGTTCAGGCTCTCCCTGGAGACACTGGGAACTGAACTGGAAACGGTCTGTCTTCAAACCAGATTCTCCATCCCTGAGCCATGACCTTCCCTCCAATGCCCTGTGCTCGCACCCTTCCAAAGCTGCCCCATTTGTGAGCGAGGGCAGCCCCGAGACACAGCCCTGGATTGTCACCTTGCTGTCAATGCCTGGACGTTCATGCAGGCGGCCACCCTGGCTGGCTGCCCTGGTGCTTGATGATCCCTGCCAGGACCCAAACTCCTGGGCCCGTGACCTTTCCTGGTGGTGCGGGCACTTGGGGGGCCCGTGTTCTGCTCAGCCAAGCCACCGATGGCTGGGGCAGCTGACTTATGGCGCCGCGTTTCCCCCTTTTCCTAAAATGCCTGTTCACATTTCGTTGACTCGCCCAAAGATCTGTTCCATGTCTCGCAGAGGTTGGCAGGAGGCCGACGGCTTTCTCTGGCAGAGGTATTCCCTGTTCTTTCCATTCCCTGGTCCAAAACCCATTTCTGCACTCCGGAACCCATGTCTTTTGGGACACTGAGGGTTGTCGGTCCACTTTCCCAGGGATCGGAAACAAGGAGGTTGGACCAGCGAGGCTGGGTACGATGCAGAAGGCTCCAAGGGAGTCCATTGCCAAACCGGAATTTGTGGGGAACGTTTGATTGAGAGGGGAAACTTGGACTGAGGCCACCCACTCCAGTTCTGTGACCCAGAGATACAACTGAATCCTAGAACCATGGAACCATGGCATCGTAAAGCTGGAAGGGGCCTCACAAGGCCATGGAGACCAACCCCCTGCCGGGATCACCTCCTCTCAAGTGCAGCTCGGGAGTGAATGGCCCACGTTTAAAGAACCAGACAGCCCCTGTTTAAAGAGCAGATTGTTCCACTTTAAATATTTATTTCCTCGTGAATTCTCTGACTGATCCCTCTGCCCCCGGAACCTCTGACAGTGTCTTGACGGAGTTTCTCTGCATGGTCTCTCTGGCTGCCTGTTGAGGAGTTCTGAAGGATTAGAGAGCTCTCGTTTGTTGGTGACCTGAATGATAATAAATAATAATAACTCATTCCCCCTGGACAGAATCATCTGAGTGTATATGGCTTGACCTGGTAGGAACAGGGAGACAGTTCCCTGCTGAGAGGAGCGTGCCATATAAAATTCAGCACAGGGAAATGGGTCAAGAATGTCATTTTCTGATAAACAATGCCTAGTTAGAGCACAGCCTGGCTTGGAGTTGCCGGGGAAGGAGGGAGCGGCCCTTAGGGCTGAGCGGAAATAGGGTGGGAGCCCAGAATTTCACTACTCTCCTCCCTCTCGGGCTCTTTCCAGCATTAAATGCCGCAGAGAATAAGAGAGAGGTGCTTGAAACCAAGATCCTGTCTGTACTTCCAGATGGATCTGTCTTGGTAGCCAAGGGCAACTCTGGTGGTCATCCGGTGGTCAGCTTTTCATGGGGCCTGCTAGGCTAGCCAGTGGCACAAAGCCAGTCAAGTGTCTTGGGGCACCAGAAGTGCCAACAGGTTATTTATTTATTTATTTATTTATTTATTTATTTATTTATTTATTTATTTATTTATATGCCGCCCACTACCCAAAGGTTTCTGAGTATGCCCATTGAGACCTGTTCACCTTTCCAGTGCCACAACAAGGTTCGTTTTTTTCCTAAGCTCTCTTGATCCAGAACTCCGCCTGACTCAGAAAGTTATCTCCCCAGAGCACACCCACGAAAGCTGTACGGTAGCTGAGGAGGTCCCTTCGGAGCACTCAGAGGCCCTCCCTCTCAAGGGAAAAGATGCCTGCTTTTTACTGGCTCCAAAGCAAACATGGCCTGGCTGTATCTACCTGCTCTCTGTGCCGCTGTGAGCATTCTTCATTGATAGTCTGGAGAACCTGAGGGCAAAGATGCCAGGAGAACATAAGAACCTAAGAAGAGCCCCGCTGGATCAGGCCAAAGGCCCATCTAGTCCAGCTTCCTGTATCTCACAGTGGCCCCACCAGATGCGTTTGGGAGCGCATGAGATTAGATATCTGTCTCCTGATACCACTCCCCTGCAACTGGCCCTTGAAGTACCCTGGTTTTAAGCCTGGAGATTACACATCTCCATCATGGTTTGTAACCTGTGATGGACTTTTCCTCCAGGAATCTGTCCAATCCCCTTTAGAAGGCTTCCAAGCCAGATGCCATAACCACCATCCTGTGGCAGGGAATTCCACAGCCTAACAACGCGCTGGGTAAAAAAATATTTTCTTTTGTCTGTTCTTACTCTCCCAACCCTCAATTTGAGTGGATGTCCCCTAGTTCTGGTATTTTGGGAGAGGGAGAAGAGAGTCCCTCTATCCACTTTATTCATGCCCTGCATTATTTTGTATGTCTCAATCATATCCCCCCTCAGATGCCCTTTTTCCAGACTAAAGAGCCCCAAATGTTTTAGCCTTTCCTCATAAGGGAGGTCCCCCAGCCCAGTAATAATTTTAGTCGCTGTCCTTTGCACCTTTTCCAGTTCCAATATGTCTTTTTTGAGATGCGGTGACCAGCTCCTGGGACCCCCACAGAGATCGGATGGGCATGTCCAAACTTCGGCCCTCCTGATGTTTTGGACCATAACTCCCAGAATTCTAAGCTTAGATTGCCAATGACAAAGGACTGTGGGAGTTATGGTCCAAAACATCTGGAGGGCCAAAGTTTGGACATGCCTGGATGGTCCCCAGTGGCTCAGGCCATCAAAAGAGGTCCACTGCTGCATCTCAGACTGAAGGCCTTCCTAATAGTCCAGAAGTGTGTTCACGCACGGACCAACCAGGGTTGCCCACCAGCAGACCATGAAGGCAGCTGCCCTCCCCCTTTCTCCGCTGCCCATCCTCTTCGGGTCCTGCCAGGTTCTGCTGCAGAAGCCGGAGGTGAGAGGCAACTATCCTGCCACCCATGAGGCAGAGAGCAGCTCCCAGGCTGTCCTGTGAAGAGATGCCTGCTTCTCGGGGAGCTGGTGGTGCCATTCCCAGAAGCCACAGAACTCCTGGGGTGGTTTCTCCTCCACAGTGCCCTGCATTTCTGCAAGGGATGGGCTCGGTGCCCTCCCAGAAGACGGCTGCATCAGGCCCTTGGCGCTAGAGGGGGCCGCCTGTGCAATCAGGACTTCTTCACCATCCTTTGGGGAGCTGTTTTGGGCAGCTCCTGCTCCTGCAGGCTCAGCCAGAGACTCCATCTGCGTGTGTGCTTGTTTTGATCCAGACCTATTGATTGGCAAGGCTTTACGGGGGCCCGGGGGGCGGTGGGGAAGGAGCCCCAAGGAGAGGCTCCAGGTCAGCGGCTTTGTTTGGATGATGTACTGTTTTCTGACGCTGGCCCTGAGAGAAGAGGAAACGGTTGTACGCCATGAGTTGCGGGCAGGGTGGTGCCGGCGCACGGGGTGTGTTTGCAGAGCTATTCAATCTGTGCCCGGGAGAAGTGGGAACTGGTGACTGAGCGGGGGAAGAAAACAACTCCGAATTTCACCTCTCGTTTTCTGTCCAAACAAGAGACAAGCAGCACAGCCGAGTCAAGCCGCCGTTGGCTCCCGGACCTTTTTGGAACGAAAGGGATTTGGGTGAAAGATGGATTTATGTTATGGATGTATTACAGTTATTTATGTATTTATTAAATTTAGAGCACCCTTTCTGCCAAAAACGGGGCGCAAGGCAGCCAGCAATAATAAAAGGCTGTTTAAAAACCAGATGTAATTTAAAACAAGGCGGTTAGCACACATTTAAAAACATAACAATAAAAGGAATGAGTGGCACCCAACCCGTTTGGAGCCTTTCAGCAGCGGACGGGCTTCCACGCCAAAGGTCGGCCTGAGTCGAAAACACCTCTCCCTGCCAGCAGAAGGGTAGCAGCTAAGCGGCTCTCCCGGCTTCCCCCACAAAAGGGCCGAGGGGCAGTTGTCATGGGCCTTGGAAGAGTCGGCAGAAATTTTAAAACATGTTGTGTCAGTTACCTTCACTTACTGTTGTTTTCCGCCCTTTCCTGGTGTGGCACCTAGTGTCGCCCCCCCCGCCAGTAAATGAGCGGCTTGCCCACCCTCTGCTCTCTGCCCACTTGCAAAGCCCTGCTACCCAGTTTTGTCGCAGCCCCCCCACCCCCACCCCAGCTTTGCCTCCCCATCCTCCAAACATCTTCTCGGTCTCCCCCAGCCTCAATTCTCTTGCCTCCTGTAACTTCCCGCTTGATAACCCCGGGATCTGCCAATTCCACCCCCCCCTTTCCAATTTTGCAGAAACCCAGATGTTGCATCTGGAAGTGATTTAAGTATTTTTCCTAACGTATTCTGATTGCAGAATTTGGTGGGCTTCGGTGTAGGAATCTACACACCCCCTAGACCACAGGAGTACACGAAGCACCAGTATGAGTCACCCGCCGGCTGCACTGGCTGGTCATTTGTTCTCCCGAAGCCCTGTGGAAGGACCTGGGGCTGCTTGGGAGTAACGGGATCATGTGCCCTTGTCCACACGGAGGAGCTTTCAGAGGCTGTGCAATGTGTGTGATTTCTCTCTGGCTCTTCCTTGTTGTCAGTGGCGAAGGAGACGCTGTCCAGCAGAGGCGCCAGGCTGCCTGGGAAATGCCAGGACATGGGGCTTGTTTCCCTAAAACATTTTCTTGCACTATTCATGAAGGGGCTGTGCTGAGCCCGAGGAAGTGGGTTTCACAATCGGTATGATTTTATAGGGATCCAGTAATAATAATGAAGCAAAACTTGCTGCTTCTTTACAACCCCATTGCACTTAAAGCACTCTCTGGCGATTGACAAGTAGAGATTGGCGTGAAACAGGAAAAGAGCATTTTGTTTTGTTTTGTTTTGTTTTGCTTCGTTTCTTAAATAGTTTCATTTCCTTCTGTTTCTAATGAATTTTTAAAGTAGTTTCATAGCGAAATGAAATGAAACGAAATGCTATCCTCCCTTGGGTCCTAGAGCCACCAAAATTGTTTGGGACCTTCCTCAAGCGCTTCCCTGTAAGCACCCAAAATTTGGAGAGGTTTGGGGGTCAGGGAGCAAAGCTATTAAGCTCCAAAGGGAGTGCCCCTAAAATCTTTCTAATTGAGGAAGCTGATAATACCCCCACCCCATCGGCAAACGATTAGCATCACGGCGTAGCTTCCGAATCCAAAATCAATTCGAAAGATTTTTTTCCCCTAGGAGGTGCCCCCTTTGGAACTTCATAACTCAGTTCTCTGACCCCCAAACGTCTCCAGATCTTGGGTGCTTACAGGGAAGAGCTTGAGGAAGCTGAGCCTGCCACTTTCATTCTGAAACATGGCTGCAATCTGTATTTTTGATTTTCCTTTCCTGGAAATTCCAGTCTGCCTTTTGGGCTGCTCAGAGGAACAGATCCGACTGTGAGTTTAGGAAGTGGGAAAGGCGTGGGCCTGTCTCCCGGGGACAGGACCACCCTGTAAGGTGAGACGTTAGAGGGAGACGGGGGGGGGAAGAGAACCATCCACCCTGGAGGAATTATGTAGGTGGGGGTCTTCCCAAATTAGGGAGGAAGAAGGCCAGGGAGGCCAGAGTTGGGAGGGGTGGTAGTGGTGGTGAAACTGAGACTGGAACAGTGGGGATTTATGGGGGGGTGTTGCTTTATCTCCCCCTCACCCACAATATTCTTAAGTCCAAGAATAACATTGAGAAACTCGAGTCTTAGTCGGGAAGCTTTATTGTAGAACGGATTTAGGGGGATAGCTCAGTGGCTTAGGTTCTCTGGCTGCAGATCCAAAGCTTGGGAGTTCAGTTCCCCCACAGGGGATGGGGGGATGGGGGGCTCCTTGAGAGGGTCTGGACTCCATGATGCTTATGGGTCCCTTCCAGTTTTGCTGTCCTGCTGCTGCTGCTGCTGCTGCTGTTCTTGTCGTACGTGCTGTCATCTCACAGAGAACTGCATGCAAAGCAGCTGGTAGTAGTAACACAAGGACAATCTGGTTACCAAAGCTTAGAAGGCCATCGTTATCCAATAACTCAGTTACCTCTAACTAGTTACTTTTGAGCTATGAGTTACATAACGAATAGTCACAAAACTACTTTAAGCAAGATGTAAGTTAACTGAAATGTGATGGGTAGTAGAGGCGTGCCCTTTTATTTTCTTTCCCCTCTACTCCCCCCCCCCTTTGGATTCCCAACACTCAGAATTCTCCAAGAATTTTGCCAGGCAGAATTCTAGGAGGCAATAAAAGGGATGGTTTATAATTTATAGATTCTAAATCTGTGTTTTGTAATGGTTTTATGTAACATTTTATATGATGTTATTCTTTCCTGTTTGATATTTGAATCATTCACTATTTTTACTCTTGTGTTTTTAGTGATGTAAGCCACCTTGGACCTTTTTAAAGGAAAAGGGCAGGGTAAACATTTTTTAAAAGGGAGTTCCTGCCCTAAAGGCCTATCTTTCAGGCCGTCTCGGGCTTATTTGAGTGACCTTTGGTCAGAGGGTGCAGTTTATAAATCAAATAAATAAATAACTTCCTGTGTAAAAATTGAAACTGCCCAGGGCTTTCTGGGAGGTATTCGGAGAGTACCCTATACAGAGCCTAATAGACAGCAGTACACAGCCATGGAAGATGGAGCCAGGAGAACCGCCCAGAGTGGCCTCATTGCTAGATGGTGTGGTATAGAAATCCAAAAAACAAACAAACAAAGGTGTGATTCTATGGGCAGGAACTGCTAGAATGCTTCCTGGGGAATTCTTGGAGGATTGTGGAAATTGGAGTCCAGCAAACAAATAAATAAATAAACAAACAAGCCACGGCTATTAACTGTGCATCATATTTTGATGTGTACTAAAATCACGGGTGATCATGTTACATTTGGTCAGTTAACGCCCTGACGGCAGGGCATCCCATCTTGCCAAATGTGCATCTTTTCCCGGTTTTATTTGCTTGTCGATTACCGGCATGTCGGCTTTCTAGTATTACTGCAAGAGTTCATGAGAAAGTTTGATTACGTGGCAGTGTATCCCTAGTACCAGAGCGCCTTTATAGCAACTCCTTTGTTTTTCTCTTGTCTCTCACTTCCTTCTCATTGGTCACTGGACCAGGTAATTTGCAGATTGTACAAGTGCCCAGTTACCGAAATGCCAGCAATTGATTATTAAAGTAGGACAGCAGAAAGAGGCAGAAAAAGGGGGGGGGGACTGAAATGGTGTGAATTTTCACTGGTCACACTGCAATTGCTGCAGTAAAAACTGTGCATCATTAAGAGGAGTAATTTGATCGAACCGATGATGCAGTTAAAGTGCCCTTCATGGGGCGTGGTTGACTGGGGTGCCAAAATGCTGCGCCTTGGAGTGGAGGCACGATCTTTTGCTGCCCAGTCATTCACAGCAAACACAGCACCAAACCGGTCGTGTGACCAGGGGCCTTAGTTTAGAGATTTCCAATGTGCAATGTCAGAATGGCACTAAAGAGTACTGTATCTGCTTGTCTTTTTCTGACCTGTTGGCAACAGTACTGCAGTGGCTGCTAATATGTGTGAGTAGGTCACGGCTAGAGTCGGGCCATTGAATCAGTGGAATTCATGGAAGGGCTGACTCACCCCAATCCCCACTGATCCAGAGGGCCCGCTTTGGTTGTAACCGGCTGCTGGGTTTCAGCCAGTGTGTTAATCACACACACGAGGCAACCGATTATGTTGTAGGATGTCAACAGCCGTGGTCGTGGTAGCGACTACCGGGCTGTGGAGAGGAAGCAGGAAAAACAGCAAATTTCATCTTAAATGTACCATTCAGAGCTGTGCCAACTGCAGATTAAATTAACGCTACACCAAACATTTCAGTCCCCGGGTCATTCATTTCTGAGCAAAACATCATCAGTCTGGCTCTGCATCAAAGCAAAGTTGACAGACAACCCACTGAGTAGCAGTGATGCTGCAGAAACAGGTGGAGCTGGCCAAGACCTCCCGCCCTCTGAGTGGGGGTGGGGTGGGGGGGGCCCTCCTGGGTAAGGTGCAGGTCTCCCTCCCTTGATCTTTATAAAGTATTTTGGGGGGGGGAGGGAGGCGGAATGTGGTCATTGCAAATGTTTATTCCAGGGACATCCCTGGCCGGCTTCCCTGGGGCTGGATTTGGGGCTTTGCCTCCCTGGATCGATCTGCTGTGGGCTGCATGGGCAAAGCCTTTTGCATTGCACCTGGCAGCTCATGGAATGGCTGGTGGAGCAGGAGCAAGGGGGCCTGTGCCTGAGTCCTCCATCGTGCTCAGTGGTTAGAGCATCCATGGGAGACCCTGGGCTTTGCTGGGGGGTTTTATCTGTACCTCTTTTTAGGCACCAGCCATCCAGCTGGCGGGTGCTGCGGTGTGCTCTGTCGCCCTCCCTTTCCTCTGTTCAAATCACCGAGGCTCTTTCGGAAAAGTGCTTAATTCCCTGAAGGCCAGGTGGAGAACTCGCCCTCCGTAGAGGTTTGCTTGGTCCCAGGAATGAGCAGGGACCCCTTGCCCTCAGCTGCTGTACAGCCACGCCAGAGCAGTGTGGGTACCCCCAAACCCAGTCTGGGTTCATCCAAAAGGCAGTGGGCCTGCCTAGAAAGTGCGTAGACCCCTGCCTGGGCTGCCCGGCCTGGGCTTGGTGGCCTCCCCCGCTCGGTGGGACGTGGGCTGGCAGCCCTGGCGGTCATGGGGCCAGGTGGCCATTGTGAAGGGCCGTCCCACAGGAAAGGAAGGAGCGTTCGGCTGGAGCAAGCTTTTCCACCTGGCTCGTTCGCCAAGAAGGGCGTTCTCCATCAGAGAGGGCAGAAAGCGGTCAGCTCCAATGAGGAATGATCTTGTGAGCTGGCCTGCACACCGCATGCTTTATTCTATGGATCCTGGTGGCTGATGTCCAATAATAATAATAATAAAAAGTAACTTTGCCAAGTTCTGCACGTGGGTAATGGGCCGCATCTGTAAGTGGATGGATACTTGCAATTGCTCCTCGTTCTCACTCACACCTTAATCTCTGATACTAATTGACATGTTCAGGTGTAAATTTGTCAAGATTGATTGATTGATTTGATTTTGATTTGTATACCTCCCTCTAGCCGCCAGGGCTGCCCCGGGTGATTTACGAGAAGAAGTTGGCTGTGAGCATCACACCCTTGCCTTGTGCACAGCGCTTGGGCTAGTCAACGCTCACATCTTCTTGGCTGATGGGTGTGATGCATGAATCTCCAGTTTTACCAGAAAGAATTCCCAGCACTGGTGCACATTTGCATGTGCGTGCATGCACAGAGATATGTAGACAGAGATAGATAGAGAAATATATATATATATATAGAGAGAGAGAGAGAGAGAGATGATTATCCCGATGACCCAACCAGTGGGGTCAACTGTCTGTGAGTAGCCTGGTCAGTGGCTACCGGTCCCTGAGGAGCCCACGGGGAAATGCTGTGTCTGTTCCAGAAGTCTTTCATCAACTTGCCTCATTTAGGATTTTGTGTGTGTGTGTGTGTGTGTGTGTGTGTGTGTGTGCGCCCGCCCGCCCGCCCGCGGGGAATGGGAAGGAAAAGGGGAAGGTCATGCTGAAGGCAGGCGGCTTCTTTTTTGAGCAGTAGTAATAAAATTATAATTACCCAAAGCCGGGTAGAAGGGGTCCCCCCCCACTCTCCCCTGGGGCTTTACAAGGGAACCAGCGCCGGGCTTGGAAGATTATGCATTTTTCAGCAAGCGGTACAAGGCGTGTAATGGGGTCGTGACCCACCAAAGGGATTGCAAAGAGGGGTTAGCATAATATGGGCCGTCCACATCCATGCAGAGGAGGGGAGCGGGCTGTCCGTGGACGGGTGGCGGGGCCGTGGAGCCCTGCCGCCTGCCGGACGGACTCCTTGATGAAACAACACAGGGCTTGTAGACAGCCAGTCTGGTGCCTCCTCCTGCTCCTCCTGCTCCTGCTGGAGGGCCCTGGCGCCATGCTAGACCAGCCAAAGGGTCGCCCAGGTTTGTTTCCTGCCCCTGCGGGGGCTTCCTGAACACAGGAGCCCTTTATCTGCCCTCTGCTGCCAACGTTGGCTCCAAAAAGGAAGCTATTTCCCTGGGCCTGATATGGAAGGACCTGCCAGTGCCCCGGGAAGGTGGCACATGGTGGTGGTGGTGGTGGTGGTGGTGGTGGTGGTGGTGGTGGGCACTTAGGATGGCCCCCTCTCCTCCGGGTGGGCAGTGGCTAGAAGGCACTGCTCCTTTGGAAGATGTCCTCCCCCCCCACTTGACCGACCGGTCCATTCAGGTCTGGTTGACCTTGTGAGATAGGAGGCCTTGGCCGCGTTATCTGCAGTTCATCAGCTGGGATGCTGGACTGGTCTTTACGGCTTCTCCTGCTGGAGGAGCATTGGTTTTCAATTATTTGCATCATAAACATCCTCTCTAATTGTGCATCAAGATGTGTAAACCCACAAAAGCAGTTTTATCCAACTTGGCACCTTCTTCTGAGCTTGTTTGGTGTCGTGCAAGTGGCCCATGCTTGGGGGTAGTCTTAGGTCCAGCCTCCTGGCCAAGAGTATTTTTTTTTTTTGGTCAGTGCTGTCTCACCCTAATCCCACCCCCAGCTAATTTTCTAGGGCCTTCCCTCGGATATCGGAGGGGGGGCTCAACTTATAGGGGAATATCTGCCCCTGAATCTCCTGGAAAATTAAAAGCACAGTAACGACACATCAAAAAACCATTAAGCTACGATAATAATTAAAAACACACTAGGCAATTGAAAAACATTAAAGGTAAACTTTTTAAAGGTAACTCATTTCTGTTATTCTCAACAGCATTCAAAATACAACCTATTGCCTTGTCTTTGACAATGTTGAGAAAGTAATTCAGTTTGTTACTGAATTTGCTGCTTGTTGTTCTTTCATTAATTCTTGTTTTTGGGTTGGTGTGGGGAGGAGAAGGATAAGAGAAGGATAAGATGGCTTGAAAGCCCTCTAAGAATGCCTTATGTTTAAGAGTAACTTTTAAACATAGCCTGAATAGCTTGCTCTTTGCACCAGTGAAGTTCATGGGTCCTCTTGGTTACATTCCTTTTGAAACTTGGTGGCCTGGCTGTCACCCGAAAGTTCACAAAGGTTTGGTCTGTTGTTGCTAAGTTTTAACCTCTTGCTTCCCAGGCCCTGATGCTGCCCCTTGCTGTGACACGGGTGCTGTTGTGTGACTTGAGCCAAGGTTCCCCCAAAGAGAACGCTTTGCCGGCCCCTCCCTGCCCCCACCCTATTTGGGGAGTGCATTCGCAGAACAGAATTACATTGGGAGATCCCTGCGAGTCGTCCTCATCTGAAAACGACAGGGTTCAAAGGGACCCTGTGGAACTCAAAGTTTGATCTTGGTGTGTGATATCCTGAGCCCTACCTGCTTATTTTATCGTTCAAACAGTATCCAAATGTATAAATTGCATGAATTTATAAATTTACAGCATCTGTGAATTGCTGGCTACCAAAGAGGCATCCACAGGGGATTTTTTTTTAAAACAACCACCTCATCAAAATGCTATCTGATGGGCTGATGGGCTAAACCTATGTCCCTCTTCCTAAGAAATCGCTGTAGACCTCCTCTTGCTGCCATAAAATATTTCTGTTTTGCTTCTTTTCTGCTGTTTGCTTTCATTGATTCTTCATTCATCAATAAGCAAATCAAGTGGCCAACTGTTCAGCTCTTTTTCTTGACACCTCAGAAGCTGAGATATTTTGTCCTGCCCTACCTAGAGCAGCTCCTGGGCCTTTCCTGGGAAGTGCTCAGTTTTCTCTTTCTTCAAAGGACCCTGTCCCCAGGAGAAACTGGGAAGGGACTGGGAGCGTCTGGTCCCCACTCTGGTGTCCAGTTGCTGAGGTGTGCATCCAGGGCATCATTTGGGGCATCATTGCACGTGATGCTGATTCTGCCTTTGTTCTTGTTTGCCCCAAGCTGGATCCTCTCTGTGTCTGAAAGTAAGCAGATGCAGAGCGTTGGAGAGCGGCCTCCTTTTGCATGGGTGAGCAGAAACGGAAGGTTCATTTTGGCATGACCTGAAACTCAGGAAATGACAACTTCAGGGATTTGCCAGCCAAGAGCTGGAGCCACCAAGGAGGGGGCATCCCAAGCCCTCCGTGTCTTGGTCGTTGATTCCAACCTCCCTTCCATTACTTGAAGGTCCACCAGATGTTCTGGAGGACAAAATGTTTTTGGTGATGTATATTTGTGTTTTATTCCTCTCCTACACTTCATTGCTTTTTAACTGGGCAGGGATTGAACTCTTCACCTTCAACATGCAAAGCACTCTCTCTGCCTCTAGGCCCACATCTCTGTATCTCTCTCTCTACTGTGTTGTTGTTGTTGTTTGCTGTCAAGTTGCTTCTAACTTAATGGAAATTCTATGAATTAAAGACCTCCAAGAGTTCCAGCCATTCCAGGTTTGGTCAGGTCTTGCAGAACCTAAAGCTGTGGTTTCCTTTATCTCATCAATCCATCTCATGTTCAGTGTTCCTCTCTTCCTATTGCTTTGAAGTTTTCTAGCTGTCTTGTCTTTTCCAAAGAGTCTTGTCTTCTCATGAGATAGTAGCTTCCACGTTCATAGCCGATACCAAGTATTGCGGTTTTTAATAGTTTCATTTCTTGTTTTCTGGTTTCTGGTTTGGCTTGATTCATACCGCTCACATTTTGCCTTCCAGTTGTGCTTTTCATGTCATTTCGGATTTGTCTCTGTACAGATCAAGAACTAGTGCACTTTCAGCGTTAATGCATTTGCAACTGAACTGTTCGTGTTTGCTGCTCTCCTGCGGCAGATGGTGTGCTTTCCAACCTGGGAGTCTCATCTGCCAGCACTATTTCGTGTTTAAGCTAGAATGGTTTTTGAAATCAGAAAGTGTTCAGAAGTGGTTTGCCCTTGCATCTTTCTGCAAAAGAGCACCGACTAGTTACCTTCAGGTGCCTCCCTCAGTGCCCCCTCCCTCCACCAGGAGCCCCTTCTCAGGATGTCCTCTTTGCAAAGAGGGGTCCTGCTGCTATAACAATCCCTGGAGAGAAGGGATACCCCATGGGTGCCTCAGTGTTGCCTGCTTAGACTGGGTTGGGAAGGCGCTGCTCCCGGCTTCTCCAACACATTCAGACCCTCTCACCCTGTTATGGTCGCTGTGCATGCAAGAGGGGGAAATGGCCCTAGGTTAGAAAAACAAAACCAGAGTCCTAATGCTACATCAGCGAACCAGCTCTCACAATCTGTGACGAGGAAATCCTTTCTGCTGGTGCTTTCTGCAGAATCTCTCCCCTATTTTCCTTCCTAAGGGTTTGCATTACAAATGCTGTACCAATCTAGAAGCAATATTTAATTTTTCTGTGGGCTGGACCAGCTGCCATGCTCTGCTCAAGAAGAGTATGAGGAGTAGCAATCAGAATATGTCGTTTCTGAGTTTGACCCAGCTAGAGAAGCGACCAGTTTAGGGAGCCCCTCTCAGCCTCAAGCAGTAGGCCTGTGTTTACCTGCCCAGGTAATCCTTCTCTGGTGGAGCCAACTGCTCCTCGGGCGTGCTGAAGCTGATGCAGGAAACAGCTTTTAGAAAAGCCCAATTCCTTTGGCAAGGGAACGGCTTTGCTTCTGCAATTTTTGGAATTTGTTGTCGTCCTTCCTCCCCCCCTTCCTTCCCCAACCCCCCCCCATCTCCCTCCTCACAGCTTGTAAAAAGGCTCAAATTAAAGAGGGCTGGATAAGTGTTGGCTGCCGGTCAAGTAGTGTCTGTCCCTGGAGTCCCCACCAGGCAAAGAGCTAAAAAGAAACACATGAGGTAGAAAGCACCGGGGCCCGCCTGCCTGCACACAGATTGCTTTCTTTCCCTCTTTTCTTGGGGGGGTGGGGGGGAAACGGGCTGTATTTTTCACAGCAACGCATGTGTTGCCTGTTGAGAAAGTTCAGCTGGCCGTGGAGCCCAGAGGGATCCTTCTAGAGGGCTAAGAGAACAATTGCACCCCTTTGTTCTGGCGTCTGAAGCTCAGAGTGCATGGCGGTCGGGCACGCTGGCTTCTCCACCTGGGAACCGGGCGCCCAGACCTACAGTATTGTCTGACCCACCGGCCTTCCTTTCCTCTTCTCTCTGTGGATTCCTTGGCCTCACCCATTCGAACCCACGTTGGCTTTTCGGAGGTGGGGCCTCCTACCGGGAGCCATTGCACAGACGGGGGTACTTGTGTACCTGTGTATTCGTGACCTTCCCAAAGGGGCCTCTCTGAAGACCACCACGGTGGGGTCGAAGGGGAGGGGAAACCCTCCCAGCAGCAGTCGACCCTGTTTATTTCGGGTCCTCAACCACAAACACAACCGCAAAGGGAATGCATTCAAGAGGGTGGGGGGTTTTTTTTGGGGGGAAGCTCTTTCCTATGTGCCTCCGAGTGGGGCTTCTGTGGCTTAAGAAGGCTCCTTAATCGCCCCTCCTGCACATTGTAATCGCTGAGTCGTAGGTCCGTGGCAAGCTTGAAAGAGGAAACCAGTTGAGCCTGGAGGACGATGGACCCTTGAATTAAGTCTGGAGAAACAAAGCTCCCCCAAAGCTGATTCTTCTGAACTGGGGCCATGCAGCGAAGATGCCACCTCTGCACGCGCTCACACACACACACACACACACACACACACACACACACACACACACATTTACCAGGTTAGGTTCCCGATACTCTTCCACACTGAATGCATCACCTAGGGCTACCGACTAAGCACTTATACTTGCCAGCCACTGTGCGAGGGTGTGCATCTGCATATCACCTGGGAGGATAGTGGTGGTGGTGGTGCTGTGAACCATGTGTGGTGGGTGACCATCTGGCCATGGTGTGGCCAGCATGCTGGCCTGGAGTGGCCTGATCCCCCCAGGAGAGTTGTGTTCTTGAGCTGAAGGCAAGGATGACCCTTGCCAGGTCAGGCTGCCCTTAGGTCTCACACGGGCCAAGGGTGGTGGTGGGGGCATGGCTTGCCCTCTCCCTCCCCCCGAGCGTCTGGTCTCAGGCTTTGGGAAGAGTTCTCAGAACGGAGGAGGCGGCGGGCAGGAGCTTAGGAGCTGCCTTTGCCTTCCCAAGTGTTCTGCTTCACACACGCACCCCAACACGTGTATGTATGTATGTATGTATGTATGTATGTATGTATGTATGTATGT
>JAHTLZ010000328.1:3849698-3869140 GCA_023846285.1 Phrynocephalus versicolor
CTATCTATCTATCTATCTATCTATCTATCTATCTATCTATCTATCTAAGAGTATTTTTACCCCACCTTTCTCCTTGTTTGTTGCCATCTAGCAACAAAGGCCACTCTGGGCAGTTTACAAGGTTTATACAAATACAAACCATCAACAGAATTCAGTGAATATCAATACAACAAAATAAAATGTAATAACCGTAATAAACTTAACTAAATCCAATTAAAACAAACAGAGGACTAAGTGAGGCTAAGACAGACCAGGTGAATAACAGCAACCAAATACTGTAAGGTGATACAGATCACTATGGAGCAGAGGACAGGCCCCATGAAAGGAGTTACAGGCTACCTTTCTCCAAGAACTGGGACTCAAGGCAGCTTACAAAACAGTTTAAAGCAATTGGAGAGTAAAAGACAGCAGGATCACAAGCATAAAGACAGAATTGATTTTAGTTACATTATTGAATGGCTATTAAGTTTAATATTCTTTATCATGCACCCCATGATGGGACGTGTGTCCGAGAAATCCACTCCGTGGGAGCACCCTGGCACTCAGAGGCCATTTCTCCTCCAGGGAGCGGGTGTGGGTCACTGGCAAGGGCTACCACCACCGAACCCCAAAGGGGTGGCCTCACAAAGTAGGTTCCGGATCCTCCCTTTAAGACAGTGGTGGCCAAACTTCGGCCCTCCAAAAGTTTTGGACCACAACAGTCCTTTGGCAATACAGGCTTAGCATTCTAGGAGTTGTGGTCCAGAACATCAGGAGGGCCGATGTTTGGCCATCTTCATTTCAGTCATGTGGACAGCCTAATACAAGAGGCATGGATGCCACCCAGTCTCCCCCACCCGAAACTCACAAAACAGGCACAAATTTTGGGGAGGCTCCTTTTTGGACTTCAAATCCCAGAATCCACCAATTAACAGAGTGAAGGGTGGCTCCCCTCCTCCATAAAGACCCCAACTGGTCTACAGGATGCCTGCCCACCTCTGCCACTTAGGACGTCCTCTGCTTCCGGGCCGCTCTGGCATCCAGTATTTTCACGATGGGCAAAGCCCACTGGGAGTCCGGAGGGAAACACAGTCCACGGCCCTTCTTCTTGGTGATCAGCCTGAGGAGGAGGAGGAGGAGGAGGAGGAGGAAGAAGAAGAGAGTTATTGGGGTGGGCTTGGGGCTCCATTATCCAGCCTGCTGCAATCCAGTCTCCAGCCCAATCCCACCCACCCTCCCAACCCATAACAGCCACTGTATCCGAATGCCCACTGTTGTTCATAGATAGATAAATCTTTATGTTCATTGTCCTCCTGAGCAGAACGACGAGATTGAAAGAATCTACATCAGAATCAAATCTACGTGGTGATCCTTGTCAGTTCAGAGAACAGTCAAGGGATGACGTCCTTTAACGGACATGTTTCTAGACCTCATGGTGGAAATGTGACTCATCAGGGCTTGTTGTGAGTGTCTGTGCTGTCTAGTCAGAACCAAGGTGTAGAGCAACCCTAACAGAGCTTTCCAGCCGTGAGATGTTTAAGGGAGGGGTGCCAATGACTAGTTGCATCCCAGCCAGTGAGTTTCTGTAGCTGACGGGAGATTTGAAGCCTGCTCCTCTCCAGAGACCTACTGTAGCCTGTCTCTCTGTCCACTACACACCTCACTGGGCTTTAGGAAAGGGAATGTTTAAAAACAAATCTGCTGCCTGAAGAACTCTGGAAATTGTAGTTTTAAAAGTAACTTTTCAAAGCTCTGTCTACTCAGAGCTTGTGGGTGGAATTAAGAGTAAAAACAGGCATTAAATATCGCCCGTGGCTGGAAGAGGGGAATCATGCTACAGCACCCGTGGGTTTGTGGTGATTTGCTTGTGCTTTTTCTGGCAGGAGGTGATGCTCCAGGATTTAAGGGGAAGACCCTTTTTGAGCCTGGCTGCACCAACTGGGAAAACCCACCTCAGCCACCCCGCCACCCCGGACCTTAACCTCCTTTCAGCTCTGATGGCTGGCTCTCTCCCACCTCTTTTTCTGGCCTCAGAGTCAGGATGGCAAAACAAGTTGAGGAGCTGTGTAGCCATCACAAAAAGCAAATACAAGAGTGGAACGGGCGATACCTTCGCACTATTAGAAAAATAACAAAACAAAAAACTAATATTTTGAGGGCAAAAACCTCTTCCTCAAAGTACTACCCATAGGTTATAACATGGCAAAAGATGGAGTTGCCAGAAGCTATTTCTTAGATGTAAGGTGCTTGGCCAGATGGGAACAAAAGCCGGGCAGTTTCTTTTAGTTGAGGCTCAGAACTTGGGTGCTGTACGCTCCACAAAAGTCTCATTGACAAAAGTCAATTGAGAGGTCCCAGAAGTTTCTCAGAAGTTTTGACTGCACAGAGATGCAGTTCTGGCTGCCTCCATACACAACCGGGGGTGTAGGGGAAGCACAATTGTGTTTATTTTTTATTTTTTATTTTTTGTGAGAGCAGCCCAAGCAGGGTAAAGTTACTACTTGTGATTACACAAACTGCAATCTGTCTCGAAGGATGATGCTGACACATCACTGGGTGATCTTGGTCTCCTCTGTGAAGGGACAAGAGAGAGAGAGCGACTTGGCGGTCCATGTCTGGACCAATGAAGTTTGCGGCATTTTCAGGACACCCACACACACTTCCCAAGGATGTCAGGTACTCACACAATTGCTGGAACTGAGCATCCCATCCGTGGTTCCTGTACGCGGTAAGTTTTGAATTTGTTTGCATGTCTGATGGGCAAATATGTATCCTTGGTTGCCTGGCAGCAGTCCTGAACATTGTTCCTGGTTGCTGAAATACAAAGAGGCACCTAGATATTTTTTTCTAATGGGGGATGTGGGGCATCTTTCTGCGATCTTACCTTGCCTGAACTTAGATAAACAGGGCAACCAGTGGGCTGATTTAGAGAGGTAAGCGCTTACAGGCCACTGTTCTCTGTGCACTCAGAGATTTGGGATCAAATTCCTACCCATCTTTGAGTGCGTTGAGTTTATCTGCGAGAGGCTTATTCTTGGCCTTAGTTTTTTACTCTGCAAAATGGGCACAACAAGCCTTGTGCACCATTCTACAATAACACAGATAGGGGCATAGCACATTTACAAGGACTCATAGTTGGGAGAGACAGCTGATAGCAGAAGACACAGAATCAAAGGGGGAATTCTACAAGCGCCAAATCGTTAAGACTTGCAGACCAGTATGTACAGATAAAAACAAATGGACATCATTGGATGGGGCGATTTCATTTGGGAGCACTGCATGTGAAAAAGGTCATGACTGTCATCTTAGAATGGCAGAGCTTATTCTGCCTGCTTTAAGCTGGCAGGTCTTGAACCAAAGCGGTCGAGTTCTGAAGCAGCAGATTTCAGCGGACTCCGATGAGAAAGCAACGTCCAGCAAGAAGGGGAAGTTCAAGAGGAGGGCCGCTTTCCTGGTGCCATGCTCCACCGCCTTTTGCTGAAGGTGGTCAAGGGGGGGGTAGTTGGCCAGCCCTTAAGGTTGTCGCAGATGCCCCCCAGCACTGAGCTGGGGCTGGACTGGATGACCTCTCAGTGCCTTTCTTCCTCTATGAGGTCAGGAACTCACCGTGTGTCAGTAACAGGGATCTGCTCTCAGAGCTGCTGAGCTGAGATCTTTAAGAGCAGGGCTTCCAAGTGGACAGTTGTGCTCCACAAGATACCCTTCAGCTCTGGCAAATCTGGTGCATCTCTCAGATAGAAGATGACCCACAAGAGAGAGAGAGAGAGAGAGAGAGCAATGGTCCAGGGGCCAAGAAAGACCTCCTACCTTGGGCAGGAAGGATGCAGAGAGTCACGGCTGCAGCAGCCAGGAGGCAGAAGAGGAGCAGCGGGCGCAGAGCCATCACGGTGCTGAAGCGGAGGTGATGCCAAGCAGGAGTCTCTCCTCAGCAGACTGTTGGGAGGCTGCAGGGAGCTAACCTAAAGTCTCCCTTTTCTGCTGCCCCACTATATACTTCTCCGGGAAGGCTTTCACTTTCTTTTCCTCTTCCCTTGGCAACCTGCCGGCTTCTTCCTGCCAGGACCTGCACTGCTGACAACTGGAGCCACGGGAAATGGGGGTGGTGGTGGGAGCAATATTCCGGGCATGCCCCTGCCCCGTGCAGGCTTCAGCCTCAGCCGCCCTGAGTCGAGACCCTGAACAGCTGTGATTATCCTTGTTTAAAACAAACAACCCATAGATGACTGTAAACTATGTTTACTGCTGTACCCCGGAATAAACATGACTTCAGTGAATTCTTCTGCTTTATCTCAGTCTTCTGCACCTCCAGCAAAACACTAGAGAGAATCAGGGCTGACCAAACATAAAGCAAAGGAGAAGAAAGAGGCCCTGGACCTTCCCTGGACAGAAGATGATGGCCCTGGGAGGGGGGGGGTCTGTCACCCTCTGGGTCGAGTGAGAGTGTGAACTCAGGGTTCCTGGACTGCTGCCACCCACCCACCCAGCCAGCTATGCGCCTGCACCGCAGAGGCAGCTACACCGCCCTTGGCTACTCCCTTCGTTGGTCCCTGGCTGGATGCTGGAAAGAGAGGGAGGGAGGGCAGCTTTTGACTTGGGTCATCTAGCCTGACCTACACGATCAACAATCAGCACGTTTCTGACAGATGGTGACCTGAGCTCTGTTGAAAAGCCTCCACCAAGCCAGACTCGGCTTCCTCTTGGAGGGGGGGATGTCGAATCCACTGTCCAGTGGTTCTTCCTCTTGGGAGCGTCTCCCTAGACCCCTTCATGCCATGATGCCACCTTGGAGTGGAGGATTGTAACGAGGGGCTTCCTCTTTGGAAGGATGCCCTCTCCCCCTCCTTGTTCTTTCAGTGGATGCTTGTGGCCATGCCTCAGGGCAGGGGGAGGGGTCATGACAGCGCTGCTTGCCCACAACCACCCCCACCTCAAAATGGCTTGGAGAGTCAGGTAGAGTTAAAATTCTTTCTTGGAGATCATTCTTATAGTCCAGGACACTCTGCTTTATAATCTGTACACCAATGTCTGTGAAGATTCTCTGTCATCCAGGTGAGGTTATCCAGGAGTTGAGTCATGGCAACTGGGCTTCTTTTCTTGTTGGGTTGAAATTTTTCACTACTCAGCTAAGAAGTTTCTTCAATCTGAAGAGGGTTGGCAGGAGACCTTCACTTTAACCTCCACTCTACCTTGGTTTCACTTCACCCTGGTCTGGAGAGGTTCCTTAGATGGACAATGACTTGGGGTGCATGAAAGTCACACCTCTGTCACCCTTCCCAACACCCATTCCACGTGGGTGGTTAGTTGTGGCCTTAATGGTGGAGGTGTGAGGTGCTTCTGATTTGTCTGGGTATTGTTTAAATCACAGCCTGATAAGTAGCAGAAAGACTGTGCCTGAGCCCCCCAAACTCTGTTGAGAGGGTTTTTCACTACACATATGAATGGCTTCCCTGATCCCTCTCTCAAACTACCTGTCTTCTCTGTCTAAGTTGAGATGTGTATGCTTTCTTCACTGAAGAGGACATTCCTGGCCATTGTCCATCTAAGGAGCCTCTCCAGACCAGGGTGAAGTGAAACCAAGGTGGCAGATCAAGTGGAGGTCTCCTACCAACATTCCTCAGAACGAAGAAGCCACTTGGAGGAGGAGTGAAACATTTGGACTAACAAGAATAGAAGTCCAGTTGCCATGACTCAATTTCTGGATCTGTGCATTAACCCTTATATTTTTTGTTGTGTCTGCAGGATGAAAAGCCCTGAAGGAACCTTGGAATACATCTCCTTTGCTGGCTGCTGGTTTCTTGATACAAGTCATTTTTTTATTACCTTGGGGATCTTTGTATTGTAAAATGTTTTATGGCTTTTATGATTTTACTTTCTCTACACTGTCCAAAGTAGTGATTTGCTAGATGAGTGGTATTTAAAAAGATTCAAAAAAGAAAGAGAGAGAGAGAGAGAGAGAGAGAGAGAAAGAAAGAAAGAAAGAAAGAAAGAAAGAAAGAAAAAGGAAGGAAGGAAGGAAGGAAGGAAGGTTCTGGCAGGTCATGTTGGAAATTCTGCCATGTAATCCAATGAATCCTCCCTGTTCAAAGGGTGTGTGTGTGTGTGTGTGTGTGTGTGTGTGTGTGTGTGTTCTGCAGTCACACCATCCCTGAGAGGTGGACACCTACTAGTCCCTGCTTGTGTACCTCCAGCAAAGCATGACCCACCACCTCCGGAGGCAGCCTCTTCCACGGGTGTGAACAGCTCCCAGTGCTGGCAGGCCTTGCCTCTCGGAATAGTGGCCAAGATTTTTTTCCAGGACCTTTGACCTTCCTCTTCTCTTCCAGCTGCCAAGCGGCCAATACCCACCCACCCCCACTGAGGCCTCTAACAAGCCATTCACAAAACCATTTCAGAAATGCAACCCATCGATAATAAAACCACCACGTGCTATATGATCAGAAAATGCTAGTGACTGCACAATGGCATGCTACTAAAGAGGAACAGGACTGTACAATTTGAGCAGCAGCAGCCCTGCACAGAAGGGTGTCCCACAGCTGAGAGAGGAGGCAATAGGTGAGGTTCCTCCCCCCCACACACACACCTCCTCCTCATCCATGCAGATAATGAGCCCTGAAAAGTTTTGCAACCTGGGGCAGCTGCTGTAAGATGTGCGCAGCAATGATGCGACATTTGTGCTGTACCGAGCTCCGGCGGGGGGGGGGGGGGGGGGCAGCAAGGCAGCCCTGAGTCTATCCCAGGGCAGCCCCAATTTGAGTGTATGGCAGCAGTCCAGTCTCAAGGCAGTCAAGAGGTGTCCCGGTGGTGTGTCAAAGAAAGGTCTGACCTACTTTGAAACCGGGCAAGGGGGGGGCGGTCAGCCACGGATGCTTACTGCCCAAGGAGTGTCTTCCTGAATAGAACCACCGCCTGCCACGCACACGCTCCCAGCGACCGAGCCTGGGCAGGGCTTTTCCCGGGAAGGTGGGGGCGAGGCATCATGGCGGTCCCTCCGTCTATGGAGAAAGTAATCGGGCGTCAGGCTGGCTGAGCGCGGGCATCTGTCCGGCAACGGGCACCGCGCCAGTCCTGCTCTGCACAGACGTGTGGCAGACCACCAGCGCGGAGGGCGGGAGCCCACAGGAACCTCTATTCCCGAGGACTGCCCCATCGCTGCCTTGTGCCAGTCATTCTCCCTCCCCCCCCCCAGGAGCCAGCCCTACGGGCTACCCCTTGCCCAACAGCTCCTGGTGCCCTTTAATCTGCTGGGAGAGATGGCTGCCCTCTCCTCCCGTGGCTGCCAGGGATCCCTGCTGTACTACTACCCAGCCCTCACAAAGGCAATCAAAAGCTGTTAGCTTTACAAAAGGCATGTTCCTCGGTCATTGATCCTCCTTCCAAAGCAGAACGTGAAGCTCATGGCAATGAAGCCCCCGCACTGCCATAGGTATCGCTGTGTTGCTACTTTTGGGGGCTGATCTACTAGACAGACTCTTCATAAAACCAACCCAATGAGTGATTTTGCAATGGAGAGGCAATAAACGGGACCCTACCCAGTTGCAGCCAGCCAGCCAGCCAGCCCCACACAGATGGAGAAGGTAAGAGGGGAGGGGAGGCAAAGATGATTGGGGGGGGGAGCTGTTTTTCCAGAGGAACCATCAATGGAACAGAGATGTAGTGACCAATTAGTACTGATTGCCACGAAAATCAGTCTCAAAGGTTTGACATTGTAAGGAAGGTGCAACAGGTTCTCCTGTGCCTGCCTCCTCCTCCTTCAACCACTTATTCTAATCCCACATGCATGGGAAGATGCTGGTGCTTTGTGTATCCTTTTTTCTTATTCTTATACAGCGGTACCTTGTATAAAGGAATTGACTCATTCCAAATGCAAATCTGTTAAGCAAATTTCCCATAGGAATGCACTGAAAACAGAGTAATCCCTAATCACGACCATTTTTGTGTTGTACAGATTTGCCCCATAGGTGATTCTGTTAAGCAAATTTCCCCTATCTCCAGAATTTGTCATGTTGTACAGATTTTATGTTATACAAACCGTTTGTTATACGAGGGCCCACTGTATATGGCATGACCTGATTTGACCTCCTCCTCCTCCTCCTCCTTCACCACCTCCTGCTCCCTGACACTTGGGATCAACGTGTCTTATTTCCCTCGGGAAAATAAGAATCCTTCACCATTTTGAAGGAAACCACCTGGCTTGGAGCCAGGGACAGGGGATGAGCAAACACCGAGAAAGAGAGAGAGCAGCTGGGTTACGGGAAGGAGCAGATATTTAGAGAGAGGAAAAGAGATACACGGTGAAGGCTCCAGGTGCAAACCCTGGACACCCAGCTGTCGTGCCAGGTCACGGAAGTTGACTCCTGAATAGGAACTCACCCACTTTTGGTGTGTGGCTGGCTTGGGTCTTTGGTGCATGCACGCACACATGCATGCACAGACACACACACACACACACACACACACACACACACAGGGAGAGAGGGGAGCAGCCGCGTGTGCTCCATGGCCCCCTGCCGGCTAACCTGAGGCCAGCTGACCCTGCTCACTGCTGCAGCCTGCTTAAGAAAGCACTTGTGCATGAGTCGTGCGCTCGCTCGGGTTTTTGAGGAGTGGGGCTTGTCCAGCAGCAGAGCATGGGGACTGGTGCACGTTGGGCCCCATGGCAAGGAGGAGGGGCGGGCCCAGGTGCCCACATTCAGCGGGCCCTTTGGGCATCACCAGGCCATCCTGAGTGAGTGGTCTGAGCCAGGGCGGCCGGCAGTCCTTTACGGAAAGACTGGGTGCCAGCGCTGAATGGGCACACCCACAACGAGGGCTTGGGCAAGGGAGTGCGCAGGCAGGTTCGAGAAACCTGACAGCTGCAAAGGTTACCATAGAATCATAGAATCACAGAGTTGGAAGAGACCTCAAGGACCATCCAGTCCAACCCCCTGCCATGCAGGAACCCCCATCACAGTATTTCCAACAGGTGGCCATCCAGCCTCTGCTTAAAAACCTCCAAAGAAGGAGACTCCACCACCCTTCTTTGGGGCAGCATATTCCACTGCTGAACAAGCTCTAACTGTCATGAAGTTCTTCCTAATGTTCAAATGGAATCTCTTTTCCTATAGCTGGAAACCATTACCTGTATCCTAGTCTCTGAAGCCATGGAAAACAAGCCTGTTCCCTCTTTATTTTATGGCGGAGTGTTGAAAGCCAACAGGGAGGGGGTGATCTCTGCATTAGATCCCCCCCCCTAAAGATGACACACAGAATCCCGCTGCCTGCCTGTGCCAATCTTCTTTGGGCAAAAAAACCCTTAGCTGTGCTCCCAAAACCTCACCAGCCACATATGTGGGCCAGGCTTCTTGGCCTCAGGTCGGTTTCCAAAAGGGGGGTGGGGGCTGCCACCTCCATCAGGTCGGAGGTGCTGGATGATCCAGACAGAACTTCCAAGGTTTGGCCTGGAAGCAACTCCCCAGCCCTCTCTCAGGCAGAAGGGCCCCCTGCTGGCCATCCAGCAAGCCCCCCCCCTCCACCTGGCCCCTCAGTCGGTCAGGAGGACTCACGGAGGGCGGGGAAGGTGCCGGAGGAAGCGTTGCAGGTGAACCGCCTGAGCGAAGGCCTGCAGAGGTTGCCCGAAACACTGAAGCCACCACAATGCCTGGAGTCAGGCAGGCAGGATCCCCCTCACCCCGTCCGCAGACTTTGGGGGAGCAGCAGCCCCCAGCCTGCTTGCCAGCTGCCCTCATTTTAGAGTCCGTGACTTGTTTTTGCCAGTTGCACCCTGGCCATAAAATCAAGACTCACCCCCCCACCCCACCCCCAGAGCTGCTGGAGCTGGATTTCAGCGACACAGCAGAAGGACGGGGTACAAGAAGAGGTTGCCCTGCCGGCTGCAACCCATTCCACTGCCATGCTCCCCTGCCATGATCCCCCCCCCATTTTTTTTGCCAGGGACCAGTAGATGGTGTGGACTCTTACAGGCAGCCATGGGTCACATACTCTCCTTCTGTCTGGGACTGCCGGCTGCTCACCCAGCCCAGGCCTCCTGCTGACGCCTCCCACGCTCCTTCTGCGGCTTCCCCCTCCAGCACCTCTCTTGGGTCAGGTCTGTTGGCAACAACAGAACCATCGTTTCTAGAGCAAGGGGAGTGATAGTACCACTCTATTCTGTTCTGGTCAGACCCCACCTGGAGTACTACATCCAGTTCTGTGTGCCTCAATTTTAAAAGGATGTTGAGAACCTCGAGCGGGTGCAGAGGAGGGCCACCAGGATGGTTGAAAGTCTGGAAGAAATGTCTTACGAGGAAGGGCTTAGGGAGCTGGGAATGTTTAGCCTTTCAAAAAGAAGGCTGAGGGGGGATATGATAGCTATGTTTAAATATTTGAAAGGATGTCATATTGAAGGGGGGACAGGTTTGTTTTCCATGGCTTCAGAGACTAGGACTTGGGGCAATGGTTTCAAACTACAGGAAAAGAGATTCCATTTGAACATTCGGAAGAACTTCATGACGGTTAGAGCTGTCCAGCAGTGGAATCAGCTGCCACAAAGGAGGGTGGTGGTGGAGTCTCCTTCTTTGGAGGTTTTAAAGCAGAGGCTGGATGGCCCATCTGTTGGGGGTCCTGTGATGGGGGGTTCCTGCATGGCAGGGGGTTGGACCGGACGGCCCTCCTTGAGGTCTCTTCCAACTCTAGGATTCTGTGGTTCTAGGTCAGGGTCTGGGTGCCCTGCTGCTCCTGGTGATCTCCACAGGAACAAGGGGAGCAGAGCTTATGCTGGCTCGAAGGAGGAGGCAGCCCCTCCATCCCCTCATCCATCGGCCACCTCAACCTGGGGCCAGAAACCAGTCCAGCACCCCTCCCCCCCCCAGGAGGTGTAAACCACCTGCTTCTTCTCTGCCGCCCCACCCACTCCTTTGCCTTAGGCCCTGGGGAGTCGGACCAGTCCCCCCCCCATGTTCCTCCTGCCCTTTCCGTCAGTCCGCCCCCCACCTGTGTGCCCAGGTGTGGCTCCTCTGCTCCCAGCTTCTCCCTCTCTTTCGGAGCCTCCGTTTCCCTCCCCATGCCCACCTGTCTCCCCGCGGCTGGAGCTCTGCCGGAAGAGCTGCGATGCTCGCCCAGGGCCGCAAATCAGAGCACCAAGGTGCCTCGCGAACTGTCTGGCAACTTAATGAAAAGCCTTAAATTCCCCGTGCCCAAGGGTGCAGGTGTTTTACAAGGACGGCACCTGGGAAGACAATTGCCTCCGGACCTTGTAAAGACCCCTGAGTGCCCGTTGGCCATTTCAAAGCTAAAACACTGAAATATAAGGGAGCCCTGTGGTCGATGCCAAAGAAAGCCCCAAAGGGAAGAAGAAGGGGTGCAAAAGAAGCTCAAGCAGAGCGCTTTCCCTCCTAACTCAGGGGCACTCTTCCTCTGCTTTTATGCCCCCCAACAGACACGAAAGAGTCCAAATGCTACACACACACACTCTCTCAGCCTTGCCTGGCACCTCCTGGGCAACTCTGCTCCACCGCCGTCCGGTTTGCTAGGTAGAGCTTAAACGGGGCTTTGTCTGGTGCCTGCAGCTCCATCTCGCTCGCCCTTCCTTGGCTCAGCCCTTCCTTGGCTTCCTGTTGTGGAGGGCTTTGGTTTTAGCCTAAGAGTGGGGACTGGAATGCCCAAGACACGCAAATGTCCAAGGCACCGAGTCTTCTGGTGCACACAAAATCAGAGTGCCGCCTTCTGGGAACTTGGACCAAATCTGCACAGATGTACTGAATATGTCCACCTGCTCCACCACCACCACCACCCCGGCAGTTGACTTGGGCTAGACCATGTGCCTCCCATCCAAATTAACTACCCCAGAATAATCACTGTTAGAAAACTCCTTTCCATCGGAATAGTGTCGGGTTGGAAGTTTGGCAGGATGGCGGGATTGGGTTTGCCAGTGTTGTTTCCAATGTCTTATGGGAAAAGATGCCTAAAGGTGCGTGAAGTCTACCAAATCTATATCTTTCCCATCAAGAGCAGCTGTCATGTGTCTTTCAAACATGACATTCTGATTGGCAAGATAGCTAGATGTGGGCTGGACAGAACTCCTGCCAAGTAGATACACACCATTGGTTGCAGAATCGTACTCAGAGGATGATGATTAATGGCTCCTTCTCAGACTGGGAGGAGGTAACAAGGGAGTACCACTAGACCCGGTCCTTGGCCTGGTGCTCTTCAGCATTTTCATTAAAGACTTGGATGGGGAGCTGGTGGGAATTCTTTGAAATCTGCCGATGACACAAAATAGGGTGGAATCACTAATATCTTGGAAGACAGGAAGGAAAATTAAAAAATGAGCCCTGAGCTGAAAAGTACAGAAGGAGATTTAGCAGGGATGATGGCAAAGTTACCATATGTGGTAGGCTTGGCTCAGTACTGTTACAAGCGGGAAGGATCTCCCTGCCACGGGATGTGGTGATGGCATCTGGCCTGGATGCCTTCAAATGGGGATTGGACAGATTCCAGGAGGAAAAGTCCATCACAGGTTACAAACCATGATGGAGATGTGGAATCTCCAGGCTTAAAACCGGAGTACTTCAAGGACCAGAGGCAGGGGAGTGGTAGGAGGAAACAGATTATCTAGTCTCGTGCGCTCCCAAAGGCATTTGTTGGGAACACTGTAAGATATACAGGAAGCCGGACTAGATGGGCCTTTGGCCTGATCCAGCAGGGCTCTTCTTATGTTCTTATATGTTCTTATGATCTTGGAGTTGTTATAGATGTATGTGTTTGCTTTTTTTCTTTTTTTCTTTGATTTGTTCTGCTTTGTGAACTATTGCTGTTATCTTTGCTCATTACTCTTATTACATTTATTTTTAGTTTTAGTTTTTTGTAACATTATTATTCTGATCTTTTTTATTGTTCCTGTGTTTGATTGGTGTAAACCGCCCAGAGTTCCATTGGAAGATGGGCAGTATATAAATATAAAAATAAATAAATAAATAAATAAAATAGATCAAAAGCTGAATGAGCCAAGCCTGGGAAGAAAGGTAAGTGTGAGTTTATGATGATGCATTAATAGAATTCTATTCTCCAAATCCCATGGGGGGGGAGTCCCCTCAATTCAGCATGGGTTACACCTCATCTAGAGTTCTGTGTCCAGTTCTGGATTAAAAAGGAGGCTGACAAATTGGAACAAGATCAGAGGAGGGCAAAAAGGAAGTTTAGGGGGGACTGGAAACCAAGCCCCATTCTTGAAAGAACTTGGCCTGTTTAGCCTTCAGAAAAGGAGAATAAGCAGAGATAAATTAGTACTTTTCAAAGGATTGAAAAGGCTGTCCTACAGAGAAGGGGCAGGATATGTTCTGCATATCCCAGAGTGCAGGACATGCAACGACAGGCAACAGGAAGCCAGATTTCAGATTAGGAAAAACTCCTTAATGGTTGGAGCCGTGTGACAATAGGACCCATGATGTCAGGAGGTGGTGGTGAGCTCGCCAGTGTTAAGAGGCATTCAAGGGGAAATGCAGCAGCCTTCTCTCAGATTTGATTGGGGTTTGGGCCCTGGGCAGAGGGGCTGTGGCTCGATTCAATGGCCTCATAGGCCCCTTCCAGCCCATGATTCTGTGATTCTGTGATCTGAACTGGGAGCGATTACATCCTCCGGGTGGTGGACATATGTTAGTGTTGAGGGCCAGAAGCAACAAAGCCAATGACTCACTCCTGCTGAGCCAGCCTTTTTCTGTCTTGTGGGAAGTGATAAACCCACTGCCCTTAAAACTCTCTCACAGGAATATTGGCCAATTGGGGGACTGCTTGGAGCCTTCCCCTTGGGCCTTATTTCTTCAGCGTCTTTCCAGAGTTTGGAAAACTTGGTCTTTGTTAAAAAATAAATATAAATAAATCCCCCCAACCGACATGGACAGTTGCACTTCCCAGATGTGAGATTTTGAAACTCAGCCTTTCTCTAAAACAGAGACACCAACTCAAGAGGCAGGCCTGGGAGCTGCTTTGCCTTTGTGACCTTGTCAACTCCTCTGTGATGTCACATTATCCACCCATGACATCATCTCCCTAGCGACTAGGAAATAGGAGCAGCTGAGCTGCACCTTTAAGGAGAAACCAGGCAGGCCAGCAAGGGTTCAGCTGAGGTTGGCCTCATCCATCATGCTCTCCAGTGGTGGGCTGCCCCAGGAAACTGGCGAGCAAAACCTCAGGTGAGCTGCTTTGTTCTGGAGAAAGGGGGGGGGGTTGTTTTTACTTCAGTTGACCTATTTATAAATCCCAGTTTTAGTCGCTGGCAGTAACAAACAATTTATCAGTATGAAATGTCTGTGAAGATTCTCAGTCATCCATGTGAGTTTATCTGGAAGTTGAGTCATGGCTACTGGACTTCTTTTTCTTGAGAGACAGAAACATTTCGCTGCTCATCCAAACAGCTTCATCACTCTGAATACAGCTAGTGTGAGTCCTGCATCTTATAGTCAGCTCAGCTTTGACCTCTTTTCACCCTGGTCTGAACTAGGCTCATAAGATTTGAAACATTGAAACCCCCTCTCTCAACAGAGGTGGGGGCCTTTCAACAATACCCACCCAGACAAATCAGAAAGCCTTCACCACCAAGGCCATAGCTAACGACCCATCCTTGATAGGTTTCAGCAACTCTTAGGCCATTGTTCACCTTAAGGCTATGGATACTGTTGTCTACGTAACAAACCTATTCAGGCCATTGTTAATCTTGTTCACCTTCTACCCATTTCCTTTAGGGCAAAGGATTGGCATTGGGGTGGTGCCCTTCCAGACGGGAAGGGAGACCTTTCCCAGTTAGTGCCCTGCTACACTTTGTGGAAAGGAAGGCCTTTGGGTCACAGGAAAAGCAGGAGGAGCCATCAGGACGAAGGAGCAGGCAGCATCCTATGCCAGAATGTTCAGAGAACTGGGGGTGGGGAGAGAAAGGACCCCAATGGATGAATATTCAGGGACATGAAGAGCAGGCTGGGCTGCAGGTTCTCAGCTGTAGAGTCAGTCAGTCAGACAGACAGACAGACACACAGGCAGGCAGGCAGGCAGAGCCACACACACACACACACACACACACACACACAGAGAGAGAGAGCGTTAGCAGGAACAATGTTTACTGAAGGTGCGTGGAATTGGGTCATCCTCTTCTGAGTGCAGAGAAAAGTGTGGGAGGTCTGCCCAATCTCACCCATTCCACTAAAAAAGGAAACAATGGCCAGCCCTAGATGTTTCTTGCCTAAAGGAAACAAAATATAAAAAAATTACATACAGGCGACGGCTTTTGTCATATGGGGGTAGAGCTAATCCCCACACGCCACTCTTCAGAGACCAGAAAATGAAGGAGGGAAGGAAGGCAGCTAGCAAAAAATGAAGGGGGGGGTAAAGATTTGTGAGGGAAACTCTGAGTTCAGTGTCAGATGCAGCGCCTGCTCC
This sequence comes from Phrynocephalus versicolor, assembly GCA_023846285.1. NCBI lineage: Eukaryota > Metazoa > Chordata > Lepidosauria > Squamata > Agamidae > Phrynocephalus > Phrynocephalus versicolor. The sequence goes on from JAHTLZ010000328.1 coordinate 3,865,080, forward strand.
CCACAGGCACCCACTGCAAAAGGAGAAGCTTTCCCAATGGCACTTGCATGACAATAACTAAGGATCTCCCCCCACACACACACACATGTGGGCCTGGCCCACTGCCTCCTGGTCACCTTGACCGGCTACACAGGGTCCACCTGTCATCTTCTGGAGGGCTAGCTGCAACTTGGAGCATGCAATGTTTCCGTTAATCTGCACCTTCCCAATCATGTGCATAAAATACAAATGAAAATCAGAGTAGCAGACTGCTTGTGAAGGAATAAGCATCCTTCTATGAACGGGGAGGCGAAGTGGGATGACGGTCAAAGCTGGGTCCCATGCCATCTTCTGCCACCTGGAGGTGGCAACGAGGACTTTGGTGGCTCTTTTCATTCAACTGTGTGACATCATAGCCTCTGCTGCCCTCTGTAACATCTCTCAAAAATGGGGTTGCCTGGTCACTTTACTGGATCACTAATATATCAAAAGGTTAGGTTTCAAGGCCTGCATGATATATTGTCAAGCTCAGTGTCGCAGAGCCAGGTCAGAAAAATCATCCCTGCCAGATCATCATGGAAAAGTCCCAGAAACAGCCCAATCAATTTGTGAAACTGCCTGCAGGATCTGTAGTGAAAGGTGAATTCCAAGATGGAAGAGAACTGGAAGAACCGCCTGAAATGTGTTGCACACGGTGAGACAGATAGATATATACTATACAGTGAATTCTGCACAGCTTTTGGCTAAGGCACATGGATTCCATACAGCATCTCAGATGCAGGAATGGATGGACCAAAGCCTTGGCTCCACAATAAGAAGCAGCAAGACTCATTTCCTTTCTGAAGAGCTCTCCTACATCACCCTCTGCTGGAGGCATGATGTATTCCCTTTTAACTACGTACAGTACCTAACACCAAATTCTACCAGCCCCTAACCACAGACCCAACCACCAAACACCAAAAGCAGTTACAGAACCTCATGAAAGACCTCCCTGGAAACGTACGTGAACAAATCCTGCTGAATACACCACAAGAACCTCAACCAGCAGCCTTCTATCTCCTACCAAAAATACATAAACAAGATAACCCTGGCCAAACAATTGTATCAAGCATCAACACCATCACAGTTGGAGTATCCGGATACTTGGACAACATTCTCAAACCCTATGCTACCAATGCACCCAGTTATGTAAGGGACACTACAGACTTCCTAAGGAAAATTCAGTCTATGCAGCTCCTACCTGATAATACCATTTTAGCTACAATGGATGTAGAGGCTCTCTATATTAACACCCCTTTTAAATCTATCTCGCTCTCAGACAGACACACACCATAAATTTTCTCAAAACACAAGGCCAGAAACAAACATTACAGGTAGCCCATGAATGGAAAAGGCAGATTCTTGATTAAAGATCTGTGTTTCTCTCACTGCTGGGATTATGCAGAGTCATTGGCTTTGGGCGCTTTTACATGACCCCTAAAATCCGAGGCAAAGGACTCCCAGATCTGGAGCTTAAAATTGTTTTCCCGCCAGCTCTGGACTTTAAAAAAAAATAAGTACGACCACACCCACCTAAGCGCATCCCAGCGCACTTTTCAAGTACCTGGTCTCCGAAGGTGAAAAATTTCTGATGTGGATGTAAAGCAGTGAGTGCCGGGCTCTCCTCGCCTTGTGTTTGTTTTTTTGTCCCCGCCGCCCCTTTAAGAGACAGGAATCACGAGGAGGACGGGGCTCGGGGCGGTTTCCACTGGCAGACGGAGGTGAGCCTGCATTCTTTTATCCCTTTTTTTCTCCCTCCCCTCACGCAGACAGGAACAATGGAGTGCGGAGGGGTGGGGATACAGGAAGAGCGACAAACGCCCAAGATCTCTGGTCTGAATTTAAGTGGCCAGTGGATCTTAGGGGTCATGTAAAAGCACCCTTTGTTGGGTGATGCCTTTGAAGTCTGATTTCACAAGACGGCCACTAAAACCCGCTGCAAAGTACTCGCAGATGCGGAGCAAAAAATCGTTTTCCCACAAACAGCAGACTTTAAAAAAAATAAAGTGCGACCACACCCACTTAAGCGCAACCCAGCGCATTTTACAAATATCTGGTCTCAAGGTGGTAAAATCCTTGTTGCTGTTCCGATGCACATTTTAAACTGTTACTCGAGTCCGTGGGAACACGGAAAATCTGCACCAAAACCTTTTCGCCCCTGTTATGGTGTCTTTGCTGTGGTTCTCAGTTGTGGGGTCAGAATGGTTGTGGATTTTCAAAATGCGACCATGGGAACATCTGATCCGTGACATCAACCACGTGACCACTCGGGGGGGGTTTGTGATCTGGATCAAAGTTTGCTGGTGATTTTAGTGGTTGTGTGAAAGCAGCCTCTGGAGAAAGCTGACCTTTGTCACCTCGCTGTGATATTAATATGCTTTCAGCTGTAATTACATTCTCAGAGTCAGGTCAGCTTATGACCTTGAACTTTTATTTATTACATGTGCACCCTGTTTTTCCACTATAAACTAGCGCTCAGGGTTTAAAATCTTGAGCAAGGTTTGCAATAGTAAAACCAAATTTAAGCATAACATAATTAAAATCAAATAAAACCCACTCCACTATTATAAGAACCATTCAAAATCAATTAAGTGCAGAAGAGAAAACAACACAGCAGATTAAACATTACATGCCGGTCTAAAAAGATGTTTTTACACCCTGCTTACAAGCTATGAGGAGAGAAGCTGATTGCCCTTGACCAATCAATTTAGTAGCGAACGATAATCACTGATGGTAAACCTTTGAGAGACTGAGCGCCCAAACTGCGATTCAAAACTCACTAATTTTTTGCAAAGTGCCAATACAGCAATTTAACCTGAATACAGGTGGCTGTGAAGTGGCGATGTTGGGTGCCCGCCTTGGGCACCTGTGCCATAGATTCGCCAACACTGCTGTAGGCTCTGCCCCTCATGCCCCCTCCCCCACCTGCAACTGGCACCCATTATTAGCACTTGCAATGCTGCTGCGATCTCAATATGTTCCTGGTCCTGCAGAAAGAATACAACTTCTCCATCTCCTGCTCCTGATTTTGTAGGCTACCTGTCCCCCCCCACCCCCACCCCCAGGGACATCCAGGGATAGAACTCTCCATCTGGTTGCCTAAAGCATATATTTACAATAAATGAATTTGTAGTTTCTCAGAATTTAGCCGTTACCCCACGTCCTCTTTGTACCGCAATGAACTAACATGTGTAATAAATCTTGTTGCGGTCATGTGGTTTTGTTGCTGTTCCTGCGTCCTCAAGGACGCACTTGATTGTTATGTAACTTCTGTGACCCCACGGGCGGGGTCCACATCAAAGTGCATTTTGTTTCGTTTTCCCATAGCACTATTTTTTTTAAATTAAAACCTAATAGGTTGGTATATCAGTATATCAATGTTCATGTGTCATTTGTCAGACTTCAAATACTTCCTTTTTTGGCTTCTCTCCGTGCATAGTGGCTTCTGGTACTGTGCATTTACTGCCACGTGGCTGCTCCAGGTAGTGCCACTAGGTGGCCCTATGGCGACGGAACTGTTAAGCTGTGGGTTAAACGGTACCCCATGGGCGCCTGTACCAGTTTAAAAACTGCATCGGAACAGCTACAAGGATTCCATCACCCCGAGGCCAGGTACAAGGATTTTGCTTAAAGTGCAACAGACGTGGGGGAACAATTTTAAGATCTGCATCTCAGAGCACTTTCTAGAGCAACAAAGTGGACATGGGGTAACGGGCCTGTCAGTCGGCTGCTTCATGTTGGATTCCTTTGTTGCACCCCAATCATGTTTGGTCCTGTTCTATTTCGTACTTTTGCATTCTGGTTACAATGGTTATTAAATCGCACTTAATAATGAACTCAAGGACCACCACCAGCAGTGAGCACTTGGACAGGATTACCTAGCCTCTTGTGTAGATGCTGTGTTTTTAAGGGGGGTGGGTGGGTGGGGGAGTGTTCGGGGATTTTTTATGTGTGTGTGTTGAAGAGTTTTTTAATGTGTATGAGAGTGTTTGGGGATTTGTGTGTGTGTGTGTGTGTGTGTGTGTGTGTGTGTGTGTGTGTGT
>JAHTLZ010000328.1:3873822-3895967 GCA_023846285.1 Phrynocephalus versicolor
TTATCTCTAACACTTGTGGATTAACATCATGACACAGCAGAATCTAAGTGCCTCCATTTTACAATTCTCTTTACACATTCTGTTAAATATACATAACATATGTTTTATCAACTTTTACATATCTTGACATGTGTATGTGTGTGTGTGTGTGTCGCTCCCCCCCCTTCCCTCTTCAGCCCACCTGGGGGCGAAACTGCCTGCCAGCCTTCAGCCCCTGAGCAATTTCCCCTCTTTCTCTAGCCCAGCGCAAGCCCACTGCCAAGGGGGGACAAGTCTGAGGTGGAGCCAGGGAAGCCCAGCGTGGGGACAGAGAAGCACCTCCAGGTGAGCCTTGACCAGAGTGGCAGGTAAGGGGAAAGTATTGATAAAAAAGATGGCTGGAAGCAGCCCTTCGCATCCCCTGCTTGGGGGCGGGGGGGGGGGCAGAAGCTGTCCTGATCTTTGGCAGATACACCTTATTTGTCTGTTGAAATGGTCCTGCCGCCTCTCCACCCAAGATCACCGAGGTATCAAAGGACACATGTGCAAAGGCAACGAAGCAGCCTGCCCTATAGCAAAAATCACGAGTGCTCAGCCGGGTTGGCAGGCTTTATGTGAAGCACCTGGAAGGATCCCTCCTCTGCGTCAGACGGACGGACGCAGGGAAGCAGGCGGCGCTGCTGCTTTGGGCTTGGTTGGGAGCCCTTAGTGATGGGCGACCCCCCCCGTCCCCTCCCTTCTCCTTCTCTGCCTCCAGAGAGGGAACCCACAGGCCCCCTCTGCTGCCCCCGTCCCAGCCCAGAGCAGCAGCTCCTTCTTGTCCTGGCAAAGGGCTCCCTCCTGGTGCTTCGCTTAAAGCCTGCCCGCGTTGCTCAGGGCTCTTGAGCCGGGATCCAGGCACCCTTTCAGCTCCTCCTGGCATCTCCTTGTTCAGAGGAGGGTGTGAGGGGGTGTCGTCACATCATCTGTCAGGTGTTAATGTCACATAATGGCACCCTGACGGGTGCATAATGTGAAGCAGAAGCAGCCGAGGGAAAACAAGCCATTGAGGGAGGCGAGAAGCATCAGCAGATCTGTGCCTCTTTCCTCAGGAGGGGGAGCATAATTGTTGCTTTAACAGAGGGCTTCTATCTCCTCCGGGTGGGATGCAAGCGCCAAAACAACCCGGAACAAGGGAAAACAGCTGGCAGAAATCCTCAAACCCCCAAGAAGAGGTCAAAGCCAAGCCACGGTTGCTGAGTACCCCATACCCCTGGGGGTCAAGGTTGATAACAAGCTTTTGAGAGAGCTACAGCCCGCCCGCCCAGGGGATCCAGAGGCTGAAGTGGCAGGGATGGGGGCACTTCTGAGCTGCCATGATGGGGTGGGTCCTCTCAGGCCTGCTCTCCCTCTTGCCTGTGTGCGTGGGGGCCAAGCTGGCTTTTCTCTGGTTACCTCTCCCTTTTCCTCCAGGGAAGAGCTTATCACTGTTACTTTGATCGGTCGCAGCATCCCGAGTCCCCCACCCAACATGATCACTGGCCCAGTGAATTGGGGGGGGGTTGCAGTCCCAGGAAAGTTCCCCCCACCCTCCCCACAAGGTGTGCACACAAGAGGCAGGAGGTGGAGGTGGGAGGGGAGGAGCAATTTGGCCCTTGGCTTGCAGGCCACCAGCCAACAGGTGAGGCCAGAGGCCACTGAGGCAAGGGGGGGGTGTTCAACCAGAGCTAGGTAAACACTGTCCCCTGTAAATTAATCAACTAATAATTGATCAACTAAAGCTTCAGCTGATTAACAGATGGCACCACCAATTAGCTTTTAAGGTCAGGGTGGGGTGGGGGCAGGGTCATCCTGCCTGTTTTACAGAGAGGGGCAGACTCCGTTGGTTGTGTGATGAATCTCTGTGAGCAGGGCAGGACATCTGAGGGAACTGCCTTTCATGTAGGGCATAGAAGGGTGGTGGGGAGGTGGGGAGGTGGAGACTAAATGCAGCCAAGGTTGTCACTGACAGTCCACAAGTGAGACCATTCACATGCATCTTAAATGATCTCCAGCCCATCCTTGACAAGAACACGTCACTCTCCAAAGCTCTTGGTGGGAGACCCATACTTGCCTACAGACATCCTCCCAAACTCAAACAGATTATAATGCACACAAGATTACAAAATAGACAATGGAACTAAACCTTGCCACAAATGCCGATGCCAACTCTGCCCATACATCTACTCTGGCAACACAATCACAGAACCCAACAATGTTGCTCCTCAACCAATGTGATCTATGCCATCTTTTGCCAGCAATGCCCATCTGCACTCTACATTGAACAAACAGGACAATCTCTAAGAAAACACATCAGTGGACACAAGTTTGACATAAGGAACCATGATACACAGAAACCTGTTTCAAACCCAGACACTCCTTGAAGGATTTGAAGGTCACCGTTTTGGAACAGAATTATTACAAATCAAGAATACAAAGAGAAACAGCTGAGATAAAATTCATATGCATGATGGACACACTCAAGAATGGATTAAACATAAGTCAGGGTTTCTTGAGCCATTATCAAATGTAATGCTACTATATTGCCAGTTCAGGGAAATTTATTTCCCACTAGGACTTTTAAGGTTAAAAAAAAATCCCTATCCTCTCCCCACTCTCTTGCAACCCCCCACCCAGCCTGCTCTGATCTGATGTCTGGTTTCCATCTCTTGAGGAATTTACCACAAAGCCATAAAACAACACCTACCATATCAATAAAAAAACACGAGACCCTGGGCAAATCCTCCTTCCCATCATCTTTACAATCCCCCTTCCCTATCCACTGACTCTATAGGAACTTCCGACCAGGCTGACATGCAAATACAGATACTACAGCCAATGAATATCTGGTATGAAATGTATTTCCCATCACATATTATATTGCACACCTCATTCTGCTGCTATATGTCTGAAGAAGTGGACGTGTAGTCCACAAAATGTTACAAAAAATATGAAAGTTAGTCTTTAAGGTGCCACAGGTTTGGTGTCTTTTGTTTTGATTTGATTTTGCCTGGAATTCCAGGGGTGCAAGAAGGCTTTGCTGAGGTTCATCCAGAGGACAAGCTGTCCTTGTGAACAGACGTGTCCTCAGGTCATTTGCATTCCAGCGGCAAGGCCTCGTGTGTCGCACGGCTGCCCTCGGATGCAGCGGAGGGCTTTCTCTCTTTGCGAGCGCAGCTTTTCCTGTGATTAGTATTCACATGGAGCCGCCTCTGAGTTGAATGAGCCATGGAAAGCAGGTTTCCTTCACGCTGGTGGGAAGGGCAGCCGGTCTCCTTGCAAAGGCCCTCCTTCTGCCCAGGTTTCCTCGGAGCAAAGGGGAGGAAGTGAACGAAGCGGGACCTCCCAAGCGTCCAGAGTTACAGAGCGCTCCTGTTCTCCATCTCCAGTCAAAGCCAGCCGAGGCTTCATTTTTAGCTTTTGCGTAAGACTGCAACACGAACATACTGCCCATGGGCTGGACATGAGTCAAGGAAAATCTGCTCTTGCTTGTGCCCCGAGTGCAAGACACACAACGTTAGGCTCAAGGTACAGGAAGGCTGGTTTCAGTTGAATGTCAGGAAAGACGTCCTGACTGATGGAGCAGTACAACAATGGAACCCATGACCTCAGGAGGTGGTGTAGGCATTCAAGGTAAATGTGGACAACCACCTAGCAGGTATTCTTGGATTTGGACCCCTGGCTTGAGCAGGGGTTTGGATTCGATGGCCTTGTAGCCTCTTCCAATGCTATTATTCTGGCACTCTCTCACTCTAAGGCAAAGGCTTCTCAATGTCAACCCAAGTCTACCGTCCAGGTCCATGGAAGCAGTGCCTCCCTCTGTTTCACTGTGGTCACATCCTCACCTGGAATTCTGTGCCCAGTTCTGGGCACCATAGTTTTAGAGGGGACCGACAACTGGGACATGACCAAAGGAGAGTGACCAGGACATTTGAAGGCCTGGAGATGAAGCCCCATGAAGAACGGCTGAAGGAACTGAGGTTGTTTCCATCAAGCTTGTATTTTATGAAGTTGGTGTAGAGAAGAAGTTACTGGGTGAAGCAGGTTGGTGTAATAAAAGCAGTTAGTTCTGGAAGGCACTGAGCCTCACCTAGGTGTTGGATAATAAAAGGAAGCAAGGCAGCAGCCAGCAAGAAAGGGAGAAGGGGGCTCTGCTGAATGGACTGTCTGAAGGAAGGACTACTTGTGCTGTTACGAAGTTTTTTTGAAGGTAATTTAAGAAGGGCGAGAGAATGATGAAGAAAATGCTGAAGGGCTTGTAAATACATTGAAGTAGCATATTATACCGAAGAAGTAGTGAAGTGAACTGTGCTTAAATATACCTGTAAATAAATTCTGTTTCTCAAGATAAACAATTACCGCTGCAGCTCTGCACCAAACACAAACCTCAACAGTTTCCTTTGGAGAAGAGGAGAGTGTAGGAGGAGGCGACAGGACAGCCAGCACCCTTTTCAAATCTTCAAAACAGAAGATTTCCACTAATCTTGGGGAAGAACTGACTGGCTGTAAGGGCCATTTGACAGTAGAATGGATGATCTCGGAGAGTGTTGGATTTTCACTCATGGCAGGTTTCCCAACTGAACCGCCACCCCTTGCCTCACAAGCTGTAGCTCCCGATTTCCTGCTTCAAGAAGGGGTTTATTTTACAAACCCCTTCTTGGAAGAGCCCCCTGGCACAGTGGTTCAATGCCTGTCCTGCAGGTAAAACTGTGCTCACGACCTGGGGGTTCAATCCCAGGAAGCAGGCTCCATGTTCACTCAGCCTTCCAGCCTTCCGAGGTCGGTAAAATGAGTACCCAACTTGCTTGGGGGGGAGGCAATGTGTAGCCTGTATACTGTAATTTAAAAACACTGTAAACTGCCCAGAGACTACTTGAAGTGGTCTGGGGCAGTGTAGAAGCAGAACACTTTGCTTTTTTTAAAAAAAGAGTATTTTTACCCCACCTTTCTCTTTGGAAAAGGACCCAAGGCGGCCTCAATGGCCTACCTCAGAAGGACGCATTGTGTTCAAGTACACAACATGGACATCTGTTTCCCTCCAAAACTTAGAAGTGCTGCTTACTTGGGCTCCAATCCCTTTTAAAGCAACCCAAACCCCCAGTTTGTCTTTACAAATCTTGGGAAAACAGCCTTGCTGGCTGGAGGATTCTGGATTCCATAGTTCCAAAAAGTTCCCATGCTGTCCTCTGTCAGTTGTGATGACAAAAGTGTGAAACCCACTCATCTATAAAAAGAACTCCTTACTAAATGGAATACGTAAACCCGTCAGGTATTGCCGTAAGTGCTGAGTTTTCACACTTTGTCTGGGCAATGTATAGCAAAAATATAGAAGGGCGGAAGAATATATGAAGCAACCACCTCCAGGCAATGTGTTCCACCGAGACACATTCTTCCTTTGTTAATATGGTAAGCCCAGTCATAATAATAATAAAAAAAGTGGAGGAGGGAGAGAGGAAATGAAAGGAAGACACTGCCATTGCTGAGAGGAAGAAGACACCCCACCACCACCCATGTCAACCTTCTGGGATCAAACAGCTCTCTTTCAATTGAGAACATCTTTCTTGGATAGTTACTTCACGTCCTTCCTTGTTCAGCGACTACTTTTGTACCGTGACAGTGTTGGTTGCGATCACGTGGTTTTGTCTCTGTTTAGTCCCTGTTTCCGTTTTCTCACGGTTGTGATAACTTGTCTCGTGACAACTGTTACTTCATGGTCTTGTTCCGTGACAAATTTTAAATTTGTGTTGCTTTCTTAATCCCTTTTTTAAATATCGTAAATAAAACTTTTTTGATATTTCGATTTACTGGTCTTCCGGGATTTACATGTCAATGCTACAGAATTTTCAGTACTTTCTTTAATGAATATTTGCGCGGCATGGTGTGTCCCATAGGGAAACTAATGTCGAATGCCGCTTCAGCCGCTGACCACTAGGTGGACACTGGTTGTTGCGTGACAGTTGTTACCACACGGTCCCTTGTCTTGGAACAGGAACTGGGAACAAAACGTGACAAGTGAATACCCCAACCCAGCTCCAGGACAGTATTGTTGCACTTAGCACCTGCTCCGGGAGCGTGGTTGAGACAAATTTCAGCTGCTGCATGATGGACGTGAAGTAAGATTTTTTTTGTACCGGTCCAAAGCGCAACACTTACAGAGACAAAACAGACGTGAAGTAACTACCTTTGCGTCATCCCCCAACTTACAGCGATCCTATGGATAGCAAGGGGCATGAATCAAAATACCAACTGAGATATTTGCCAAAAACGCTGGCTCGTTGATTCGGATTCGTCAAAACCAACAAACCAGAACAAACTTCAAACAATGAACTTCTAAAGGGATTTTTGGTCCAGTGGTTTGGTTATGCCCATGTTCTTCCCCCTCGTTGCCATGGCCTTCCCCCCCAATCCCCTTCCTGTGGCCCCCACCCCCCTACCTGGTACTGGCACTGCTACCTCCATCATTGTCCTCGTGGGAGCATCGTGGCTTTCTGGAGTCCCAGGCGCTGCCTTCTGTGCATGCTCTGGGGTCCCAGCTGGACTCCCTGATCAACTAGGACCCTGGCGCATGCGCAAAGCCCGGTCACAGAAGCCAAGCCGCTATCTCTGCCCATGCGGGTCCCTCTCAGCTAAGGGATGCTGGGCCAATGTCTATGAAGATGGTGGTGGATGAGGAGGAGGTGGCGGCATTATATAGTAGGGAGGCAAGGAGGGAACTGGAAAGGGAGCATCCAGGTAGAAGAAGGGGGAGGTGGTTTAGTTCTCTCCCCATCGCCCCAAGACTAACTTATTTTTAAAGTTATTCATTATTTATTTTTTGGTTAATTTTTAAAGTTCAGAAAGTTTGTGGTTTGAGAATAGCCACAGACCCCCTCTATTAACACCCCCCAAAGGTTTCCTTCTCTCTTCGTAACTCCGCTCAGGCCTTGTCGGCAAAGAGCCTCGGCTTCCTTAACAGAGTCAGCTTGTACGATATATAAATAGACCGCATGTGAGGTCTTCTTCTTCCTGCTGCTTGGTTCGGCGTTGCACAACCTTCTCTCGCCTTTTTCTGCTGTGTTCCGTTTTCTTTGAAGATGCCTTCAGTGGAAGGCAAAGAGCACTCCTCCTCCTCCTCCTCCTCGCCCTGTGGGAAAAAAATTTACATAAAATATAAATCCCTCAGTCTTGGTGGTTTTCCAAGTCTCGCCATCCTGAGACTCCTCCCTGAGACTTTCTTCTGAACTAACTAGAATTCAGTTTTTCTGTGGGTCTTTCCCCCCATTTTTGTTCCTTGCCTCTTCTGTTGTGCCAAAAACAGCCCCATGATATTCAGATGAATGTCCTGTTCCAGTAAATCCTGTGGATGGCAGGCCCTCCTCCATTCTGTCTGCAAATTGTTATAATTTCTTCTGGCGGGGGGGGGGGGGAGATTTTCAAAAGGCCAGTCCTTGGAGGGACCAAGACAGCCTTTCTGATTGAAACAATCCGTTCCCCTCCCTTCCGGGCTAAAGGGTGCCCTCCTTAGCCCTTCTTAACCGGCAAATCCCACTCCTTCCCAATCTAACCGAAGGAGCCCCCTGGGTCCTGGGGAACCCATATTGTAGCTACTCGCCCTTGTGTTGTTGCCGCCTTTGGGGCTGGACCGGGGGCGTAGGCGGGGGCAGAAGGGTACATCTGCCCCTGGAGGGGCAGCAGGAGGAGGAAGCCATGCACCCTCCCGCCACCCAGATGGTGACGGCACCCCCTCCGCAGCCTCCGTCTTCGCGCGCCAGGCAAATGGCAGGCAGGAGTGCAGTGACTGTGGCACCCTCCTCCTCCTCCTCTTCCTTGCCTTGGTGGGAGAGGTGTAAGGCGTGTGCGTGCACGCACACACACACATGTGCCTGTCCACCTGTGTGTGCACATCCACCCCACACTTGCAGGGTTCAACCCCCGTTGCTGGGTGGGTGAGATGTGGGGGGGGGGATGGCAGGACGGGCGCAAAAAACAAACTTTGTCCCCAGGCCCTCCAAATCCTGGCTATGCCTCTGGGTCAGACCCGAAGCAGCCCAGCCCCCCCACTCCCCGGGGCTCCGTGCCTTTCAAATCGAGCTGCCAGCAGAGCACAGCCATGGTGCGTTTCCTCCGAGGTGGCCAGGAGACGGGCCCATGGCGACCATGAGCCTCTTGTGATCAATGCAGTTCCCCTCCTCCATAAGAAGAGCCATCATGCTGGACCAGGCCAAAGGCCCATCTAGTCCAGCTTCCTGTATCTCACAGTGGCCCCACCAGATGCCTCTGGGAGCACACGAGACTAGATCTCTGTCTCCTGATACCACTCCCCTGCATCTGGACCTTGAAGTACCCCGGTTTTAAGCCTGGAGATTACACATCTCCATCATGGTTTGTAAACAACCCAGCAGAGCCACGGGAGAGGAGAAGGGTGCCACCAGCAGTGACCCTGGTGCAGTGGTGGCTCGGTGGGTGCTGCTCCAGCCAGGTGTAACCACAGGCATTGCCCCCCCCCGCCCCACCTTGCTGGGAGGAGGTGCAAAGGCCAGCTGGTGATTCCCAGCTCGGTCCGCAGCCAGCCAGGTACCACCAAGGGAGCTTTACTGGTTCATTGCACCCTTTTCCCACCAAGACCGGCCCGTGCTCCCCACTCTTCTTCCCAGGGAGGGAGACCGGAAGGCTTTCTCCCCGAGAGAGCTCTGGAAAGTACAGATCTTGTTGTCAGCAGTAGACCCCCCTAGCTCTGGAACTCACTCCCCCCCTGAAATGTGCCTGGGAATATCCAAGCCAGCATTAAAAATGTCATCATTTAAGCAGGCTTTCCCTGAGTGGGGGACAGAGGCCCAGTGAGCTATCTTGTCCTCAAGATTTATTTCGCCTCTGCCCTTCTGAGTTGTTTGTTTGTTTATGTTGCTTTACATTAGTTTTGCTTAATTTTGATGTTGGTATGGTACTGTTGATTTTTCATTTACAGTTATTGTCTTGCCATATAGATCATCCTGTTGTCCATCACCCAGAGTAGCCTTGCAGCTATATAGAAATCTAATGAACAAACAAACACACAAAAAATTGGCCCATATCCCTGCCGGGAGGGAACAGGCCTGGGAGGATGGCAGGAAGCAGCCCCGGAGGAGGGTTTCTTAAAGGTGGCCTCAGCTCCCACACACCGTGTGAGGGGCCACAGCCCACGGTTGGCCTGTGACCCTCCTGGTGATATGTCCTCTGCCTCAGGGAGTAGGTGGGGAGGGTTTGAGGATCTTCCCAGTTAAAGTGCAGTTCTGCAAGAAGCGTTGAAAAGCCTCGTGGCACAGTGGTTAGAGCTGCTGTGCTGCAACCGTAACTGTCCTTATAACCTGGGGTTCAATCCCAGGTAGCTGGCTCAAGGTTCACTCAGGCTTCCATCCTTCTGAAGTTGGTGAAATGAGGACCCAGCTCTCGCTCTCTCTCTCTCTCTCTCTCTCTCTCTCTGTGTGTGTGTGTGTGTGTGTGTGTGTTTGGAGTGGGGTGGTAGCAAGGTATAGCCTTCATAATTAAATTGTTAATTGCCCAGAAAGCGCTTCAACCACTATGGGGAGTATATAAGCTGCACGTTTTGCTGTTTGGGGATTTTCGGCCTTGAAAGACTGACATTATTGAGTACTTTAGTCAATAAATCAATCACTGTGTAAAGCCTTCTTTTCCCACCCACCCACCCACCCCCTTCTCCCTTTTAGGAGATTATGGCCCCCGAAATCCCGAGGCTCAAACCGCCCGAGCGAGTGCAACGGCGTGTGAGGCTGCAGGAGGCGCATTTGGCAACGGAGGTGCGAAGGGAGGCAGGGGCACCCCGCAGGGCCAGTGGGTCAGCAAGGCACCGGGGGGGGGGGCAGGAGGGAAGCCTACTGAGAGGTTGGAAGGAGAGGGGGCATCTGTTTGTCCCAGGGGTGGGTGGGTGGGTGGGCTGCTCCCAGGCGGCTCTTCCTGGTGAGGTTGCAAGGGAAGGCAGTGCCCTCCCCCCTGGCCATCCGAGAGCAAAGGAGCCCACCCCCACCCCCACCCCCAATTCTAGTGGGCAACAATCGGTCCTTCCATATCTTCATGCCAGTGAGGAGCTGCTGAGCCAAGAGCCTCAAAGAAGGAGGATCTGAGACCTTGTGGGTGAAAAAGCCACTAATGGGTGTTTGAGCCCAGTTCACGGAGGCGAGAGAAGGGGGCTCTCCAGTGGGATGGAGAGAGAGGTCTCCTCCCCTCCCTCTTTCTTCCCCCATCCCCAACCCTCTCCTGCCTCCGTTTGCTTCTGCAGGACGCAGCCTCGGCCAGCGGGACACCCCAGGGATTCCTGCAGAAAAATGTTTGCAGAGTGGATAACATGGGTAAGTGTGCCCATGTGGCTGCACTGCAGACGCTGTGGAGCATGGGCAGAGGCCGGGAGGGCCCCCAGGGGCCTGCCTCCCTCCCTCCTTCCCTCCCTGTCTCGCCCTTCCACAAAGCCAAAAGAGAGAGAGAGAGAGCTTTGAAGGCCACCGTGATGGGTCCAGGCCAGCCCTTTCTTGCCAGCCCCTCCCCCTGGGGTCCCGCATCTCCCTGATATGGGTGGATGGGAAGGGAAGCTTGGGGGGGGGGGAGAGGGCCCTCCATTGGATGCAGGTGCTCCACTGGGGAGGGGCTTACAAGTAGCCCACCCCCACCACCCCCACCAACCCACAGTTTCCTGAGGCCAAGCCGCTGTCCGGGCTCTACTACAGAAGCCCCGTGTGGAAGTGAGCTGAGCTTTTTCAAAGGGATGACCCAGGAATCAGACTCCTCTGTTCAAGTCTGGCACACACATGCATGCGCGTGCACACACACACACACACACACACACAGCACCAGCCCTCCACCTTGATTACACCCACCCTGCACCTCTTCTCTCTTCTGCCTCCACTCATCCCTTCCCCTTCTGCAGTGTTGCAGGTACACTACACACACACACACACACACACACACACACACACCACACACACACACACCACACACACACACACACACTCCAAATTGCAGCTGGCTGCCCTTTGCCTTCCTTCTAGCTTGGAATCAGAAGCTGCAAGCATGGAGTTATAAAAACTACTAGTGACTCTCCACCAGTTCTTTCCCCCAGTAACTCCGGTGCAGCCGCCTTGCATGAGAGAGGGAGAGTTAAGCAAAGGGGTATATAGTTTGGGTGGGGCACCCTTTTCACTCTCCCACAGTGGAGGCCTCTGGAAACGGTGGGTGCTTTTTAAAATTGCACGTTTGCTGGTGGTTACTTTTCAGCATCGTGGCTGGGGCTCTGCCTGTAACTAACGACCATTTTGGTGCCTCCTACCTTTCCTCCTCCCCGGCGGGAACCTCCCTGGATCCTTCTTCCTCTTTTCCCCTTGGCAGCGTCCTGCCCTTCCCTGGAGAGAAGCCCCTTGTGATCCACCCACCGCTGCAGGAGCAGCAGCAGCACCGCCACCACCGCTGCCTCCATGCGCCCACACGCCTTTCGCGATTCCCCAGGAACCAGGAGGGGCTGCAGCCTCAGGCGGCAGTGAGGCTCCACACATCCTTTGAGCGGGGGGGGGGGGGGGGTTTGCCATCGTCCAGGCAGCAGCAGCAATTAAAAAAAGCCTTCGTCTCTGCATGTGGGTCCTTCTTTTTCCCCAGGAGGGCCAGTTTCAAACATAGGTTAGATGGAACTACCGTGTTTCCCTGAAAATAAGACCCTGTCTTATATTTATTTTTTCTCAAGACGACACTCTAGGGCTTATTTTCATGGGATGTCTTACTTTTGTTAAGTACAGTGGTACCTTGTATAAAGGAATTAATTCGTTCCAAATGAAATTATGTTAAGCAGATTTTCCTTTATACAAATTCCCATAGGAATGCATTAAAAACAGAGTGATCCCATTTTTATGTTGTACAGATTTGCCCCATAGACGATTATGTTAAGCAAATTTTTCCTATCTCCGGAATTTTTTATGTTGTACAAATTTTATGTTATACAAGCTGTATGTTATACAAGGGTCCACTGTATAATATGCTTGAATGTCAGCCCTGCGCACAACCATAGCCATGCCCATCACTAGGTCTTATTTTCAGGGTAGGGCTTATATTTAACCAATGCATAGAAATCCTGCTAGGGCTTATTTTGGGGGGAGGTCTTATTTTCCGGGAAACAGGATAGTTACAAAAAAGGTGAACTCGTGGAATTAGTTCCTCTTCCCAGTTGGGGGTGGGGGTGGGGCGATCCAACAATGGCCCACCGAAGGGCCGCAGGGGGTGCCCTTTAAGGGCCTGTGATGGTGCCCAGTCTGCGTGGAATGGCCTCACAGAGAATGCAAAAAGCTTCAAAGCAATTATTAATAGAAGAACAGACTCCAAATCCCATGAGCTAGTAGACCCCCCCCCCGTATTTGGCACTGGTTAGACCTCATTTTGAGTCGGACACGGCAAGCACACATGTGCGGGGGGGGGGGGGCTTTGCCTTTACCTTAGGCCTCACCTTGAGTCACGTGTCCAGTTCTGAACACCACACCTCCAGGAGGATGCTGTCAAACTTGAACAATTTCAGGGGAGGGCGACAATGAGGATCGGGGGGCTGGAAACCAAGCCCAGTGAGGAAAGACTGTAAGAACTGGCCAATTTTAGCCTGGAGAAGAGACCGGGGGGGGGGAGACAGGAGAGCACTTTTTGAAGGCTGGAAAGGTTGTCCGACAGAGGAGGGGGCAGGACACCCCCCCCCTTGATTATCCCACACTGGAGTCATTCAAAAGGAACCTGGGCCACCCTCTTTCCCGATCTGCTGTGATTTGAATTCCTGCCTCGAGCAGGGCTTTGGACTTGATAACCTTACAGCCCCGGCTTCCAATTCCTTTTATTCTGTTATTTCAAATGTCCGTCTGCCCTATGGCTGGTGCACAGCCCGGGGAAGGCCCTCTTTGGGCAACCTCTCCAGGATCCCCTGGCCCATGAGCTAAGAGAGGCCTCTCTGGGACCCGCGTGCTTAAGCAGGGGGTAGGGTCCTTCCCAGGCAACTGGCCGAGCCCTTCAGCAGCAAAGGGGCCTCATGCATGCAATCTCGTCTTGATTAGACTTGGCAGGCTCTCTGTCCATGTTGGGTAGGAAAAAGCAGACAGAGCAGTCAGAAGGTTGGATGGGCACTCAGGAGGGCCCTTGGTCTTCTTAACCCACACACACCCAGCCATCATAAAAACCCTCCTGGTCACCTTAAGCCAGGCACATTCTGTCAGCCTGTCCTACCTCACCGGGTTGATGTAAAAAGGAACTGAGGAATATTAACTGCTATGTATACTCCCTTGAGCTGAGAGGAGATGAACTGTCGCTAATTCCGCAGATTAACCTGGTCAATCATCACGGGAACGGGCACAAATTCAGATTTTGGAAAGGGGGGAATTAAGAACTCAGCCCACGCTCCCTTCTGTTCCCAATGGCCCCAAAAGTTACGGTGGGGATTTCAGATGGAAATTCTAGCAAGGAGCAGGTGCATCAGAAGTAGTCGGGAGACCTTCCTTGATCTCAACCAAGTCCTGGGCTCCTGTGCAGCTCCAGGTATTATTTTACTTCTTAGGGGGTAGGATGACCCTTTGGTCAGCAAAAAGAGGAACACTGGACATTATGCAGCCTTGGCAAAACAAAACAAAAAAATGTCAGCTTCTGTGTGTTCTTCAGGTCATCCCCGGTCACTGTTGTTCTGAATGGTCGCTGGGCTCTAATTAGAGAAATGTTCCAGGCAGCAGTGTGGGGCTTCCTTTTGGGGGGGGTGCTTGCCCTCCTACATGCCCATGCAGGTGCTCTGCCCGACTGCTGGCATCGCTCCCTGCAGCAGAGCCAGTGGGCTTGATTCCAGGCAAGCCCCTTCCCCCAAGGAAGGGTAGAAGAAGGTCCTGGGTGCCCCCTGCTCTTCAGCGGCTTGGCTGCTGCCTGTTGGAGTCAGCAAATACAGGCGAGCAGCTCAGGAGAAGGCAGCCTCCGGTGCTTCCAACACCTTTGCGAAGGAGCCTTGCCGAGGTGTGAAATGCACACGTAGCTCCCTTTGAGCTTTTGGGGTGGGGGTGGGGGATATGGCCAAGAGGGGACCTGTCCCGCCTGCTTCTCCAGGGGCGCCTTTCAAGCCAGTTGGGGAAAGAACGCGAGGGGCAGGAGTGCAGGGGTCCAGGAGTTTGGGGGCGGCGGGAATGGAGCAGCTGGGCACGGACATCTGCCAACCTCCCTACTCTGCCCCCTATGTGCAACTCCTTCTGCCCCACCCCCACCCCACCCCCCCACTTCCAGCCAAAGAGAAAAGCCTGAGATGTGCCCTCAAATCACAGAATAGTCAGAGAAAGCGGGGCTGAACACCGTTGCATCTCCCGAGCCTTCCTCTCTTTTTGCCCAAGTTGTGCTGGGAGGAGTGGGAGGCATTAGGAAAAGAGGAAGGCCAAGCGGAAGATGGAGTGACTCCAATAAAGGAAGCCCCAGCCTGGCATTTGCAAGACCTGAGCAGGGCTGTTTGTCTTATTGATAAGAATAAATTTAAGCTAAAGAAATAGGGTGTTGGTTGTTCTTCTTTGTTAGTTGCCAATGCACCTATATAAGTTGTTAATACATGACATTGATGGTTCATCAAAGCTGCCACGCTTAGTTAGTTATAGCAAAAGGTTTATTAAAGACAAACAGAGATTCAACAGAACACATACAGTACAGAGATAGGTTAGTAAACATCTTAGCTTAATGGTCCAAAGCACAGCACGGCCAAACGGCCTTGTTGCTCTGGACAAAGGAGTGATGGTTTCCGTGGTCTTTTATACTCTTTCTGTAACTGCAGCTTACGTATTTCGTCATAATTCTCAGAAATGGCTTTTGCCTATTTTTAGTTTGAGATTGAATTCCCAGAAAATGACGCTTTTGGCACCATGAGATGGTGCCCACTTATCTGTGCCATCTTCGCTTCCCTTTATCTTGGTTTAACCACAAGAATTTGCTATTTCTAGAGGCTGGCACCTGGGTTCTTATCTATTTTGTGTTTTATGCCAGCATGACCTAATACCTTCAGTCAGGTTTAACTCTTTATAATAGTTTTCGGCTTTATTCTCATATTGAGTTAATTCTATTAATTCTTATTAATTCTTATTAATTAATTCTCATCATTATGAAGGTCCCTCATGTCAGAAGCCGCTTCACTGCATATAAGAACAATTACCAGCTGGCCAGCCTTGGCTGCAAAGCAGGGCCTAAATGTGATTGATTTAAAGAAGGTCTTAAGGGGTGTGATGCCACAGCAGAGTGCCGGACCTGCCACCTGGAGGGGCTCTTCTGCACATCTGTATTGCCCCTGGAGATATTAGTTGGGGTGGGGTGTTGGTTACCACCTTGCCCCAGCCATGCTGCTGCCACCCACCCAAGCCACCCCATTTCCTCTGGCCAGTTTTGGATCCCCCCAAACAGTCCCTTAAGATGCTGAGCAGAGTGAAGAGACCAAAATGATCCAAAGCATCTGGACCACCTACACTCTGGGACAGAGATGGGGGATCCTTTCTCTTCTTACACACACGTGCACACACATTTAGCACTTTGTTATTCCAGTTCAATAATTGGGAATAGCACCAAGGCCAGGGGAACAGCTGACTTAATTGACAGATGCGCCCTGAGAAAGGGGTTCCTGCACACCATGTGTGGCTCCTTGGTCCGTACAGCAGGATCCTCCCCTTGGTTCAGCCAGCCCGTCGAGAGCCAGGGGCCAAATGCAGAACTCTTCTGCCAAAGCAGCCCAAGATTTGATTTCAGCAAATGTAAACAGATCAAGACAATCCTCTACTCAGCACCTTTTCACATGACCCCTAAGATCTGCTGGCCACTTAAACTCTGACCAGAGATCTTGGGGGTTCGTTGCTCTTCCTGCGTCCCCACCCCTCCACACTTCCTTGATCCTGTCTGCATGATGGGAGGGAGGAAAAAAGAGAGGAAAAAATGCAGGCTCACCTCCGAAGCCGCCTGGAGCCCCATCCTTGTCCTGATTCCTTCTCTTCTGTTTGTTTGTTTTTTTTGCCTCCCGCCCCTTCTGTAAAGGGGCAGGAGGCAAAAAAAAACCAAACAGAAGCAAGGAGAGCCCGCACTCACCAGATTACATCCGGACCTGGGGATTTTCACCCTCCAAGAACAGGTACATGAAAAGTGTGCTGGGACGCGCTTAGGTGGGCGTGGTCGCACTTAATTTCCTGCAAACTCCGGAGCTAGTGGGGAAACAATTGTAAGCTCCGGAGCTGGCAGCCATTTGCGGCGGAGTTTAGGGGTCGTGTACAAATACAGTCATAAACTTGCAATAGATTTTTTTATTATTTTTAAGCTACCATGGCAGTGTGAAAGAGTCCTGTGGCGCAGTGGTTAAATGCCTGTCCTGCAGCTAAAACTGTGCTCACGACCTGGGGGGTTCAATCCCAGGTAGCTGGCTCATGGTTGACTCAGCCTTCCATCCTCGCGAGGTCGGTAAAATGAGCACCCAGCTTGCTGGGAGCACAATGTGCATTCGGCAAAATTAAATTGTAAACCGCCCAGAGAGTACTTTTGCTATGGGGCAGTATATAAGCAGAACACTTTGCTTTTGCTTTTTTGAAATGTTGCATTAGACATTCACAGACTCGGAATCCTTCCCCTGGTAGTGGAAGAGCTGGGTGTAATTCCCCAAACAAGCAAGAAAATGGCTGGAATTTCTTAGCTCTTCTTTGAAATGTTTGCTTTTGAATTAGTAGGCTTCAAGTATGAATCGGATTGATGCAGAGCCCACAAATGTCCCTCTGACCATGTGGAGGGTGCTTTTGCTACCCATAGAAAATTGTCCATCTTGTTCGCACGTTCAGATTAAGGACGCCCGGGGCAGAGGGCTTCTCCTCTCCGGATGCCTCTGTCCAGTGCCACACAGAACGACTTTCCATCTCTGCCATGGGTTGCAGACATCTGCTTGGGAGCCACTTCACGCTATGGGCGCAACACGCTGGCATCCGCTTTGGCTGAAAGGAAGCAATCAAACCAATTCTCTAAATGCAGCTGCAGATGGAAAGTGGAGCTGGCAGGGGGTGGGGACAGATTCCTTCCTAGCAATTGTGCCCCCCGCAGTTGAGGACAGAGGGATGGGGGGGCAGGCAGGCAAATAGTGTCACCTTGGGCCACCATGTGCTTCTGCAAGCAGGATGGGGGGGGGGACGGGGATGCTGGTGGTCCTGAAGCGGCTGGAACTAGATAGAGTGGAGCAGCCCCTGTGACAGCAGGGCTGAGGCAGGGAACATGGTGGCACCTCTCTCTCTCTCATTCTCATAGCCCAACAAAGCTGGCAGTTTAGGGTTCTTCATCTCCAGACTTTGGGGAAAGTCCTTGTTTTGGACCACAAGAAAATCCCACTGGCTGGGACGGGTGTCTGGGTGGAGGTGGAGGACTCTGTGGTGGTCAAAGCAAATGTCTCTTCTTCCATGCTGTCCTCTGTCTTCATGATGGGAGCGTGTCCTGAAGATCAGGCCACTCTCTTCCTTCCCCACAGGCTGGGCCATTCCCACCTCTCTGAGTCTGCCACCTCTGTTCTGGTTGTGTGGCATCCCGTGGCCTCCATCCCACAGCAGCCGGAGGATGAAGGCATTCCGGAGTGTCCAGACCTCCTCCACAGCCTTGTCCTGCTCCTCCCAGTTCCAGCCTGTGGTCTCCTTTCAAGAGGGACTCGGCTGGATCACCAAGACGTTAGGAAGAAGCCCAACCTTGGGGTTCTCCGGCTCCCTTCTCTTTTAGAAAAGCCTTCAGAGAAAGCCCCCCCACACACCTTTTGGCTTTTCAATCCATGTATTTCAATCCATGTATTGATAACACACACACACACCCTTTTTTTAAAAAAAAAGATCCGCCTCTGCCTGCTCCATTGCTCTGGAAAACCAAAAGTGGGTTTAAAGGCCTGCATGAACACCCACCCACCCCCGCACAGCCTCCTCCTCTGTGCCTGCTAAAAAAAGGGATCTCCTATCTGAGCGCTTCCACAGATAATTAATAATCTGAATTAAAAATTACAATACCTTCTTTGAGGCTTGGGTGATATGCAATTTGTGGGAAAGTGGAAGAGGCAAGACGGTTGGAAAACCAGGCCGGATGGAAGAGCCCCTGGAGGAAGGCGGAGATGGAGTGCAAAGCGACAACTCTGGCCCTCCGTTGACGGCCTCCCCCCCCCCGTTGGGCAATGCTTGTCCGAGCATCATCCTCATCCCTCTCTCCTGACCAGGGTCTTCATTCCTGCAGCTCCCTTGTACACACACTGCTCGTTAACATTAATTGAATGTGCACAATTCAATCCCGCTTTACGATCCGGTTGTTTCAGTCCCGTTCATGCCGCTCTCATTTGTCAGGATGAAGAGGTTTTTTCAGAGAAGCTGCTGGAAATCCGTCCCTGACCCCCCACCCCCACCCCCACCCCCAGATCTATGAAAGGCAGGAGGTACGCTGAGCCTTTCTGAAAGTCTGGTTCCAGCACAGCTTCCCCGAGGAGAATAACCAGCAGGCTCTCCACAGCCAGTTCTCCTTTGTGGTGTGGTAGGAAGCAGGAAGTACGGAGGAAGAAGGGCAGGAAGGAACAATTCCTGGAGAACCTGGACAAGCCGCTTTACCTGGAGAAGAAGCCCTCCATCCAGGAGTGTGATGGTCCAAGGACTGGCAAGCTCAGAGCATCAGACCCTTCTGGGTTAACAGTCAGAATTACAAATGGGAGCTTGAAGGGGGCTGGTTCTGAAAGAAAACATGCCAGCACAGCTGGCGCTTGGAACCCAGTCCAACCCTCCGGAACAAAAGCAACCACTCTCTTACCTTGCTGTAGTTTGCACTGGGCAAAATTCCAACCAGGAAGCAGCCTCTGATGCGTCATCTTTCCAT
The DNA here is from genome assembly GCA_023846285.1 of Phrynocephalus versicolor. Taxonomy (NCBI): domain Eukaryota; kingdom Metazoa; phylum Chordata; class Lepidosauria; order Squamata; family Agamidae; genus Phrynocephalus; species Phrynocephalus versicolor. The sequence goes on from JAHTLZ010000328.1 coordinate 3,892,666, forward strand.
CTCCCTGATGCTGCCCAATCAGGAGCTGTGCAAGGACATGCATCATCCCACTTCCCTGTCTGATTGGCCAGCGCCAGGGAGAGGGAAAGATGACGCATCGGAGGCTGCTTCCGGGTTGGAATTTCACCCGGGCACAAATTACAGCAAGGTGAGACAGTGGTTGATTTTGTTCCGGAGGGTGGGACTGGGTTCCGAGCACGAGCAGTGCTGGCATGTTTCGTTTCAGAAGCAGCCCTCTTCCGAAATGAAACAGCCATCTCTAGTCAGAATCTCATCACCTGCCTCTCTCACACACACATCCCACAACGGGGATTCCCTTCTCCCCCTTACTTTAGCTGTGCCCGGCAATGTTCTAGCAGTGATATGTCATCACGATCTCTGTGTTTGTGCATCTGGGCCCACGAGTACATATAAGAGACAGGCCGGAGAGACAGACAGACAGATGGAGAAGTAGCGGCACATCTGCCTGCACTGTTGGATTCTCCTTGGACCATGACCGTAAGCCCATGTTTCTGGTGGTTCCCAGCTATTCCGGATGTACCAAGCGCATCTCTGCTCAAACCTCAAACAAGAGTTCTGGAAAGGTTGGCCAGGGAAAGCAAAGGAGCCGAGCATGCCAAGCACAGTTTGTAACCTAACACGGAGAGTGTTGCCCTGTGTGTGGCATCCTGGAACATCGCACATGTTCTTTGTTCACAAATGCAGCATCAAACATGTCAGAGTGTTCTTGGGTTATGCGCTCACATCACTTAGGCAGACACTTTCAGTCTGTCTCCAGCAGGCACATGTTCTGTTCCTCCTGAATAATTTCTGGATCTAACAGGAGGCAACAGCATTGTAGAACCAAAGGTTTCCAGGGGGTGATCTCTCTTCTGCCCCTTTGGACGGAAGGATCCTACAGTGCCCCAGGGGCCCCAAGGAAGGCCACATGGGGGGGGTCTCCCGCTCCGAGGAATGACCTACAGATCTCAGCCAGGCGGTGGCCTGCCTCAGTGAGCGTGGCTTCTCCCACTGCCCTTCTGCTCTCTCCAGCCTGCACGGCATCTGTGGCTACTGCGGCTCCCCCTCCCCTTCCTCGGCTTGTTCAAGAGGCAACCATCTTGTGATTAAAAACAATGGGGCCTCCTTTGCTTCCACCTCGGATGAGCTGATGAAAGTTTAATGCCCTAAATGGCTTTGCCAGGATGGGGCCAGGTGCCGCTAGGAATGGGGAAGCCGGCAGGACACCGGGAGAGGACGGGCTGGGCTGGGCTGCAGGAGTGCCTGGCTGTTGCAGCCGCCGTGCCCGCAGCACCACTGGGGTGGGTGGGTGGGTGGTGGTGGGGAGATGCACTCAGAGAAAGTGCCAGGTTATTACTGTTGCCTCCGGCAAGCCAAAGCCCCCTCTCCCGGGGGGGCAGGGAAATGGCAACTGCTCATCTGCATATCTTTATTTATTAAAAATGCTGGCATATGCTGAGTAAGCCATGGATTAATGGGCAGGCTTAGCTGAGATACCACACACACTCACCAAAAAAGGAGCTAACAGTTTATTTGGGCTACTTTGACCAGGAAGAAAGACGGAGCCGAGAGGCAGTGGAAACATTTACAGAAACTATTCAGAAAGGTTTTGAGGGGTATCCCTCTTCAGCATCCCTGAAAGGAAGCTGGCTTGGGAGGGGACAGTAAAGCTGCACCTGGAGCATTGTGTACAATTCTGGTCACCGCATCTCAAAAAAGAGATAATGGAACTGGAAAAGGTGCAGAAGAGAGCGACTAAAATGATTACTGGGTTGGGCGAACATCCCTTATGAGGAAAGGCTAAGACATTTGGGGCTCTTTAGTCTGAAAAAAAGGCACCTGAGGGGGGATATGATTGAGACATACAAAATAATGCAGAGTATGAGTAAAGTGGATAGAGGGAAGCTCTTCTCTCTCTCCCAAAATACCAGAACTAGGGGACATCCACTCAAATTGAGTGCTTGGGGAGTAAGAACAGACAAAAGAAAATACTTCTTCACCCAGCGCGTTGTTAGTCTGTGGAACTCCCTGCCACAGGATGTGGTGATGGCATCTGGCCTGGATGCCTTCAAAAGGGGACTGGGCAGATTCCTGGAGGAAAAGTCCATCACTGGTTACAAACCATGATGGAGATGTGTAATCTCCAGGCTTAAAACCAGGGTACTTCAAGGGCCAGATGCAGGAGAGTGGTATCAGGAGGCAGATATCTAGTCTCATGCGCTCCCAAACACATCTGGTGGGGCCACTGTGAGATACAGGAAGCTGGACTAGATGGACCGTTGGCCGGATCCAGCATGGCTTTTCTTAAGTTCTTATGTGGTGATTGCATCTGGCCTGGATGCCTTCAAAAGGGGATAGGACAGATTCTTGGAGGAAAAGTCCATCAGAAGTTACAAACCATAATGGAGATTTGTAATCTCCAGGCTTAAAACCAGGGTACTTCAAGGGCCAGATGCAGGGGAGTGGTATCAGGAGACAGATATCTAGTCTCATGCGCTCCCAGAGGCATCTGGTGGGGCCACTGTGAGATACAGGAAGCTGGACTAGATGGGCCGTTGGCCGGATCCAGCATGGCTCTTCTTATGTTCTTATGTTCTTATGACCTGAGGCCTTCCAGAGGTCATCACCCCCCCCAGCAACCTCTGGAGAACCACGGGCTGCCCACACATGCAATGACGGTGAGAGAACCATGCTGTCGCCTAAACTGAGTCCCGTTTCCTCGGAGGCTTTAAACTTTAACCAATTTCCAAGAGGGAGAGGATTTAGAACAACACCAAGTGCGCCTTTGGGAGATTTTTTCTGCAAAATAGGAGACACACTGGCTTGCCCTCCTAGGGAAAAACATGTTTCTCAGGGAAATGGAGAAAGCAGATTTGGTGTTATAATATCCCCCCCCCAATCCCACCACTCGTTAATTAATTACCTTTCAGTATAAAAGCCCTGGCAGAGAGGTCTCTCCAATGCCAGTCATCTCTGAGGAGCACATCTGACAAGCCATGAGGTCTTTTACAAAGCACGGTCAAGTCCTTCTCTGACCGGGTGGCCCCTCAAGACTGGACAGAGCAATGGAATCTCCATAGCCGGCGCTGAGGACCACTGCGTGGGCTGCGCTTTCTTCCCACCTCCCAACCCTCCTAAGCAGGAGGTCATTGAGGCAGGAGGGGTGGCAGGAACTGTGGCTTGTGGTTGGGGCAGCCACGGGCGGCAGGCAAAACGAGGGGGCCTTTCTACTGCCCAAAAATTCTACTGCCCAAAACACACACACACACACACACACACACACACACACACACACACACACA
>JAHTLZ010000328.1:3895977-3908421 GCA_023846285.1 Phrynocephalus versicolor
TCCCTTTGCCTTCTGAGCCCATAAAACAGGGTTGAGATGAGATTCTCATCACCCACTTGGTTGGCTCACTTCGGCCTTCTTCATCTGCCTGGCCATGTTTAAGCCACCAGACCTGGCATGCCTGTGGGTGCTCCACCTTTTCCCTTCCTCTCTCTCTCTCTCTTCCTCTCTCTCTCTTGCTCACTCGCTCGATCACAGGCCTGGCTGCTGCTACCTCATTTCCCACATCCTCTGCTTTCACTACAAATGTGATTTGCCAGATGTGATTCTCCCCCCCACTCCTTGCTGCTTTGGTCATGTCCTTCCTTGCTGTGAAACAGATTCATGAACCAAAGCACTGCGAAAGGAGTGCAGCTGGGTTTGGCTGTCCCTGCATGATGGCTCAGAAGGGAAGCCACGGAGCCACAGCATGGGGAAAAGTTCCCCTTTCTCTTCTTAACTGAAGCAAAACAAGCTGAGGAGCCGTGTAACCATGACAAAAACCAAATACAAAAGTGGAAGGTGATGGGCACCGGGGGGGGCGGCGGGAGGACGGCGACAGGTGGGCACGGTGGTGGCGGGCGGGTGGCAGGGGGTGGGGCGGGGCGGCGGGGGGGCAGCAGGCTGGCCAGCACCCTCTCTCCATTTTGGCACCCTAGGCAACTGCCTAGTTCGCCTTCATGGAAGCGCAGCCCTGCTCATTCCTGGTATCTTTTTAGCCCCTTCTCCCAGAATCCCTTTGCTCCTCTTCAAAAGGAACCTTTCCTAACTCTGAACAAAACCACACCAATGGGGAGCAGCACGCCCTGCCGGAGGGTGGCAGAATCTAAAATGACAAGGAAAAGGAGGCGCCCCTGAGTGGGGAGTGGGGGGGGCACAGTAAATCAAAGAGTCTCCCCACACACACACACACACACACACCCATGGCTTGAGAGCCAGGCACTGCAAGACCCTCCTTCCCAGCAGCCGCTCTTGCTTGAGGCCTTCCAGCTGCTGACCCCGGAGCCTGTGCCCTGGACGACCACTGCTGGATGACTGTTAAAGTATATGACCCAATTATTAGGCAGATATGGATTTGTTATGCTCAAGGAAATATATAAACCACCAGCAGAGATTAGCAGCGTTGTGGAAGAATAAATGCACTTAGTGATTATGGAGCTAGGAGACAAATGAACAAGGCAATAGAACTTAGTTCAAAACTTATATTACATATTACATATGTAATATATAATAACAATATGCAAAGCACAGCATACAGAGTAGATGCAGCGGGGCGTGGGGAAAGCTGCCTCTCACCTTAGGCAGTCCCACTTTACACTGGTTGGCCTGCTTTTGTTAGCCCCATCAGATCCTTGATGAAGTGAAGGTGATCAGAGTATTCCACCTAGCGCTAATCATCCTGACCTTACAGGCTCATTATTCCTTGCACCGGCGTCCTAGACCTCATACGCATTCTTGTCTAGCTCATGACATGGCACAATTTACAGAATCCATTTTGTAATCTGTTAAATACGTATTACAGACATTCTGTCAAAACTACAATCTATTTAATGACAGGCGGTGGTGGAACAGCAGGGAAGGCTGGCCAAAAGACCACCACACCCAGGGGACTGCCACCCGCACAGGGTGTGTGTGTGGTTGCTCCTGCTTCCGCAGACGCTGATGCCTCCGATGCCCCGCTGTGTCACGCTGCCAGCGCTTCGCCTTCTCTGTCTCAAATCCGGCTCTGCAGGCGCTCTTGTGAGCTCTGCCAATATCGGCAAAGGATTGTGTGCTGGAGAAAGCTGGCCCCTGGGGAGCCAGGGAGGGAGCGCCAGCCGAGCGGTGGGTGCGCAGGCTGGGCATAAGACGGTGGCAGAGGAGCCGTCTCATCAAGCACACCCCATAGAGATGCCCGTGCTGCCGGGCTCTGCCTTCCTCTGTGCCAAGCAGTGACGCTCCACAGCCCGGCACTGGTTGCTAATCACACCGAGATGCAATTAGAGGCTATAATTTCAGGTTCATTAGAGGGATTCCTTAATCAACAATGCAATTACTTCAGCTGCCCTTGGAGAGGAAAGCAGCGCTGACGAAGGAAAGATGCAGCTTGAGTCGAATGAGATGAAGCAGGAGGGAGAAAGGAGGGCCCAGCACTCACCGGGGCTCCGTGCTCCTTCCCCAGATGTGAGGGGAGATGGCCCTCCAGAAGATCCCCAAGCAGGGCATGGACATGAAGGTCCTTCCACTGGCCTTTGCCCACCCCCACCCCTCTGGAATATTCCAGAGAGAGAGAGACAGAGAGATTGAGAGAGAAAGACTCACTCTAAACATGGAGGCGTCATTTGGGACTGAAGGCCATAATAGGCTGACATTTCCCCAGCAACTCTGCATGGTCTTTTCCCAAGAGCTCCTGTCGCATCTTGTGGCATTGTGGTGTACACTTTTTAAGCCACAGGAACTCAGAGGGTTCACCACTGCACAGACTTAGCCGTCCTATAACTAAACTCTCACAGGAGAAATGGGAGGCTGCCTTTTTCAATCGGTCCAATCAGCAACTGAACTGAAACTGGAAGACAAATGTTTCCCCTGAGAAACTCTTTTTCCTGTCTATGTCTGCAAGATCCTTGCAAAATCAATCCCTGGATTATCTGTCACAGCCATGTAATGCCAATCATTTCCATCAAGTAATTCAGGACCTATAGCAAGCCCTGCTAGATCCTCTATGCAGCTGTACGGTTCTTGCAGGTTCTCTTCCCAGTCCCGCTCCCTGGTGTGCTCTGGGAGCCCCAACCACCCAGCCCAAGGCCACAAAAGTGGGAGGGAACACCATTTGGTCACCACCAACAACCCCGACACCTTTGGATGTTCTTAGCTGCCCTTTTCCTGAGAGGCAGAGGCAGGACTTGAGGATACCAGCTACCACTGCGTGCGTTTGCCCACCGAGGGGGATCATAGCTGTTGTTTTTAAATTTGGTGTTCAGGCTGATAATTTTTGCTGGGAAATCCTTGTGAGGTCCAGCAGCTGCAATGTGCAGACTATCTAGCTGCGACAAATCACATTGCCCGGGGTGCCTCGCCAAGAGACTGAGCCTCATCACTCTAGTGATTGCTCATGTACATAATTATTCACTATTTGTATTGCATGTTATTAAAATCTGGTCAAATTTATTCTTTTAATGTTTTACATTTCATACATATTTTAGATTGACCTTGAGAAATCTTATGTAACAATGTTGTACCCTGCTGTGCCATACAGAATTTTAAAAATGGAAGTTTTGTACCTATATAGCAATATAGAATTCTTATGCCGTGGCCATTCCTTAACCGAGACAAAGTCCAGGGCCACCCTGAAAGCTAACACGTTTTGATTGGCTTGTGGTCTTTTTTAGTGGCTGGCTACCTCCGCAGGAGGCCACTGGACTCCCTGCTGGTGTGGTGGCAACATATGAAGATGGCTCCTTGACCAGAGCAAGCAAAGGGCCTAACCTAAAGCCAAGCGACTGGACCGCTTTGAGGTGGGTCCTCTCTCAGCTGAAGAGGCCAGCCCAAGATTTCTGGCTCGGAGAGAGAGAGGAGGAGGAGGAAGAAGAGGAGACAAATGCCGCTCTCTGTAGAAGGAAAGCAAAGCCAGCCAAAGCCTGGAGGGCGGGGAGGGAGAGGCTTCATGCCCCCCCCCGCCAGCTGAGAGAATCTGGGCCCCAGGCCAGATGCTCAGGAAACTGGCTGGCAAGAGAAACATCTGCCTCAGGAAGTCTCCTCCTCGAGAAGATGGAAGGCAGCCATGAGCAGGCCATCTGCCCACCAATGAGTGGCAACCCCTACTAGGACCAGCAAAGGCTCACCATCCGACATGGAGAAAGACAACGGCATTGACTGAAGCATCAGACCAATTGCAGCCAGTGTGCCGACACTCTAAGGCTCCAGGCCAAGACGATGGGCTGATGGCAGGCAAGAAAACACACACGCCTTTGCCTAGGGAGAGGTTTGTTTCTAGCAGCCCCCATGCCGGCTATTTATTTGTAGGCACATTTCTCTCCTCCAGACACTCCAAGGAAGCTGAGCTGTGAAGGCCAGGCCGGCCAGGCCAGTATTGATTGGATAAACTCTTTAAATGTCAATTTGTTTACAATCATCAATCCACGCTGGTTCATCCAAATGGAACCCACCTTTTATCAAGCTACACACACTTAGCAAATGAAGCTGCATTTTGCAAAGGAAGGATTTTGCCCTGAAATTACGCACAGGGGGAGGCACGAGGAATGAGAGGGGCTTTTTCTGAGATCACAAGCAAACCGGCTATGAAGTCATTCATCATTCTACCCTGACCACCACAACAATCGGGTCCAGCTATTTCCTCTGGTATGAAACTCTTCTTTGAAAATAAACCCCTTCAGGCACAAAATGTCATTTCGGGGATCTCTGCATAATGGCTGGAATCCTGTTGCTTAGAAGATTAAATCACACCAGAGTGGGGCTACGGAATCAGTGGGGAACTGGGGCATCCACAGGCCTCTGTTCGTCCTGTTGATTCCCATGGGCCTCCTTACGATGGCCTCCAGCTGTAAGCCACAGGATTTCAGCCCTTGCTTTATTGAGGTGTCTTACAGCCAGGGCTGTTTCCATTTTATATGCTTCCAAGTCACAAATGCAAATGCAAAAACAATCTTTTGGGGGAAGGGGAAAGGGACTTGGAGCCAGAGATGGAACAGAGGGGAGAAGACAGTTGGTCCTGATATGGATATGATAGCCATGTTTAAATATTTGAAAGGATGTCATATTCAAGAGGGAACAGGTTTGAATTCCATGGGTTCAGAGACTAGGACTCGGGGCAATGGTTTCATACTACAGGAAAAGAGATTCCATATGAACATTAGGAAGAACTTCATGACGGTTAGAGCTGTTTGGCAGTGGAATATGCTGCCACAAAGGGTGGTGGAGTCTCCTTCTTTGGAGGTTTTTAAGCAGAGGCTGGATGGCCCATCTGTCAGGGGTCCTGTGATGGGGTTCCTGCATGGCAGGGGGTGGACTAGATGGCCCTTGAGGTCTCTTCCAATTCTATGATTCTATGATTCTAGGATGTTGAGCAATGGTCTCAAACTACAGGAAAAGACATTCAATTTGAACATTAGGGAGAACTTCATGACGGTTAGAGCTGTCCAGCAGTGGAATAATATGCTGCCACAAAGGAGGATGCTGGAGTCTCCCTCCTTGGATGTTTTTAAGCAGAGGCTGGATGGCCGTCTGTCTGGAGCACTGTGGATGGCCCTTGAGGTCTCTTCCAACTCTACAATTCTATGATTCTAGGATCCCCCAGCTCTTCTGGATCTGCTGGTAGGAAAAGAGAGAGAAGGAGAAAGAAAAGGGTAGGCAGGGTGATACTGGATAGCGTGGGCAAAAGTGGCCAGGCTACTCCGTGATTCTGATGAGGGACAGTCCAGGGTGGGACCCACCTCCAGCTTTTCCAAGGCACCAGAAATGATGGCTACCATCATCTGGGCTTCTAGCCACTGGACTCCAACAAGGCCATCAATCCCTGAACTTTCACCCTCGTCAGCCTCAAGTCCCGCTGCTGCTGCTGCTGGCCTAAGCCTTCTGTCCAGAGCAAAGACACAGAGAGTGGGGCCAACAATGGGGGTTGCGTGAGTTGGAGCGAATCTGGCCTCTCGCCCTTTCCTCCACCCCCTTCTCAGCCCTTCAGCCCCACAAGGAAGCTCTGCCTGGAGCCCATGGGTGGTTTTCCTGGAGAGGGGAGAGAAGCAGCAGCAAAGGAGGAGGAGGAGGAGGAGGAGGAGGAGGAAGGCTCAGCCTCACCCTCCTCTCCCCAAAGACTTCCCACCCATCCCAGAAAAAAAGTCTACTTTTCTGCCTTTCGAGCCTTCTCTGAACATGTTTGGAGAGGGTTGCTATGGGAACCCTGGGAGAAGCCCCTTCACATGGAAAACTCTTCCAAAAGTGTAGGTTGGGCTTGAGGGCAGAGGGAGAAGGAAGGAAGGAAGGAAGGAAGGAAGGAAGGATATAGCATATAAAGGAGCAAACCCCACACCCAGCTGCCTCCATTCCTGCCTGCTTCCTGTTCCCACCCTGAGCACCAGAAGTATTTGGGAGGGAACCTGGGGCTCCCCAACCTCCCATGAATTTAGTGTGGTTCCCCTCTGAGCTTCAGGACAGCCAGAGCCTGGCGTACAGCAGCAGAGGCTAAGGAGTGACTTTGGGGCACTTTGGATGCAGCCACCCCCACCCCTGGAGCTGATAAAATGATGCTATGCGATTCTATGAGCCATGGTCCCCAAAACCCATGCTGGAGCTTAGGAAGCCACCGCTGCCTTGGGGCAGCCGGAGGACTGGTGGAACGCCTTTGTGGGGAGGGGGGTGACTTTGCCAAGGGCTTTTTTCCTTCAGGGCACTGGAAGCACCAAGCCGGGAGCGTGTAGGGCACCTTTGCCTTCCGGGCAGCTGCAGCCAGTGATGGCCCCTCCAGAAGGAATACGTACCTCACCTCCAAAAAGGGGGACACTGTCTTTCCTGGCTCTTTCCTGGCCCTCCTCGGCTGGTTTGCCAGCCTTCATCCGGGTTCTGGGTCCGTTTGCCTGGATTCCTCTATAACTGTCTAGTGTAGTTCTGCAACTAAGCAGGACAGATATAGACTTCAACGGATAATTGGAACTGCGGGGAAATTTATTGCTACAAATTTGCCATCTATTGTGGAATTGTATGCCACACAAGCTAAAAAGAGGGTGATGAAGATATATACAGATTCCACACTTCCTGGACACAATCTGTTCCAACTGTTACTCTCAGGATGACGTTTTAGGGCATTGCATACTAGGACAACTAGATATAAAGATAGCTTTTTTCCAAGTGCTATCAAACTGTTGAATAATTAATTTTTTTCTTTTCTTCTTTTAAAATAATAGGTTATATTGTGTTGTTGTACTGTGTTTTTATTGTTGAAGAATATATGATTCTTATATTTCCTTCTTGCATATGGAGAGCATTTTTTACCAAAGCAAATTCTGGGTGTGTCCAGTGGCCAATAAAAGAATTCTGATTCTGATTCTGATGCCTCTCACACCTGTTCCCATGTTCAGCTGGCCCAGAAGCTCTTCTGCCCCAACCCCCTGCCGCACGATGTCCCAAGGAGCTGCACCCTGGGCTCACATTTGAGTTCAGAAACCTCAGGAAATGGGAGGCTGCTGACCTGGCAAACTTATGCATGGCAGGTGCCCATCCCCACCCCCCACCCCCTGTGAAAACGGGTTCAGAAGTGGTAGGTTTTCCCCACCAATTGTCAAGTCCCCTGGGCCCCTTTCCCTCAGTTCCAGCGCTCCACTCTCTCCGCCTGCCAAGCTTAATCTCAAGGCAGCACAAAATGCAGAGCAGCCATTAGGAGGATTGTTGTTATGATGAGCACCGACTTGGTTTGGATCGAAGGTGGACTGGCTAATTAATTGGTAGGAGAAATGATAGATGGGTCAGGGAGCTGGGACCCTCCTGATCTGCCTGATTGATCGGTTGCTAATCAAGCGGATGGAACAGATTCCCAGCCACTGCCACCCCTGCAGGATTATGGAATTGCAAGATTTGGTGTGACTCTCCTGTACAGTGCAGATTATAGAATCACAGGATCATTGAGTTGGAAGGGGCCAGTAAGGACATCCAGCCCAATCCCTGCTCAAGGCTCCTGCCCTGCCCTAGCCTTGGAGACAGCAGGAGGAGAGCTGGGAACATTTTCAGGCTGCAGCTCCCAGAATTCCTTAGCCAGCAGGGAGAGTGACCAGTCTGGCTGAGGCACTCTGGGTGCGATATTCCGAAGGGGAAGAGAGGAAGGACCAGGGGGGTCTAAGGGGATTGCAAACTGAACTTGGTGGACCACAAATTGAACATGAGTCAGCAGTGTGAGGCGGTGGCCAGGAAAGCCAATGCAATTCTTGGTTGCATCAACAGAACCATAGTGTCTAGATCAAGGGAAGAGATAGTACCATTCTATTCTGGTTTGGTCAGACCCCACCTGGAGTACTGTGTCCAGTTCTGTGTGCCTCAATTTAAAAAGGATGTTGACAACCTTGAGCGGGTGCAGAGGAGGGCGACCAGGATGGTTGAGGGTCTGAAAGAAATGTCTTATGAAGAACGGCTTAGGGAGCTGGGAATGTTAACCTTTCAAAAAGAAGGCTGAGGGGGGAATATGATAGCTATGTTTAAACGTTTGAAAGGATGTCATATTGAAGAGGGGACTGGTTTGTTCTCCATGGCTTCAGAGACTAGGACTTGGGGCAATGGTTTCAAACTACAGGAAAAGAGATTCCATTTGAACATGAGGAAGAACTTCATGACAGTTAGAGCTGTCCGGCAGTGGAATTTGTTGCCACAGAGGAGGGTGGTGGAGTCTCCTTCTTTGGAGGTTTTTAAGCAGAGGCTGGATGGCCACCTGTTGGAAATACTGTGATGCGGGTTCATGCATGGCAGGGGGTTGGACTGGATGGCCCTTGAGATCTCTTCCAACTCTATGATTCTATGATTCTATGATTCTAGCTGCAAGTGGGAAAGAAAGGTTCAGCCCACGAGGGAAGAAGCAGGGCAAGACAAATACCAGGCAGGGAATTTTGTTCAGAGGGAAGTTGCATTGCACACAGAAGGAGTCAGGATCCACCCCAGCATGTCCAGTCCCCAGGAAGAGGAATCAGTTGGTGATGGGGCAGACCCTTCCCTGCCAACAGTCCCAGAGAGGGCCTTCCCCTTGCAGGACAGAATGCAAAGCTTGCCTGACTGGGTATAACTCCACTGAGCCCCACTGGACTGTTGCAGGGGAAACAAAACACTTCTGGAGCTGTTGATTAGAGGTCACAGAGGCACAGGAAGCACCATGTTGGCATCAGAGGTACTGGAGCAGCACCCCAAGACATCCAAAACTTGCCATGGGGATACCTTCCTCTGGTCTCAGGATGGGCAGTGTAGCATCCATGTCTGTTACTAGGGGTGAAGGCAGGTGGGCTTCAAGGAGCATCCCAAATCTGCTTCCCAGGCAGTGAGCAGCCCAAGCGGCCAGCTGGTACCCACTTATAGGTGTGTGTCCCTGCTGCCTGTGAGCAACCTCAGGTCAGCTTGCAGAAGAATAAAATCACTGGAACCCCTCACCAGCCCCTCCAGTCTTCAAAATGTCAAAATCCCCTTTTAACTTCATGCTAGATCAAGGGGGATTGCCTGGGTTTCTGTTTAAAGGATTAGCTTGTTTAGAAAGCCGGGCTGTGTGGGCTTCTAGGCGGACATCTCTAAGAGAGATGGGAGGGGTGGAGGTCCAGGATTCAGAAGGCTTTGCCCTCTGCCATGCCAGACTTCAGTTACCCAAAGGACTCGGATGTTAAAAAGAAGCTCCGCAGAAGGTCTTCATGGAGGAGGAGGATGTTTCCACGTGGTGAAGGACTTCCCTACCTTACTAAAGATTTGTTTATTTACAATATTTATATCCTGCCTTTCTCTTTAAAAAGGCCTTTGGAAACTCCAGCAGAGTAAAACCACCCACAGGAATTGTGCAAACACAAATAACCACACCCTCCTCGTTGCCTTTCCCTGGGAGGATCTGGCGACTGTCCGGCACAAGGAGGGGCCGTTCTCCACAGCATGTTCGGAGGGAAGAAGAGGAACAGCACGGTGGAGTTTCCCTGCGCAAAAAGATCACTGCCTGGGCATCAGCAGTTCATCACCTCCCCCAGACAAACAAACAGAGGGCCCCATTCCTTTGAATGACAAACAGCCAGCATGGGTTTGCTCCCCTGTGGAGAGCAAAAGAGGCTGAGAGGCATGTGTGCATGTGCACATGTGCACGCACACACACACACACACATATCCCGGGGGGGGGGCTATCTGGCACCCCGATGAGTCTGCTGCAGCATCAATGCTGGCCTTCTTTTGCCTCCCGATGGCTTTCTGAGCCCTGGTAGCTAGTGCGACACGCTTGGGCGCTTCAGACAGCAGGGTGACCCAATTCCCTTCTTAACCTTTCCACATCCTTGTTAAAATGAGAACATTAAAAGCATTCCTCGCAAGCGTCGACTCCAGCTCTTTCTCCTGCAGCAGACAGAAGCTGGGAAATGTATTTGCCTACTTACGCAGGGCTGGGAGGTCCTTTGTCCTCACGCCAGGAGAGGAAGGAGCATGAAATGTACATGGGTTCCTGGTTCTGGCAGCCCTGCATCTGTGCAGCTGCAGTAAAAGATATAATGGCCCACAGCGTTCAGCCACGCAGGTGCGATTCTAATTTAAAGACATGTTTCAGGCCCAGACCTCAGGGATGATGCCCTTGAAAGTGTGTTTGTGTGTGTGTGTTGTGGATCAGGGGAGGCATGATAAAATATGGGAGTTATCTTTTTGGACTCTTGTCTCAAGCATCATTTAGCTGACATGGCCATCGGCCTCTCTGGTGGGAGGATTCTCAGAGTTGGGGTCTAAAACCGTTGCTGTCTGGCAGGAGATATAGGACTCTTAGGTCAAGGACAAATGGACTAAAGAACAGTTTTCATCCCAGAGTGGTATCTAGGTTAAATGCGATGGTTTTAGCACCATCCTAAGCAGTTTTCAAGTAGTGTTTTAAACATTGTAAGTGGTTTTAAGAGTTTTTAATATCTTATATGGTGTTTTATGTGTTATGTATTTTGTATGGTGCCTTGTCATTTTGAGTGTGTTGTGGAACAGCACTCTAATGTCGTGCATATCTTGCATATGCATAATGATAATAAAATTCTATTCTATTCTATTCTATTCTATTCTATTCTATTCTATTCTATTCTATTCTATTCCAGTAAATTTTCCCAGGTCTGGCCAAACCCTGACACTACTGCTCAGTGGCCCCTGGGAGGGTCAAGTGCCACCCTCCAACACTTTCTGTGCCACTTTGTCACATAGAAACTGAAGGAAGGGTATGAAAGGAAGTGTGCTGGGCCAACATGCCGCATCTGCATGAATGCCTGTAAGGTGCGCCTTTTGGGGTTGTGGCTGGGAGGGAGGGATACTCTGACACCCTGAGAATCCGCTCTCTCTACAAAGCTTTGATTTCCCCCAGCGGGATTCCCAGCCCATCCTCAGCCACCATAGCCCTTGACTGGGAACTTGGGGAGAGCAAGCCCTGAACATCTGGAGGGCCGTAGGGCAAAAAGGTCTGTACCAGTCAAAGGTTGGGCTCCTGCCAGGTCTCACCTCTTGATGACAAGCCAAGTGGGTGCCCTGAGCTAGAAGTCCCTTCCAGGCCTGGGCCTACCACTCCAGGAAGGGACTGGTGTGGGGACGGGGGGGGGGGAGAGAGGATCATTTGAAAAGGCAATGGCCCCTCATTTCTGCCAAGTCCTCCTTCCCTGTCCCTCAGCCAAGTCCCCACAGAACCCTCACTGTATAAAAATAATAATATAACTACTAATTACAATGACTTGATGGTCGAAAGTAATTAGAGATGCCTCTCTTCCTTGCACAGAGTTCCTCTCCAGCTCTGTGTCCCTAATTGCTGCTCCGTCCCTCTACTCCAAAGGAGCACCGCCCTCCTCCTAGGCTGCCTGGCTGTCCTGCAGACTCTCACCCGAAGGCGATCCAGCTGGCACCGGCACCTTCCCTTCCTTCCCAGGTGCTTTCTGGTACAACAGGAGGGAGGGAAGGAAGTGGAGAGATCCCTGCCTCTGGTCCCCAAGCAGCCTATGGCTCCCCACCCCCAATTACAGAGGCTTTTAAGGAGCCTGGGTCTTGCCCAGAGTACATGTTCCTCCTGAAATGGCTCTGCTACCCCATAACCCTGCCTGAAGGTGTTTGCATGGGGCTCAGTGGGCGCTCCAGCTGCAAGGGAGGCGGCAGCTGGCAAGCCAGCAGGCACCTGGGACTGGGCCCTGCTGATGCTCAGAGGCTGGGCTCCTGGCCCAACCCTTCTTGCTGGCTGGACCCTGCCCACCTTGCGCTGCAGACTTCAGAAGCTGCAGGACGGCCTGCCCCCCTTCCTGGAAGCAGCATCTTCCATTGATGCCCTGTTCCCATGCAAGTGGCCTCCCAGTGCCTCACCCAAGCCCTGCTGGCCAAACTAGTTTAGCCCCCGTGCCGCCACACTGGCCAGTCAAGGGAGGCCTGGGCTGCCCCAGCAGTGGTGGTGCACAGCGCTTTCTCTGTACAGAAATGTGCGTGGTGGGCAGGTTCTGTTTAAGGGACCAAAGAAGGTGTCCCTGGTGTGGGTGGGTAGTCGGCATTGGAGATCCCATTTGCCAGCAGAGGTCAAGCCCACAGCAACAAGATCCCAGGCTAGAACCAGATGACCACATTCTGACGCCAGAGATGCCCACGGCTCTTCTTCCTCTGGAATCAGCAGGGAGCTGTCCGCGGTGCTGCATTTTCTCCAGCAGTCAGCTAAAAGAAGCAGCAGGCAAGACTTGTGGGGCACCTTCGAGATGGACCCAAGCAAGGGTTGTTGTTGTTGTTGTTGTTGTTGTTGTTGTTGTTGTTGTTGTTGTTGTTGTTGTTGTT